>CM077222.1:44132274-44144774 GCA_039654775.1 Spinibarbus caldwelli | reverse complement strand
CCAACTAAGCAGGCCAGAAGAACCAAAAGTCCATCTGTGACAGAAACGGAGAAAAATCTTGGGAGAAACCAGGCTCGGTTCTCCTCTGGCCAGATATCTGTGTGTCTGCTAGGGCTGGAACAATAAATCGATGCATCGCGAATCGAGTAATAATTCTGCATCGATTCTGAGATTTTCGGTACGCATCACAGTTCTCTCTGGAATCGATTCTGAGACAGCACTGCATGCTTTAGAAACAGCCGTACTCTGCTTGCTTCCCGTTCCTGACACACACACCACTTGAACCCAAAATAATCATTCACACAGTTTGAAAAGGTTAAAGTGAATTACAAGGGTGTTCATAGTGAGCTGTGTTTACATTAATCTCACATCATAAAAGCGTAAAAGCCGAGGTACAAATACACTTACATGACTCCGACCGAACGCACAAGCGCTCTTCTTCGTGAGCATTTGAGTGTGTGGTTAAAAACTAAGCTCAGAATCGATTCCAGAGAGAATCGCGACGAGTTCTGAAAATCTCAGAATCGATCCACGAATGCACTGATTTATTTTCCCAGCCCTAATGTCTGCTTCATTCGTTTCTCACTGAACGTCAGTCACAGCTCAACACCGGCAGAAACATGCTCTGTCATGTCAAATGTTTGTCATAAATGTCAGAACAGAAATGATGTGAACTAGGGATGTCAGTGGTTAATCAACAATTGATTAATTGTCGATAAGAGATGCAGTCGATTAAAGCTATCGATGGCCGACTAAGCTTTTTAATTTTGGGCTGCGTGCGGCTCGTGGTCAAAACACGTGTGAGCGGCTGTGAGTGACAGTCTTTTGAGAAAATAATCCACTAATGAACAGATTACACTTTTAATATGATCCAAACTTTAAAAGGACATTAAAACAGAAAAAATACAAAGTCCTTCAACATGGAAAGCAATAGAAATTTAGTAACTGAGTCATGTTTAATTATAATTTCCCCAGATAATTGTTTCATATCAGGCACTGCGCTTTGACAGGGCTGCGGGACACATATAGGCCTAATTCAGGACATATGTGACCCTGGACCACTAAACCAGTCCTAAGGATCAGTTTTTCCAAATGACAGCATCTGAAAGCTGAATAAATAATCTTTCCATTGATGTATGGTGTGTTAGGATAGGACAATATTTGGCTGAGATACAACTATTTGAAAATCTGGAATCTGAGGGTACAAAAAAACATCAAAATATTGAGAAAATCACCTTTAAAGTTGTCCAAATGAAGTTCTTAGCAATGTATATTACTAATCAAAAATGAAGTTTTGATATTTACGGTAGAAAATTTACAAAGTATCTGTACTGTTGATACAATGTATTGTTGGCTATTGCTACAAATATACCCCTGCTACATATGACTGCTTTTGTGCTTCCTACAACTTGTTAATTCGTTCCTGCGACTTATTAATTTGTGGTCCATGTTTCATTTATTTGTTCTTTAGATAACCCATGATTTAACTAAAATGAGGGAACCAATTAATAAGTCGTAGGAGCTAATTCTTAATTCACGGCCATGAAATGTATTATTTCCCACCTGCATGTTTACCACAGTAAGATGCGAAAACAGTGATTAAAAGTGAATGACAAGAAAATAAACCTGTGAAATTAGAGGGTGAGGCGGTGAGGATTTGGGAAAAGAAACAATAAATATTATTAAGTTAATATATATCTTATTATTAAGACCAACCGGCAAAACAGAACACATATGGCTTTAAATGTATTGAACAGCAAAAATGTTAAAGCCGCAGTTACATTTGGGATCATTTTATTTTAAATGCTGTTACGCTGAAAATGTCAATTGCAAACATTGTGATTGTGTTTTTAAATAAAACAACGAGCATCATGAAACCATTTAAAGAGGTGCATTCAGCGTCTCCACGACGGGATTTGAAACAGCCAAAAAAGTAAAATGATCTTAAACATAACTACGGCACACTCTCTTCATTTTATGATCATAACCATATCTATTAATTTTACAATCCTGCTACTAGCCTTTTATTTAGACTAAAACCCTTTCATTCGGATGAGGAAGCTGGTGTTTTGAGTGTATGCCACTGCAGTATTAAGGTTAATGATTAATTGATCGTTAATTTAAATGATGGTCAGTCATGGAAATGATAGAAAATGGACATCCCTAATGTGAACTGATTCTCAGCTGTATCTTGCATTGATCACACATCTTCTGTGGTTTCCAGCTGCTGATTGGATAAGAGAAGCAAGATGGAAGAATCACAAACCACTTCTTTACAGTTTGTTGTTGACGTCCTCAAAAGACATCGCCTACAATTATAAGAACTCTAAATCTGAGCCTGATAGCAGGTGAAATGAGCTTCAGGACGAGCGCTGACTCTGACGCTTTCTCAAACTACATCTACATTGATGCATTTGACAGACGCTTTTATCCAAAGAGACTTAAGTTTCATTCCATGAGTACATTTAATCAGTTCATGCATTTCCTGGGAATCGAACCCATGACCTGGTGTTGCTAGTGCTGTGATCTCCTGTATGAGCGACGGGAATGCAAGTAAACACGTGGCACATCTCGTCCTGTGAGTGAATCATTTGAGGTGTGTTTGTGTTTGCAGGCGTCTCTGCATCATCACATCTCCATCGCTCAGACGGACGATCTGGTGTCTGGTAAGACGTCTTCACGGATTCACCCGCTGGACTCCAAAACCACCTCAGACGTGCTCAGGTCAGTAGTAGTGATGGGAGAAACGAAGCTTCGAATCAATGATTCACTCTTTCGAAGCGCTCGGAGCCCCACACGCTAGTGACACCTACTGGTCAAACTCAGGCTAAAACATGCATAAAACAGCTTTTAAAAACCCATTACAAATGTTTTCTTGAAAGTATAATACATTAAATGTAATAAAAATAGTAAAATACCATTAAATTTGAAGTCTATGTATAATATGTGTTTTTTAAAATATTTTATTAATTTGCAAGGCTTGCTTTGTTTGTGTTACGGACTATTTAGGGGCCTGTAAGAGACTCTTAACTACTTCTCATCCTTTTAATTACACAAATGTCTTGTTAAAGATGACGCTGGTTCAGTTCTCTTTAAACGTGTGAATCACGTGACTTCACTGAGATCGCCCCCCAGCGGCGAACCATTGAGATTTCGAAACGTTTCAAAACAGTTATGATGTAACGAAGCCTCGTTTACTGAAATCACGTGACTTTGTCAGCTTGATACACGCTGTGAACCACTGTTTCGAAACAACTGATTCACAAAAGTTTCGAGGCTTCACGAAGCAGTGATCGTGAGCACCCATCTCTAGTCAGTAGTAGTGAACGATTCTTTAACTTTGAAACGGGGTAATGAGTCGTCTCAGAGTGATTCGTTCGTGTTTGTAACATCCTCTCGTTCATGAACGAAAGCACTCACAAGGTGAACAAATGATTTCTGACAGAAAGAGTCGGTTCACTTTGGTCCGAGTCGTTCGTTCTTTCGTCACATGACAGCTACATAAGCAAACAGAGAGCTTCAGACGCCATCAGGCTTCATAGCTAGCTTCACCTGAGAGATTGAGCAGAGGTTAGTTAACATCACAGAGGTTGGCGCTGGTCTTCAGAGATTGAGGTGTGTGTGGCTGTGTTTCAGGTTTGTTCTGGAGCAGTATAACGCTCTGTCCTGGCTCACCTGCAGTCCTTCCGCTCAAGACCGGCGCTCCTGCCTCCCCGTTCACTTCACCGTCCTCTCGCAGATGTACAACGCCATCCTCCAGCTCCTGTAGACCTCAGACGGGTCACAGAGTCCTCCGGACTCCTACAGGAGGAGCAGACGCCGGAGACGTTTGAGAAACACTGCCAACTCATGCCACAGAAATCCTACTGACAGAGATGATCAAATCTAATCATCCATATGTGACCATGGAGCACAAAACCAGGCGTTAAGGGTCAATGTTTTGAAATTGAGATTTATACATCTGAAACCTGAATAAATAAGCTTTTCATTTATGTATGGTTTGTTAGGATAGGACAAATCTGGAATCTGAGGGTGCAAAAAAATCTAAATAGTGAGAAAATCGCTTTTAAAGTTGTCCAAATGAAGTTCTTAGCAATGCATATTACTAATCAAAAATTAAGTTCGTTAGTAATATATTTACGGTAGGACATTTATAAAATATCTTCATAGAACATGATCTTAATATCCTAATGATTTTTGGCATAAAAGAAAAATGGATAATTTTGACCCATACAATGTATTGTTGGCTATTGCTACAAATATACCTGTGCTACTTATGACTGCTTTTGTGCTGCAGGGTCACATATAAAAACAGAGCTCAGCAGCATTATGTTTCTGATGGGTTCTCATTTTTATGATCCGACATCAAATTGATAAACTTGATAAGGAACGCCTTACACGCGTTCAAAATATTCATTGTATAAAAACATTTGCAGAGAATTATTTTTTTATTAAACTTTTGAATCAATTTAATCAAGGTCTTTTTTCCAGAATCACAATGGAAGCCTTGAAATCAAACTCTAATTTTAAATGATGCTGAAATGCCATATTTCTATATGAACTGTGTTGCAGCTGTGCTCTGGTTTACGTCTCAAACACTTTCCAGAGAGGCGACACATTATAAAACCTTTGTGAATGACAGTGCATTACTGTTACTTTCTCTTATGAAATGTCTTCAATCCTTTTCTTATTTAATAATGCAGCACAAATTATATTTATAAAGCCTTTTTTGCTAAATAAACTTGAATAGGCAATAGAGGTCATTCAGCATAAAACTTTTAACTGATATACATTATTTGCAATTTGCTTTTTAAAGATGTCCAATCAGTAAATCAACAGCGAATTCGCACAGCGGTTTGTAAATACACTTTTCAGTAATTTTCATGTTTCTTAAAACTGTACATTTTGTGCCAGTTTGATTTGTTTTATTCTACATGACTTCTATGAAGTTTTTTTTTTTGCCTTTTTAAGATATGAATACAGTATATATATAAATAAATATATATAATGTTACTCAAGTACAGCCAAGGGTGCGTTTCCAGCGTATGACTCTTACTTTGCGTTTGTTACTCAGTCATCATTTGAAATATGACTCAACAGTGATTTGTATCTTTTACATGTTTTTTTTAAAGTAAACGACTGACATATGAATGTTGACCTGTGTATGTTTTTCTTGTAGACAGTCGTTCCAGCGCAGTTTTGTGTTGGCAGGATTTATTTGTTCTCTGTCACGTCTGCAGCATCTTTGAAATGATCAGGTGTAAATATCACACCAAACATGACTAAAGTCTTGAGATTCAGGAGAAACTCACATTCACACGATTCGTTTTACTTGGGTTTCTCTGCTGTTATTCCAGCTCTCTTGTTAAGATTGAAATGGTTGCTGAGGGAGTTAAACTAATGAGGCAAAAAGATTTCAGATTTGTGTTTCATGAACCGTCTGCCAAACGAAAGCACAGCTATAGATCTCAAAGATGTAAAGGTTCAGGTCTCAGCAAACTCACAATTTAACAGATACATTTCTATTCTAGCCAAACCTGCCATGCACTTTTTAGTAAAGGCATGGAAAATGATTCAGAATCAGTTGTTTTTTTAGTCATAACATTCAAAATGACTTTTGAGTTGGTTACATTTTCTTTAAGTTGATGTTGTTACAGTAAGTAACACGGACTACATGCACACTATAGGGTTAAACACTTTTGTCTGCTTCATTTCTTGCGTTTTCGATTTATTTTTAATCATTTTCTTTTCTGGGGTTAATCGGTGCAAATACTAACAGCTATGCAAAAATGAACACCAAAATAATAATATCAATAATTTATATATCATTACTTTTGGTCAATTATATTAGTTTACACCCAAAGGTGAAGAAAAGCACTTTAAAAGTCAAAGTTGAGTGTAATAAGAGTCTGTTCAGATGTGATCGTGGTGTTTGTCAGGAGTTACAGCAAACACACGAGCTCCGAGGGTCAAACCACACACTGGGCGGCGAAGAGCCCAAAACAACTGATTGTTGAAGTGTTGAACTGGATTATAGAGGACTACTGCTATTAATGGCTTTAAGATCTGTTCTCAACCACACAATGAGAAATTAACATCTCAGTGGAATTGTTTTTAAGACAACAGAACTCTCAACTCACTTAACATTTGTAGCATAACTGAAGTATCAAGCTGTGTTGGTGCATTTCTTTTTAATTTATACACACTGGCTCTGTAAAATAAAGCATGCTTTTTAAGAACGGCAGAAATGTGTTCAGAGAGAACCATCCAATGCAGTGTTTCCACAGGTTTTCTAAAGGTCAATTCAAGCCTGTCACAAGAGCAGACGAGGATCAGAAGCAGGTGATGTTTCACAGTGCAAGATTTATTGGATGATGATGGTTCAGCGGTGAGTAGAAGACTTGAAACACTTGGTGAATAAGAGTTGTTTGTTTTGCAGGACTGGATCGGCAGCAGACAGACGGACTGAAGAGAGGTCAGGAGTCTGTAGAGAACAACGAGACCAGACCGCGAGGTGCAAAGAGAGACTGCCTATATCAGAATCTTGATGAGGAGATGACTGACTGAGGGCAGATGGGAACCAGGAGGCATGCTGGGAAATGTAGTTCTGTGGTGACGGATTGTTACAAAGCCTTTCTCAAAACCAAGTAACATAACATAAACATAAAACAAGAAAAACCAGAGATTCTCACTGCATTCAGTGAATTATTCATTAGATTTGTCGTGAATGCTATCACAAATGTGCAGTATATGCTGTCTTTATTTACAAAAAAAAAAAAGAAAAATGAAAAAGATGCAGCGTACTGAAAAGGGCTCTTCCATAGATATTCCATGTCACATCAAAATACCAAGCCTTACGTTATTCTCCTGACGTCTAAAAATAGAACATGAATGAAAATGTACAGCTCATTCAGTCAGACTGATGTATAAGGATTATTTGTAGCACAAAGCTATGATTTGAAAGGATTTGTTTGTCTTTTTGAGTAGAACATTTCCAAACCGGAAGAGCCTCCTATAATCTCAAACACAGGAGACTCGTCAGTAAAAAGGTGGCTTAGCATGGGCCTTACTTTTTTCTTTTTTTTTTTGGACTAATTAGTTTGTCCACAAGGTGCAAAAGAAATGAGGAGACAGCACAACAACGGACATCTGTTTAGACAAGCGCTTGCATGAGAGTTCAGAAATACCTGTAACTATAGTTTAAATGAATACAAAGATATTAAATCTGTCATAACTTAAGAAGAGAAACAGAGCAGACACTGGAAAAAAATGAAAGTTTATTTGTGCATGTGTTTAGCGCCTGGGTTTGCACATGGGGTAACTTTAGAAAGCGCTAAGCATTCACGTCAAATCTGAACCATACCTTAGGCCTAACTCTGGAAAAGAAACTAGAACTAAGAGCACTAGGTAGTGTGCATGCTGCAAACACATCTATCTGTGTTCGGGGTGGATGGAGTGCACTAGACGGAGAGGAAAAGCGTGGAAACCAAGTACAGCTAGGCTTTTACTGCTTGTTTGTTTTACAGTCCATCTAACACTCCAATGCAACCTTCGGCTCAACCCGATTCCTCGTTCTGATCTGATCTGATCTGATCTTGTGTTGATCTGATCGACGTTCATCGAGACACACAGCCTCATCTAGCTGCTGTTCTGGTGAGAGAACAGATGAGAGAGACCCATGAGAGCTCATTTGAGGATCAGGGTCACTGAAAAGGGAACCCACTTAAGAGCAACCCTGGAATCTCAATGATGTGGGACCTTGGTGCTACTGCACACAAATAATGAAGGGAACTGAGGGCCAAATAAGGAGGCCGGCTGTGGATGCACTGTTCATTGAATAGAGGCTGAAGAGTCACTTTAAGAGTCGGGCGGCCATCTAATGGCAGTAATGCATGAGAGAATGTCTGGGCTAATTGTGTCTCGCACACAGACGACACGCACTCACCTCTTAAACCCTCTTCACCAAATAGCCCCTAAAAAATACATGCGGTATGTGTGTGTGAGCTTCACATGAGCTTAAAGTCAAATATGCACAGACTCGTCTAATAAAACGTCAGACTGCTCTGAGAAGTTGTCACGCAAAAGCAACTAACTCAGAAGAATTGAAGATATGCCGGTCAAATTTACCTTGATGATTAAAGATTTATTCTGTGCAGAACGTGATCTCAGTGCAATATGGAGCATGAGTGTTGATTTAATAAGAGCAGTTACTGGAAACACTGAGACCACACACAGAAAAATACGGGTTTAAAGCATTCAAACACACACACACACACCTAGCTCATCTAGCTCAGATCAGGTTCAGTGTCCAAAGAATACATAAACTCTAAATGAATACTGAACATGAATATGAATATCTGAATGCAGTGCAAGTCACTAAACACATGTGAATGTATAAAGAGACTCACCAGCCAAACGGGAACCTTCTCAGAACAATAAACAAATATTCTTCCAGTAACATTAGTGGAAAGTCCATTCAGAGTTATCTGCTCTTTTATGATGTTCTCAAAACATCAGCACAAAAAATGTTATTTATACATTGTTCATGGAACGCTTATTCCTGAAACATGTTTTAAATGTAACGACTCATTTAAGAATGTTCAGAGAACATTCAAAAGTAATGTTTCCATAATTTATGCCAAATTATAAAATGAAATTTTTCTTCATTCACATAACCAAGAAAAAACATTCTAAAACATTTGATGTTTTGAATGTTCAGAAATAATGTGGGCAACATTTATTTTAAGGTGTCCTTGTTACACGTTACATACTTGCTATTATAATAACAATAAATTATGCATAATTACATGCAAGTAACCCTGAACCAAACCCGAATCCTAAAGCTAACCATATAGTAAGTACATGCAGTTAATTAATATTACTCCATACTTAAATAAAGTGTAACATTCATAATGTGTTATAAATTTAAAGTGAACTTTCCCAGTGGGCAAGTGGGACATCAAAATGACAACAAAATTGATGTAAAAAAACAGGTGAATTATGTGAAATATGCAAATCAAACTGACATCGAAAACTTGACATGACGTTGATTTGATGTAAATTGAACATCAAACATATTGGCCTACATTAATCCAGTTTCAGTGTGGGATTAACCTCCTATTTTCACCCAATTACCCCTGGAAGAAACTGCCTTCCCAACTGAATTTAAAATGATGTTACAGCATCTTGATCACGTCTTGACTAATATTTAATGTCAAATTGATATCAAGGTGCCCGCTGGGTTATCAAAACATTCTTAAAACATATATTTATTAGCTGGGACATAAAAGAGTGCAGAAATGACTCAAACTGATGTACCCATGATAAACTTGTGTTGAGGAACTGTGACATTTCCAACCTCAGCTCTGAGCTGTCATTTTGTGTGTGTGTGTGTGTGTGTGTGTGTGTGTGTGTGTGTGTTTGTGTTACAGGCCTGCAGTCACAGATGGCTCAGACTGTGCGGTAGGTCAGCAATGTTCTTGTTGATGTTGTAGTTTATTAGGTGAGAGGGCAACACACACACACACACACACACATGCTCTGCTGTGTTTCTGTAGGTTCTTCTGCTCGTAGTGTGCGTGTGTGTGTGTGATCTGAGTGCACAGAGAGACTCACTGTTGAGTGTTCATGAGTTCTGAACAACTTCCATGGTTTCAAAGCTACATGTGTTGAATTTTAATGGAGTTGAATAAAGTTTGCTCCCACTTTATATTCAGTGGCCTTAACTACTATACTTGCATCAAAAAAATCAGTACGATTTACTTATTGTGCTCATACTGTGTCGCAAAACACTTCTGCTGCTACTGAGGTGGGATACGGGTAAGGTTAAGGACAGTTTTGGTAGGTTTAAGGGTGGGTTAAAGTGTAAGGGATGAGGGTAACTTTATTTTAAGGTGTCCTTGTTACAAATATAACATGTACTTACTATTATAATAACAATAAATTTACATTTACATTTAGTCATTTAGCAGATGCTTTTATCCAAAGCGACTTTCAAATGAGGACAATGGAAGCAATCAAAATCAACAAAAGAGCAACAACATGCAAGTGCTATGACAAGTCTCAATTAGCTTAATGTAGTACACGTAGCAAGGTTTGTTTGTTTTTTAAAATTATATAATAAAAAAAAACTGATAGAATTTTTTTTTTCTTTTTTAGAATAGAATTAGAATATAGAATGCTAGAGTTAGATGGTCAAATAAAGATGGAAGAGATGTGTTTTTAGCCAATTCTTGAAGATGGCTAAGGACTCAGCTGCTGGGATTGAGTTGGGCAGGTCATTCCACCAGATGGGAACATTTTATGTAAAAGTCCATGAAAGTGATTTTGTGCCTCTTTGGGATGGTACAATAAAGCGACGTTCACTTGCAGAATGCAAGCTTCTAGAGGCACATAAGTCTGAAGTAATGAATTTAGGTAAAGGGCTGCAGAGCCAGTGGTGGTTTTGTTGGCAAACATTAATTCTTTGAATTTTATGCGAGCAGCTATTGGTAGGCAGTGCAAATTGATGAACAGAGGTGTGACGTACTTTCTTTTTGGCTCATTAAAAATTTATCTTGCTGCCCGTTCTGGATTAATTGTAAAGGTTTGATAGAACTGGCTGGAAGACCTGCCAAGAGAGCATTGCAATAGTCCAGCCTGGACAGAACAAGAGCTTCAACAAGGAGTTGTGAAGCATGTTCAGAAAGAAAGGGCCTGATCTTCCTAATATTATATAAAGCAAATCTGCAGGACTGGGCAGTTTTAGCAATGTGGTCTGAGAAAGTCAGCTGATCATCAATCACAACTCCAAGGTTTCTGGCTGTTTTTGAAGGAGTTATGGTTGATGAGCCTAACTGGAAGATGAAATTGTGATGAAGTGATGGGTTTGCTGAAACTACAAGCAGTTCTGTCTTAGCTAGGTTGAGTTGAAGGTGATGGTCCTTCATCCAGCAAGAAATGTCTGTTAGACATGCTGAGATGCGAGCAGCTATCGTCGGATCATCAGGATGGAATGAGAGGTAGAGTTGAGTGTCATCAGCGTAGCAGTGATATGAAAAGCCATGTTTCTGAATGACAGAACCTAGTGATGCCATGTAGACAGAGAAGAGAAGTGGTCCAAGAACTGAGCCCTGAGGCACCCCAGTAGCTAGATGTTGCGACTTAAATACCTCACCTCTCCAAGATACCTTGAAGGACCTATCAATATTTCTATACCTAAATTATGCATAATCACATGCAAGTAATCCAAGCCAAACCCTAACCATATAGTAAGTCCATGTAGTTAATTAGTATTACTCAGTACTTAAATGTATAATTACACTGTAACTAGGACGCCTTAAAATAAAGTGCAACCCGGATGGGTCATCAGTATAATTATATATGTGATTGCAGAAATTAATTACAGACATAATTACATGCATGTATTTTTGTATTTTTAAAATACAAGTACAACGTAAAAACATGTAGGTACACACAAAGTACATTGTACCAAATAATTAATTTAAATGTAAGTACATAGTAGTTAAGACCAACTAAAAAAAATAAAATAAAATAAAAAAATAAAATAAAAGAGACCCAAAGTTTAATAATGTTGCAGCACAGAGTTTATTTCCTTTGTAAACCTGGACTCATGCTTGTTAACAGCAAGAAATATCAACAAGACTGATTATGAAAGCATACGTGAAAACATTCGGATCTGCACACAGTAAAACGTTTCAGGTTGGTTTGGTGTGAATGCGAATCAGATCTGGTTTTTGTTGAAGAGTGTGTGTTTATCGTTATATCTGCAATGGAATCAATGTCATTTCAAGCCTGAAAGATTGTGAAAACCAGACTGTCTTTTCCTGTAAACGTGGAAAAAATAAAAATCGCCAAAAGGAAGATAAATGAAGGTTTAATCCAAGGTAAACAGAAAGAGAGCAGCTCAGACCACTTCAAAGAGGCGTTGAGTTCTCTGATCCACTTCAATAATCAGACACGACGCCTTTAATCGACTCTCAGCAGGTCTGGGCGGATTCAGCTGACGCATAAACTGATGCAAATCAAATGTTTCTATTGTGGAAATCTCGCTCCTCGCGCTTTTCTCAGTTTTCCTGTTTTTATTCCAGAGCTGATCACATGAGCTCTTCTGGTTTTCTGCACCAGAGGACGCTGTTGCTCTACAGATCAAACCCGACGATCTGACAGAGCAATAACACTTTCCTCGGGTAAATGTTGAGTACACATCATAGAATATTTTACACACACACACACACACACACACACACAGACCAATCTAATGATCTGCTCTGAACGCTAATAAATTATGTTTCACTTTCTGTGTTATTGTTTTGCTCAGCTTTTCAACGGAGTTCTAATGAAAGCTCAGGAGGAACATGTTCAGCTAAATGTGGACGGCAAGACAAATCTGTTTAATTTTATCAGTCAAAGATTATATGCGCATCATTTTATGGATTATTAGTTCATGGGATTTTAATTACACTCGTGTGCATGAATAGAAGTGATAAGAATTCTGAAAG
>CM077222.1:43919774-44124774 GCA_039654775.1 Spinibarbus caldwelli | reverse complement strand
GCGCCACAGCCACTCCAGAGCCACATCAAACGCTCGGCTCCGGGCCCCGCTCCTGATAATTGCACATCTATTGTTCCCAACGTCCAACCCAAGCAGAGGACGAAAGAGAAAATGGAGGCAGAGAGAGGGGAAAACAGGCCTCCATAATGAGTCCACTACAGCTGAGTAAATATACTCTAAAACAATATGAACTGTTTTGGTACCTCCCCCCCGCTCGAGCACTCAGATGACCAACACGACCCTGCCGAGCGTTTGGAGAGACAGGTGCAATGTTTCACTACACCTGATGTCTAGATTATCTGAAGAAACGAACGGCGTGCTAAACACATCATCTCCATGTTGCTTGCTGATACGTTGCTGATCTAAAACTAGCCCCAAGAGTCTATGATACAGCGCCGTTCTGTCTAAACAAGCTGTGAATGCTCCGCTTACTCACGACGTTTGAGAGAATGAGTTTGAGGACTGCCTAACAGTGCTGGGGGTAACACATTACAAGTAACACGAGTTACGTAATCAGATTACTTTTCTCAAGTAACTAGTAAAGTAACGCATTACTTTTTAATTTAGAAGGAAGTATTTGAGTTACTTTTTCAAATAAGTAACACCAGTTACTTTGTTTCTCATGTATTGACTGACAGCTCTTGTGTTGCCATGTTGAGAAATCAGGAGTAAGTGCAGAGCGTTGTGTGTGAACATGATCTTACTGTAGTTCTAGACTAAATATCAACATTAGTTACTCATCTCACCTGCACTAAAACACATTCAGTGTTCCTCAAAATGAATAAAAACAGTCAAATGCAAACTCAGAATATTATTTACAAACCTGTAATAATTAAATATGTTAAGACAAATATCATTTATGTATTTAATCCCATTTTATTAATCAATGTCTTCGCTACTGACCTTCGATGATCCAGTTCTACCATACTAATAAGCAAAAAATTACACACGTGTTTCATTTTTGTTATTGCTGAATAGTGTTGAACTTCCTTCTCCTGCGTCATCTCTACTGTACAGACATGAATTTACATTTCCTTCAGTCTGAGGCGAATTCATTTCAGTTTTGGTGTGAAAGGGCTTTTACATTTGTAAAAGAAGAACTTTTTTATATTAAAAACAAACAAGCAAGCCCTGCCCAGATTTAAAAAGTAAATCAAAAGTAACGTAACGCATTACTTTCCACAAAAAGTAACAAAGTAACATAAATAGTTACTTTTTTAGGGAGTAACGCAATATTGTAATGCGTTACTTTTAAAAGTAACCTTCCCCAACACTGCATATTAACATGACTATAAATTCCCTTGTCATTTAAGGTGTAACATAAGGCTTACATCATAAAATGTTGGAAATAAGTATATAAAATGATTTGTTATTTTCTGAAAATCTGTTACGGAGGGAATCGTCAGCATTGGCGCCCGCGATCTATTGCTATGAATGGTCATTGTTGTGCATTCTCATTTGTTTGTAGGCATCCGGGTGATTTCATGTGCAAGTAAATCTGTCTGCGAATCGATGGTCCAAGCGGGAAAATGCACTGTTGATGCCAGATCTCAATTACCAAAAATTACATTATATTTGATTCAAAACTAACCACAACCAAATCGAAAGATAAAAACATCATAACTGTACGTTTTGTCATAGACAATATATTAAAGGTACACATTATTTGGCAACATCCTTGAGTAAACTAATAAAACTGAAAAATTCTGGGGATTTTTACTGTTCCATTTGTTTTCCCCATGCTTGACAAATCTCGTGTGTGATGATCAATAAAAATGCAACATGAAATGATGTATTGATCAGCACGACATGGTGCTAAAGCTCAAATACCTTGGAGGTGAAAAGAAGGAAGACCGGTATGTGGAAACCACAACTGCCAAAGCGTGATTCATCTTGCTCTATTGCATGCTGAAGATGTTTGGTTCTTCTGTACTAACTTGAATAGTAGCCTACAATTCATCATCGTACAGTCTACATACATGTCCTACCTAAGTTTATTAGATCCATGTCACACAGTGTGATTTTTAATGATCTTAAAGATTGCTAAGAAGTTAAAGAAGTCACCGCTTGCCACCACTATGATCTTCGTTCGGTGTAAGGCCTGTTTCATGCTGCATGCGTCAGCAGTGCATGTTTTCCTCAGAGCACATGTTAGCAAGAAAATCAGAAGCAGGAGCAGCATGTCAGAGCGTGGCATGAGCTGTGGGTGCTGCTCCATTAAAATGACAGCGCAGTCCATATGATTCAACACAAAGAATTACTGATTTAACAAAATAAGCTTTTATTTATAGTATAGAGTATGTATTGCCTTGAAGTAACACACCCATTGTTTTAAACAGTTCTTTTGTCCAGCCTGGAGAAGGTAACTGCACACATGACATGTGGGGGAAAACACCACTTATTCATTCGTTCCCTCATTTTAGTTAAATCATAGCTAAATTAAAATGAGGGAAGAAATTACTACAACATGATCAACACAAGTCGAGGGAACAAATTCCTAATCTCTAGCTATATTCTCTTCCCATGTGCTCATAACACACATCTTCACATCTTACCACTCAAGGGTTTGGGTCGCATGTAAATTGCGTGCAATTTAGATGCAAATGTGGTCTTCCTCCTCGTGTAAATAAGACAGAGTGTTATGGAGGATGCCTTACTTTGATAATCAGCATGGAAATCGGTCCCAACAGCTGCAGCGCGTTTTATATTCACAGCAAGGTGTAAATGGGAAAGGGCCGATGGAACGCAGCGAGGCCACACACACACACACACACACACACACACAGAGGTCAGCGCAGTCTTTATGAGCTATTATTTTTATGGCAATGAAAGTAAAAGCAGGTTGAAGTGGGCCACTCTAACCTTGATGTGACCGACTCTGACCTGAATGAGAGCATGAGAAAAACATCTCCAGGCTGTAATTAGTGAACACACTGAGTCAGGCGTGCATCAGCGCAGGTGAGATGCGAAGCTCTCCTCCAGACCAGGTAAGTGACAGGAATGTGTGACGGAGGGAATAAGAGGCCTGGATCTGCTGCAGGACACACGGACGTCTCTGGACAGCGCAACAAACCGAACTGACAAAGAAAAGGCTTTTTCTCATGAAACAGCTGTGCAGTGACCAACAGCATCCTCTCGTCCTCTCGCAGATGGCGAGGTGGCTGTAATTGAGTTGTAAATGCGATGTGGCTCTTTTTGCCCCGTGTCAGTGTCCAGCGCCGTCCGCCTTCTGCCCAGAGCAACGGCACCGCTCCCCGCTCCCCCAAAGCCGGGTCCCGCGCTGACAGATGCGCCGATCGTCTTGGACAGAGTGAATATGTAGCAGGATCTCACTGGCTCTCTGCACACAGGCTGCCACATTCGCTCAGCGTCAGCCTCCAAACTAGCAATTAACTCCACAGCCCCGCTCGGCCCTCCTGTGCCCGGCGGCGGACTGACCCGCCCCCACAGCACCGATACGAGGATCAAACGCCTCGAACGTGAGTGAATGAGGAAGAGCTGCAGCATGAGTAGCCATATCTGAACAAACCACAGGACAACACAGGAATCAGCCCCGTCTCTCAGGAGCCTTTCTGCAACCCATTATATTCACTTATACACTAATACCAACTAACATTTATATCTGGTAATTACGCTGAATGGCATCCCAGCGACAAGGTTATGAACAAACATTCTTCTAGGAGCATCAAAGTTATCTGGTCTGTAATAAGATTCTCAAACCATTAGTGCAAAGACATCACTTATACATTGTTTATGGAGCATTTTGTCTGAAAAGTTTTACTTGGATTTTTGTCTAACATTTTTTTTAAATGTAACTACGTTTCAGAATGTTCAGGGATAATTCAAAAGTAACATTCCCTTAATGTTTGCAAAAGGATAAAATGGAATGTTTCCTTAACTTTTGCATGAGTAAGATTAAAAAAAAAAAAAAAAATGTAAAAACCTGGACACTTGAATGTTAGAAAAACATTCTTAGAACATATTTTTGTTAGCTGGGATGACACTGATGTATCTGCGACACAAAGTAAATACAGTATATCTAGATATCCAGATATAAATCCAGAGAATTATTTATACCTTCGTTAAATACTGTCCAGCCCTAAACATGCATTATAGACATACAGCATGACTTTCTGTAAAGCTGATTTAAACTACTGAAACAAACCTACTGTGAAAATAGTTACACTAATAAATCTGATATGACTGCACATACATATTCTTCAGTGTCATCAAATGTGTTTGTGTGATCAGTTAAAACTTCAAGGCACATTATTTTAACCTATCTTATATGAACTGCTCTGATGTTTAGAAGCTGAAAGAAACAATGAGGTCAGACTGAACGTTTTGATGTCAGATCAGAAGATTCTTCTTACAGTGTGTTTGGTGTCTCGTGTCTGGATTTTGATGTATGTTTTAGCAAATAATCAGTCATTTGAGGAGTATCAGGTCAGTTCAGTAGCTCTTCTGAGCGTGCTCAGGACAGCCGTGTTTTCCACCGAGGGCTGTTGGCAGTGTATCACTAGCGCTGGAGGAGGTTAGCAGCCGACGGCAGTAATTACGCCAGCATGAGCGCTGAGCTTCCACCTTGGGAGAGATGACACACGCTTACAGCTCCGCAGGGTTCACGCCGCTCTAATGAGAACTCAAGCTCCAGTCCCTTTCACCTTCACCGGGCACTAATTACTGCACCGCAGCCGCCAGACTGAGAACCCTACACGCATTCCCTGCGTCTCCATTTATGAAAGCGCTCTTGTGCATGTGCATATGGTTGTGTGTGCTTGAGAAATGTTCTGTTTTGTGTACGTCTGGTAAACGAACGTGCCGCATCAGGCTTTCGTGACATCACTCATTAAGCAGGTTTATATTGCCGTGTTTATGTTCTGTCGTTGCCGAACAAAAGCCTAAATGAGGGCGAGCTGGAGAACTTGAAAGGGCGACCCTAAACAAATCATGATGTTTGTCCTGCTATTACGCTACTTTGCTCGTTAGACTGATAAATTTGAAGCATAGCAGTCTGGTTTAGCCTTATTATTAAATGTGGAGAGAAGCTCAGGTTCAGGGGCAAGATGGAAGAATGATAGACGTTCTCCTTAAAACGCCATGAGGATGATGAAAGAACCTGGCTAAACCAAAGATCTTTAGCTCTTTTAACTTAAATCTGTAAACAAGCTCGGGGGAGTGACGTCATTGAGCACAATGAAGAGGGTTTCATTAGCTCTCATGTGCCAGACGTTCATGGGTTTGCTGTAAACCGCTGCTCTTTAGTGAGAAGAAACTGCATTAAATGCTTCAAAGTTTGAAACAATGAGGCCAGGGCGAAAGTTTAACGACAAGAATCAACAGAGTCCATTGTCCTGCTTCAGCAAAAGTTCCACTCTGCTCAAAAGATTAATGATGGGTGACAGATGGAAGGAAAAAAGAATCACTTATATCTCAGAAGGCACAGAAATCCACGATCATAAATTGCAAACAACTGAAGCTCTGTTTTGACACCGTTCATGTGATCTGACAATCATATCACCAACTAACCAAACATTCATCTTAATTTCTTCAGGAGGAAACCAGAAGGATTTGAAGCAATATTTAGGTATGGGATCATATTGTATACATAATTACATATAATGAGGCTTTCAGTGTAATCAGTGTAAATGCATGCAACAGAATCTCACACACTGAGAGAGTTCAGATTGATGTCTAGTTTAAGATGATATCTAATGGATACACTTTAATTTGACAGACATTATACTAACTATAAGTAACTTTGCAACTCCATGTCACCTGCAGGCAGTGTTGGGGAAAGTTACTTTTAAAAGTAATGCATTACAATATTGCGTTATGTCATAAAAAGTAACTAATTGCATAACTTAGTTAAACTCTATATGGAAATAATTCATTACGTTCCTTTGGCATTACTTTTTGTCACCTGGGCTGTGCTTGCTTATTTGTTTTTTAATAACAAAACAATTGCATTGTTGTATTTTTGGCAACTGTAAGGGCCCTTTCACACCAAAACCTGGATGAAGGAAGTGGCTCTGTCTCGATTTCTCTCAACACAGGGACAAGAGAGCTCTCAGTGAATAAGTGGGAAAACAAAGTAACTTGCATTACTTATTTACAAAAAAACAAAACAAAAAAAAAACTGCCTTTAAAAGTAATGCATTACTAATTACTTAAAGTAATCTGATTACTGACTACAGGTAACTCTCATTTAACTATTAGTAGATTGTTAGGTTAGGTTAGGGTAAGTAAATGTGGTTGCAAAGTTACATATATTCAGTAGAATGTCATGTAATTTCTAGAGTTTTTGTTCCATTTCCCATTTGTCTTTGAAAGATTCTATTTTAAACTGTTTTGAGATTTCCACATTGCTGCTTCACACAGTGTTTTATTGACCTGTTGAAGTTTATATGTGAACACATTATTAGAGAGGAATGACAGGGACTCCTCACAGTACTGTAAGCAGTGCTAATGATGCTGATGTGGCAGATGATGTCAGCGTCTGGCTCCTAATCGCCGAGCAGAGGTGAAAGGTCATCTTCTCACGCCGGGCCGTCACCTCCTCCAGCCGAGGGAGAGCGGAGCGCGCGGGGCGAGAAATAACAACAAACCTCAGCGGCTAAAAAAGGAAAGGAGGAAGTGACTTACAATAGACGGGACCTTTGATCCATTGCTAAAGGAAGACTTCTCTTTGGGGCGTAAAGTATTAATGTGAAAGTGACTC
This sequence comes from Spinibarbus caldwelli, assembly GCA_039654775.1. Classification (NCBI taxonomy): domain Eukaryota; kingdom Metazoa; phylum Chordata; class Actinopteri; order Cypriniformes; family Cyprinidae; genus Spinibarbus; species Spinibarbus caldwelli. The sequence goes on along the minus strand of CM077222.1, from coordinate 44,118,053 downwards.
TACCCACTGCACATTTGTTACAGCAAATAATGGACCCTAAAATTAGTACACAATAGAAGGCAGACGGGCGACACTCGCACCCTGCTTTGTGCAGGAAGGGGAGAGGGACTGATTGTATGAAAATGAGTGATTTGCCGGCACGCAGACGTGTCAGAAGTGGCGACGGGTAACGGCAGGCGAAGGTCACGTTCCCTGCAGGTCTATTGTGAGGAGAAGGCCTTGAGCACTGACGCTCGGAGCTGCTTCTGAGCAACACAACTCCTCAGGTGTGCCGTCAATCCGGGCTACGCTTATCTCATGAGTCACACATGCTGCCGTCTACGTGTACGACGTCAGCCATCCGTACTCTTAAACACTTGCCACACATTTACATTTAGTCATTTAGTCATTTAGCAGACGCTTTTATCCAAATGAGGACAATGGAAGCAATTAAAACCAACAAAAGAGCAACGAATTCTGACCCTACCATCTGAATGTTGCAGCAGAAATCAAGACTCATCAGACCAGGCAACATTTTTCCAATCGTCTATTGTCCAGTTTTGGTGAGTCTGTGTGAATTGTAGCCTCCGTGTCCTGTTCTTAGCTGACAGGAGCGGCACCCGGTGTGGTCTTCTGCTGCTGGAGCCCATCTGCTTCAGGGTTCGACGTGTTGTGCGTTCAGAGATGCTATTCTGCATACCTTGGTTGTAACGAGTGGTTATTTGAGTTACTGTTGCCTTTCTATCATCTCTAACCAGACTGCCCATTCTCCTCTGACCTCTGACATCAACAAGGCATTTTCGTCCACACAACTGCCGCTCACTGGATATTTTCTCTTTTTCGGACCATTCTCTGTAAACCCTAGAGATGGTTGTGTGTGAAAATCCCAGTAGATCAGCAGTTTTTGAAATACTCAGACCAGCCCGTCTGGCACCAACAACCATTCCATGTTCAAAGTCACTTAAATCCCCTTTCTTCCCCATTCTGATGCTCGCTTTGAACTTCAGCAAGTCATCTTCACCACATCTAGATGCCTGAATGCATTGAGTTGCTGCCATGTGATTGGCTGATTAGCAATTTGTGTTACCAAGCAATTGAACAGGTGTACTAATAAAGTGGCCGGTGAGTGTATATATATATATATATAAAGATGCTTTGACACAATCTGTATTGTTAAAAGCGCTTTATAAATAAAGGTGACTTGACTTGTGTGAACATGATGTTACTCTAGTTCTAGACTAAATGTGAACATGCATTAATTGCAAAAATACAGATTCAGTATTCATCAAAATGAATAAAAACAGTGAAATGCAAACTCAGAATATGACGCAAACCTGCAATAATTAAATATGTTAAATAACACAGATATCCTTCATGTATTTAATCCCATTTTATTAACCAATGTCTTTGATGCTGAATTTGATGATCCAGTTCAACCATATTAATAAGCAAAAATGACTTTAGATAAACTAACATTTGTGCTTCATTTTATTTGTTTTATTGCTGAAGAGCATTGAACCTTCTTCTCCTGCGTTCTACTGTACAGACGTGAATTTACTTTTCCTTCAGTCTGAGGCTTTTGGTGTGAAAGGACTTTTACATTTGCTAAAAATAGAACTTTTTATCTTAAAAACAAACAAGTAAGACCTGCCCAGATTTAAAAAGTAACGCAAAAGTAACACATTACTTTCCAAGTAACGTAATTAGTTACTTTTTTAGGGAGTAACACAAAAATGTAACTTAGTGGTTGCTATCGGGATGTGAAGAGACTTTCAACCAGCATAAAAAAAAATGTTTTTGAACTGAAACACTAAACCTGCCTTTAACCATATATCATATATATATTGCTGGACATTTAAGCTTCACCTCCCTTCAAACGAGCAGCTCAAGAAACATGCTGTATAGGATTTTCACAGGAAAACACAGATGAATCACAGTCATTAAAAATGGAAGCTACTGTATAATATGCAGAATGTAATGGACAAATTTTGGATAAATAAATAAAAAATATGGCTGTACACAGAATCAAATGGTGATATGGACGAGTGCCTGTGAATGCTGAAGTGCAGAGAGACTGCTGTGTAAATGTGAATCTGTGTGCGTTCGCTCTGGGACACACTAACGCATGCGTGACGCTCGTACAAACTTCATCTCCAGAGCTGCTCTGAGACTCACTTCACCACTTCATTTCAGAAAATCAGCACTCAAACATCTTCACTACAACCCGTCAACCTAGTTTTACATAAATTATGACCGAAATATATTACTTTTGTTCATCATAAATGAATTTCTCGAAGTACTAATAAAAAAAAAAAAAAATTATAAAAACAAGATGACTATTTTTAAGGAATATCACACATTTTCCAAGGTTTAATTTTAAACAGTAAACCTCTGATGTGCAGCACTTTGTTTGCCAATATATCATTAATAATAACAATAATAATAATAATAATAAAAGGATGAGTTACATTTTCGTGTGATTACATTTTAAAAGATTAATTATATTTTTACAGTTTTATGCCTTTATTTGATTACCAACATTTTTGATGATAAAACAACACAGAATTTTGAAAATAATAAAACAATTTATGAGGCACTTTTATACTAAAAAAATTATGAAATTATTAAATGATTAAATTGTTAAAGTTGATTAGACATTCTTTTTTATTTATTAAAATTTAATTAGACCATTAAAACAGAATCCAGAAAAATCAAATCAGAAAACACAAAATTTGGGAAAAATAAAATAGAACTTTGAAAAAAAAAAAAAAAAAAATCTAACCGATTTATTATGGACCCTAACAAAATGTGATTTTTTAAAAAAAATTTTAAATTTTTTTAACTTTGAATAAATTGTTGCAAATTGTATATATTTTATGATTTTGATTCTGATGATAATGGCAGTGATCTAGTACAGCATCACGTCACTCATTAAATGGGCAATGATACGGTAAAGAGTGTGGACACGTTATTATCTGTGTTTGTGCAAAGCCAGCAACCCTAGCAGAAATCAACTAAGTTAGCTGCAAAGCTAGTTTTCTAGTAAGAAGATAGAACAGTAAATGGTAAGTAAAGAGTAGCTTCATACAGATAAACCAGCCGTGGCTGAGCTCAGCATTTCAGTAATAAAGACACACTGGCGTGTTTAGAGTGCTGGTTTATCCGCAGAATCACTGCTGCATCCAGAGCACTGCTAACTTCACTTCACCGCACGCTGTTCCTTTAAAGCAGTCTGACAATTACACCATTCTGATGGAGAGAGGAACTGGTGTGCAGAGGTTTTACAAGGCCAAACTTTTAAAAAAAGTGCTCTGTTGCACATTACTGTTTTCTTTTGTGGATTGCAGGGAATCTTTCCCAGGTGCCGAGGTCCTCCAGCGCTGGGTTTGGGAACAGTGGGGGCCTGGCTTGCATGCTTTGGTTTTTTTCCCATCAGGCATGGGCTCAGGGAACCGTGAGCAAGGCACCGCGTGTGTCGCCCAAACCCGCAGCCGCTGTAAAACACATTACCCCCACTTGTCCCTCACCAATAGCAGGGATTACAAGATCTAATTTCCACCGAGTCTGAAAGCGCCTTTACGCAAAAAAGAGCCCGGCTCGCAAGTAGCTTGTTTATGTTGGTTGACTGAGAGCTGTTAAACGTTTCAGTCGCGGTAACTGAAGCCAAAGGCTCTGGCTGCAAATGCACTAACACGTGAAGTCAGACGACTGAAGAAACTGGATTTCACTCTCTGATCATCTGAGGATGTGCAAATACAGTTATTAGAGTCCCCTGTGAGCTATATCAGCATCAGCTTTACTGAAGATCTACACTGAAACTGCACTTGGTGCTTTGAAGAGTTTTGGTGGTATAATCAGAATCAGAAAGAGCTTTAAATTTATGTATTTAGTGATATTAAATAACATTTTTGGCTTAATCTAGATGTTTCTGTTTTTTGTTTTTTTTTTGTTACCATTTTTTTTTTCAGTGCAATCTATATTAATTGGATTATTAGCTAAAGAACATGAAACCCCTAAAATGTTCCCTCATTTATAAGCTGAAGTAATGTAGTATCTTTCATGTTAAATTGATAGACTGACTCATTTAACTAATTTTGTGACTATAATTACATGCACTTAAGAAATGAGTTTGTTCCAGGGTTTTTGCAGAAAGCAGCATTCTGAAACATGGAAAAGTGAACATTATGCTTTCATTATGCCATTTAAGAAATTAAGAGAGACTAATAAGATGACTATTTTTAAGGAATATCACACATTTTCCAAGCTTTAATTTTAAACAGTAAAACTCTGATGTGCAGCATGTTTGCCAATATATCATTAATAATAATATTATTATTATTATTAATAATAATAATAATAATAAAAGGAATAGTTACATTTTCATGTGATTACATTTTAAAAGATTAATTATATTTTTACAGTTTTATGCCTTTATTTGATTACCAACATTTTTGATGATAAAACAACACAGAATTTCTAAAATAATAAAACATTTTATGAGGCAATTTTATAGTAAAAAAAAAAAAAGAAATCTATTTAACTATTTAATTAGACCATTAAAACAGAATCCAGAAAAATCAAAGCAAAAAAACCACAAAATTGGGGAAAAATAAAATAGAATTTTTGAAAAAAAATAAAATAAAAAAATAAAAAAATTAAATCAATTTATTATGGACCCTAACAAAATGAGATTTTTTTTTTTTTTTTTTTTAAACTTTGAATAAGTCATAATTAGCTTTAGCTTCAGCTCTCCTCTAACCTGTCATCTGAGATTGCCCTGAATTCCTGGTAATAATGAGTTGCCGACATTTAGAAGCGAAACAAACAAAATTTCAAAGGCATATTGAGCGTTACAGGTAAATTCTCCAGAGGTCTGACAGACAGCTCTGATGACAAACGCCCGCCGTCTGAACCGGTCGCAGCTGGTTCTGGGTATTTAATAAACATGTAAACAATCCAGTTCACCTCATTAGGTGATTGCAAAGAGCCACGCTGTCCATAAATCAAGACTCAGGTTATCACGGCCTCTGATCTAAACTGTCCGGGCGCCCAGCTGTCTGCGCTGCACAAACTGAGAACAGCGGGCTGTAAAGAATTAAATTCCTCCTGACTAGTTCACCTTTCCTCCTCTGAGACGCCGGGGCGTACAGTACCTACAGGAGATGTGAGCGTAAAAAGACCAGCAGTCTCTAGATACACTTACATCAAAGCGCATGAGTAATGTACACGAGTAACGTGTGAATGTAGCTTCCTCCTGCAGCTCAGTCTTAGAACTGACCTGACAATTCTTTAGGTTTTGATGGATACACTGATATGTGTTTTTCATGTGTCATCAGGAAGAAACGCTCTGATTCTTTGCTGTCGCAGGTTTGTGCTACTCTGTTGGTATAGAGCTCAACGGTCACGTTCCAGGAGTAAAAACTTGTTTTTTGACAGTATCTGATAAACCTTTAAAGACAGACGTGTTGTGACCAAAGAGCTTGTTCATTTATTGTGTATGTTTTCGTTGAACCCATCTGTTTGCATGAATTCAACTTATTTTTAAAATAGTGGAATCTGTGATGAAAAACTACATTACCCATGATGCTGTACAGAAAATTCCACCAATCAGAGAGTCGCACCGAGCACAGAAGAGCTCTCCTCCCTACACTCTCAATATATATATATATATATGCATATTTTACAATAAACTTCTATAGATACAACCAACAATTTTAAATGAATAGTTTTATTTTTCTCTGTCATTTTGAATTGAATTATGTCATTCGCAATGCTTCATGGGATTGTAGTTCCCTTACTAAAGCTGTTAAGTTCAAAATCTTGTATGTTTTTCTTTTTGTGTGACTTGTGTGATTCTCCTTGTAGCTAGTTGGTTTGGTTCATAGTGTTCAAATCCATATAAGAAAAATCAATGGGAAAACGTGAGCGACACTTATGCATTAGAAAAAAACAAAACAAAACAAAACAAAAAAATTAAGAAATTGTCTGAAATGTTTAAAACACATGCAGACTGGAGATGAACTGTGTGTTGCTGTCAGTGAGATCCTGCATTATGTCATAGTCTCCACATTATTTTGCAGTTCTTTGATTAGAGACACGATCCTGACAAGTACTGAGAATTGGACATTCAAACCGTTGCCATCAAGATCTTTCACATTTCGCAAGGACAGCATCTTTCCACGAGTCTCCGACGGCGAACGCGGCCCAATGCGAAGCACATGTCGACTTGAGTTCAGTGATGGGGATTTGGAAGAGATTAAAGTTCAAGCTTGATTTTAGTGAATCTAAGCGCTATTGACAGGAGCAGCAGATCACGTGGAGTAATCAGAACAAGCCTTTAATCACACAGGCTTTCAACTCACCCGGCCGTATCGAATTACCTCGCATCCGAGTCACAGCATATGGAAACCGCTCACCTAGACGCAGACGCACGCCGCTCACAGCGACTCGGTGAAATGAATCGAGTGTTGTAGATTATCTGAGGGGGTCGTGCTGTATTGTGTCTAATTTGGGAGGCCCGGCTGAATGAGGAAGCGAGGAATATCCTGACTACATCTTTAACCTATTCAGGCAGAATGATGTCATGATTAGAAGAGGAAACGGCCAAAAAGCAAACACCCCCCACGCACCGAAAACAGAGAAAGAGGAGCGAGACGAGAGAGATCAAAGCGCAGCATCACTCCGGGGAGAGACGGCTCGTCTCACGCTCGTCTCCACACCAAACACACGCTGGACATGATGAGCTGACGCCGGACGGAGAGCAGGACAATCACGCCCACGCTGGAGAAACCAGCCCCGCTCACATTTCAGCACAACTTCCAAAGAAACTCAAGCCTTTCCTACATTATTTTCATCATCATCTCCAGCATATTTCCTGCAGAATTCTCCTTGCTGTAAAATGTGACCCAGGACCACAAAACCACTCATAAGGGTCAATGTTTGGGGTCTGAAAGCTGAATAAATAATCTTTCCATTGGTGTATGGTTTGTTAGGATAGGACAATATTTGGCTGAGATACAACTATTTGAAAATCTGTAATCTGAGGGTGCAAAAAAAAAAAAAAAAAAAATCTAAATATTGAGAAAATCATCTTTAAAGTTGTCCAAATGAAGTTCTTAGCAATGCATATTACTAATCAAAAATTAAGTTTTAATATATTTACGATAGGAAATTTACTAAATATCTTTTATAATTATATCTTATATCTTATAATTTACTAATATTATTACTTCATGGAACATTATCTTTACTTAATATCCTAATGATTTTTGGCATAAAAGAAAAATGGATAATTTTGACCCATACAATGTATTGTTGGTTATTGCTACAAATATACCTGTGCTACTTATGACTGCTTTTGTGCTGCAGGGACACAAATATGAAAATACTGAAAAATGGCCCATTGTTTCATGCTCCCTTAAAGCGTTAATAAACTGCAGTGTTTTGACCCAAACAGAGTCTCCAGCAGACAATACACACAAGTGTTAGAGCCATAAAGAACATGAATAAATTTGTAATATTTTTCTATATTATTGTTATATCCTTTGTTATTTGATATACAGTTCGCATATTTTGTGATATTTGTATTGCATACATGACTTTTCATAGGTCAGGTTGACTTCATATGTAATACATATGCATAAGCGACCGCTGATAGTTTGAACTGTAAGAAGAAAGAAGGGGCTTGGTGTTAGACAGTCTTTTGATTGAAGTGATGGCGATCTATTTCCATAGGGACTGGTACAAAGGAATTGACGCATAAAACACATTTGACTAAAAACACGTTTGTCAGGATGCAACAAAAATCAAACTTAAGAACTATTTATACTTCTTCAAGCTTCACATTATATATGGTTTCAAAGAAGCCCCTTCCTTCTTCTTCCAGTTCAAACTATCAACGGTCGCTTACGAATATTTATTACGCATGAAATCAAAATTGACCTTTAAAAAGTAATGTATGTGCATGTGCAAACTGTATATCAAATAACAAGCACTCTTAATACAAAGAATATAACAATAATATAGAAAATTACCACAAATTTCTTAATGTTCTTTAAAGATCTAACAAACACGTTAAGTGTCAAGGAGCTTTCTGTTCACATAATAAGCACCAACACTTCATAGAAAACAATAAGCAAAAGGAAGACATCCAGAAATACATAATTCTAAATCCATAAGTGTATATACGTAATGCCACAAAAAGAATGTTTAAAGGCAAAACTTCTTATTGCTCTTACAACAGCCTGCACTGTCTTTGCGCAAAATATAATCTGTAACGTCTCAGTTTTGATTCTGGGGATCACGCGACCCAGTCGTGTTCTTGGCAGGTTTCATGAGATCCACATGTCTAGCAATGTGAGAAGTTCTTGGCTGCGGGTCGCAGGGAGGCCGTGCAGAGTCACTTACTGTACTGTTCTCAGCTGATAGCTGGATGGACCTCGTCCAAACCCTCCACGAGATCCTCTAGAGACCGAGGACTGAACTGTCTGATTGTGTTCCTCGCTTGTGAGCGGTTTGACAATACTGAGCTGATGCTGTCCGAGAGCACAGTGTTCCAAATCCACAGATAAACACTTCCTTCAGGAAGGACACCTGATCTGCTCTCTTCATTAGAGCGAGGGGAACATGCAATATAGAGATCAGGTCCCAGAAGTCCCACAGGCTTTGCATGTAACCGCTGATCCATATCTATAACGTGATCTAAACCGGTTACGACAAAGACAGAGTGTCTTCTGGTAATGCACAGCTTTCTGGTGTAATTGCGGGTATTGCTTTATTTTGATGGTATAAGTGACTTTGCAACTTTCTGCTTAATATCTGCTAACACTTTATTTAGATGGACATTCTACTGACAGTAAGAACCTGCAAGTAGGTCAATTACAGTCTACTAATACTCTAATGAGAGCTAATACTCTAAACTAATACTCTAATACTCTAATGAGAGTTAGTTGACATGTTGCAAATTACATATAGTCAACAGAATCTATAAAGCCGATCATCAAAATGAAGTGTAACCTGATTGTGACTGCTCTGTTGCTTCTTTCTGTGTTTGGTGTTCAGGAATGATTATTATTGGCAAGTGGAGTCCCACAGAGAGTGTTGGGAGGTAACTAGCATTACGCAATTTAATTACAAAATAAATGTTACTGTAATCAGTTACAGTTACTCAGATTTTTTTTTTTTTTAATTAAATTGCAGTTACTTATGAAAATGAAGGAGGTTACATCTGAATATTTTCAAACACACACACACACACACACACACACACACACACACACTCTCTCACACACACACACACACACACACACTTGTTTCGCTATCCTTGTGGGGACGTTCATAGGCGTAATGGTTTTTCTACTGTACAGACCGTATATTCTATTGCCCTACACCAACCCTACACCTAAACTTAGCCCTCACAGGAGACTTTCTGCATTTTTAGATTTTCAAAAAACTTCATTCTGTGTGATTTATAAGCTTCTTTACCCGTGGAGACCTCAATTTAGGACCCCACCGTGACACGAGTCCCCATGAGTCTGTGTGTATTCAGGTTTAAGTCCCCACCTGAATAGAAAAACAGGCACACACACACACACACACACACACACACACACACACACAGATTTAATTGATTTCTGTCTCAAATTGCATTGACTGCTGTAAAATATGAGCCACCAATGTTTCAGGAGTTTAGGACACATGATTATTCCATAACTGTTTTATTTCCTATTTGGGTTTATGTATATGCTTTGTTTTTGTGGCATCTGTGCTTTAAAATTTAATTTTAATCTTAATTCAAGTAATGAAGGACAGTGATCAGTGTTGAGTACTACTGCACTGCAAAAAAATATTTTCTTACTAAGTATTTTTGTCTTGTTTTCTAGTATAAATATCTAAAAAAATCTTGAATATTTACTAACAAGTAAAATGACTTAAGATTGAAAAAATTATAAAAAAAATGGTTACTTTTTGCTTAAAACATGCAAAAATATCTGCCAATGGGGTATGAAAAATATTCTTGTTTAGCCTTTGAATTAAGATCATTTTTCTTACCCTATTGGCAGATATTTTGGCTTGTTTTAAGCAAAAAATAAAATTTAGATTTTTTTTTTTTTTTGGAAACAAGACTTAATATCTTAAGTCATTTTACTTGTCATGTGAATGTATCATGATTCAAAAATGTTTAGATATTTATACTAGAAAACAAGACAAAAATACTTAGAAAATCATTTGTTGCAGTGTGCACGGTTAACCCGGCCTGCTTTAAATGTCTGAAAATGATTAAGAGTTGAAAACATTCGTTTGAAATCAGTTACATTACTTTAATAAAGTAATTTAAATACTTTTAAATAGGGTAACTTGTAATCCGTAACCTATTACAATTTCAAAGTACCTTCCCAACACTGTCTGCAGAGCTGTGCTAGTTTCATTTCTCAGAATTATTTTCTGAAGTGGTGTTTAAAGGTGGAGAATATCTGAGGGAAGAGCACTTTGCAGAAAGCACACGGCGCTCTTTCCCTGGGACAGCGTTGAAGCAAGTCCAGTCCTGCTGAGGGCAAGACAGCGAGGGATCACTTCTGCTCTCCTAAAGACATAACTCACACGGCCCTGTCACCTCTTCAGTGCAAAATATGTTCTTGCCCCAAACTAAAACAAACAACACATCCATCTCCATCTGCTCGACTTCCAGAAGATGAGGGGGAGATGGAAGGGCTGCATCTGATTGGTTCTCATCTGCATCCCCGCTTTGACCACCTTCAGGTTTTTGACATTCAATTAGAAGATGGTTTACACCTTAAAACCAAGTTCAGTGACTTTACACTCACTGAAACACTCGGGGCTTCTTTGCAGAAGCTATGTTTAGGAGTGAAGTCAGCCTGACGTTTCACATATGTGACCCTGGAGCACAAATCCAGTCTTAAGTCTCTGGGGTATATTTGTAGCAATAGCCAAAAATACATTGTATGGGTCAAAATTATTGATTTTTCAAAATCAAAAATCATTAGGATATTAAGTAAAGATCATGTTCCATGAAGATATTTGATAAATTTCCTACTGTAAATATATCAAAACTTACTTTTTTATTAGTTATATGCATTGCTAAGAACTTCATTTGGACAACTTTAAAGGTGATTTTCTCAATATTTCGATTTTTTTGCACCCTCGGATTCCAGATTTTCAAATAGTCGTATCTCAGCCAAATATTGTCCTATCCTAACAAACCATACATCAATGGAAAGATTATTTATTCAGCTTTCAGATGTTGTATAAATCTCAATTTCAAAAAAATTGAAATGCTCCAGGGTCACATTTATACTGATCTTCTTAAGAAGCACTTCGTTTTTACAGCAGTTAACAAGACTTTGAGCCATTTCTTCCCAACCACAAAAATGATTCTGTGGTGTAGCAAATACTACAGAAAAACAAATGTAATTTCTATATGAAAAAGTTCAGGCAATTATTTAAAAAAACAAAGTAAATTCTATATTGGTACTCAATTCAAGCTTGTAGAAGTTAAAGCATAAGTATAAACGTTATAAAATTATGTAAAACCTACTCAACTCTTCTGATACTGGTGTTCAGTAAGAATTACTCAGACTTTGGTAACACTTTATTTTGATAGTCCACTTTAGACATTCTACTTACAGTAAGTAACTTTGCAACTACATGTCAACTAGCAGTCATTAGAGTATTAGTAGACTGTCTGCTTAATATCTTCTAACACTTTATTTTGATGGGTCCACAACATACACCATACTGACTATGAGAAACTTTGCAAGTATATGTCAACTTATTCTACTAACCCTAAACCTAACCTAACAGTCTACTCTGAGAGTTAGTAGACATGTAGTTGCAAATTAATGAGAATTAGTTGACATGTAGTTGCAAAGTTACTTATAGTTAGTAGAATGTCTAAAGTGTACTATCACAATAAAGTGTAACCCAGACTTTTACTGGCCAAGCTAAAGTTACTTATTTTCTTTGTTAAAGTAAGCAGTAGCAGTAAAAGTTTACTTAAAACGTGTTAGTGCAAATTGTTACAAAGATTTTTTAAGTAAATACTACAAGTTATTATTTTCAGTGTAACATGAAAAAAGTAACAGAGAAAATGATTGGGTTTTGAGATGTTTTTGTCCCACTGAAGAAACAATCTGCAACTCCGTCAAAAAAAGAGAGCCATTTATTCGACCCTTCAAACGCTGCCCTCCTCTCTAACAGTGCATTTTGTTTAGTTTCCCTTGATCCTCCATTATGGTTCAGAAAATAGCCATGAGTTATCCGATTCCAAGTCTAAACACATCTCAGTCGTCACACGTGTCCAGGCGCCTGTGTTTGTTTAGGCCAGACCTTCAACCCCTCATCATCTCTGGCTCTTTCCAATTTCACCTGACCCCTCGAATGTGCTCAAGATGTGACGGATTCCTCTGTCACGGCTCTGGAAGCCATTTTCTCCCTGTAGCTGATGATTGGGATATGGGCCGCTCCGGAGAGGAGCGCTCTCTCTGGCAGGAGCATGGCCTTCGCGTCAGACCTGATTAGACGCGGCGCTTGCGGAAAGCGATCTGCGCCGAGCGCAAGCTCATCAAGAAGCTGAGCGTTCGCCGGTGACGTGACATTTATCAGGGGTTTCCTTAATCCCAACAAAAGCTCTTCATGAATTCTAATGCTGCTGAAGAAGAAAACATTTGGCAAATGTCTTCTGCTGGCCTGGATATTCTGGAACGCTGTTTAAATCTGCTGATGAAAAAGGATGCAGAATGTAAAGACAACACTGTTTTCAAAGAGAAGGAGCCAAGCGATGAAATATTGAGAGCCATTCAAGAGCTTTTAAAGATCAATGTCCCAAAGTTCTAGATGAGGAAAGTAGAACTGGATGGAGAGAAGGTGATACACATGTATGTAGGGATAGAACGATATTTTAATTATCATTAAAACTGTATTCAGTTACCGCAATTTCAACAACTCAGGATAAATATATACTGTGCAGCATAAAGCAAAGTTTAAATAAAAGTGTCACATGCGCACAGCAGCAGAGTTGTTTCGTTTTGTGTGAAAACATGGCGGAAAACTACGAGGTTTTAAAAGAGTACAAAATTAAAACAGACCGGATTTGCATAGCTTGCTGTAAACTTTGACCGGCTGATGAAAAACAAGCTTATGTGGATTCTACGTTTAAACAATTCGGATAAGTTATGTAGAATTATTTATGGAGCAGATAAAATACTTATAAGAATTTATTAAATTAAAGGGGAGAGGCCGATTAGTCACCAGAAGAGACGGACGGCAGCGCGTAAGTGTTGTAAAACTTGTTCGCAGATCTGTTTAAATTATTTACTTGCTGCTAGGAAGGAATACTTCATTTCCTGCCTATTTCTATTCTGCATTTTCGTTGAGGTTTATATTTTTGATTGCACTTACTGGTAATTATAATAATTTGCGCCTCGGCTAAGAAGGAGCCTGTGTCATTTGCATTGCTCCTTGTCAGAAGCCGGCCACAGCTGTTTTCACTCTAGTCTGTTAGACTGTGTATTTATTTGATGTCCAAGTGCTGACGTGGAAGCGTTCAGCCGTCGTGTTCAGCCTCCTCGTGTGAAGACGGACGAGTGTAAAGACGGATGACTTTTTCCTGCCCGACTTTAACTGAGCAGCTACACCGTGCACCACACTTAAGTATCATTTCTATCTTCCCTCACACACTCTCCTTTCCTGTCCTCTCTCCTTCCACCTCTATCATGTGTTTCCAAACCATTCCGGTTGTCTCTCAACCACGCTCTAACATCACACGCAGAAGGCAACGTAATCCTGCTAACCTGCGCCCTATCTCTACATCTTCTACTACACCTCTTCTCTTTCTCTGTGGGTCTCTGGAATTGTCAGTCAGTTGTCAACAAAGCTGACTTCATTTCTGCTTTTTCTTTACAATCCACACCCAGCATCTTGGGCTTGACTGAGACCTGGATTCGTCCAGAAGACTCAGCAACCCCAGCTGCTCTCTCTAACAATTTCTCTTTCTCTCACACCCCACGTCAAGTTGGCCGGGGTGGGGGTACTGGGCTGCTCATTTCAAAGAATTGGACATACTCAACCCACTCTCCCCTATGCAATTACAACTCATTTGAATCTCATGCGATTACTATAACAGCTCCTATAAAACTCCAGATAGTGGTAATTTACCGTCCCCCTGGCCAAACTCTAGACACATTCCTAGAGGAGCTGGACGGGCTGCTGTCCTTTCTGACCATTTCTTCATTTCATTTACATTACATTTTGCTACCCGTGTGATATCAACCCCTTACTGGTTACTTTTAGATGAAACCTACACTCCCTTTCTCCCTCCCATCTTTCCTCTGTAGTATCCTCCTCTCTTCCCTCACCTACCCATTTCTCATCTCTGGATGTGAATGCAGCTACTGACATTCTATGCTCTACCTTAACCTCTTGTCTAGACAACATTTGTCCTCTCTCCTCCAGGCCAGCACGGGCTGCCCCTTCTAACCCCTGGTTATCTGATGTTCTTCGTGAGCATCGGACCAATCTCAGAGCGGCAGAGAGAAAATGGCGCAAATCAAACGATCCGTCGGACCTGAGTAGGTATCAGTCTTTGCTCTCATCTTTCTCTGCTGAAGTCCACGCTGCCAAATCCTCACATTTCCACAAGAAGATCAACAGTGCTCCAGACATGCGTAATCTCTTCAGAACATTTAATTCTCTCCTCTGTCCCCCTCCAACACCTCCCACCACTTCTATAACAGCTGATGACTTTGCCACTTTTTTTACAGGCAAAACTAGAACAATCAGTAGTCAGTTCTCTCCTCCACACACACACGACCTCCAACCAACCACAGCCACTGCTAAAACTCCCATCTTCTCCTTCTGTCCACTCACTGAGGCAGAGGTATCCAAACTTCTCCTCTCCAGCCATCCTACAACATGTCCTCTAGACCCAATCCCATCACACCTTCTCCAAGCAATCTCTCCCACACTCTTACCAGCACTCACACACATCATCAACACATCCCTCCTCACAGGCATCTTCCCCACTGCGTTCAAGCAGGCTCGGGTAACCCCACTGCTCAAGAAACCTACATTAAACACTTCTCTTACTGAAAACTACAGACCTGTCTCTCTCCTTCCATTCATAGCGAAAACACTCGAACGAGTTGTCTTCAACCAGGTCTCATTGTTTCTTTCACAAAACAACAAACTGGATGCTAAACAGTCAGGTTTCAGGAGTGGCCATTCAACTGAGACTGCGCTACTCTCAGTCACTGAAGCCCTGCGAATTGCAAAAGCAGACTCCAAATCATTCAGTCCTCATTCTGCTGGATCTATCTGCCGCTTTTGACACTGTTTACCATCAGATCCTCCTGTCTACCCTCTCATCTCTGGGCATCACTGGGATTCCACTTCGCTGGTTTGAATCCTATCTCACTGGTAGGTCTTTCAGGGTGACCTGGGGAGGAGAGGTATCCACAGCACATCAACTGGTTCCTCAGGGATCGGTTCTTGGACCCCTCCTCTTCTCCACATACACTACATCACTGGGTCCCATCATACAGGCACATGGCTTCTCCTACCATTGCTACGCTGATGACACACAGCTCTATCTCTCTTTTCAACCAGATGATCCAACGGTAAAATGGATGAAAGAACATCACCTACAGCTCAACCTGGCAAAGACTGAGCTTCTTGTCTTCCCTGCCACTCCAACTCTACAGCATGACTTCTCGATTCAATTAGGTTCATCAACAATTACCCCATCAACTTCGGTCAGAAATCTTGGTGTAATCTTTGATGACAAGTTGACCTTCAAAGAGCACATTGGAAAGACTGCTCGATCTTGCAGGTTTGCACTACACAACATCAGAAAGATCAGGCCCTTCCTAACAGAGCATGCTGCACAACTTCTTGTCCAGGCCCTTGTCATTTCTAGGCTGGACTACTGCAATGCTCTTCTGGCTGGACTTCCATCAAACACAATCAAACCTCTACAAATGATTCAGAATTCAGCGGCACGACTGGTCTTCAATGAGCCCAAAAGAGCCCATGTTACACCTCTCTTTATCTCCTTACACTGGCTACCAGTTGCAACTCGCATCAAGTTCAAGACACTGATGCTTGCATATAGAACAACCACAGGCTCAGCACCCGCCTACTTGCACTCACTATTAAGAATCTACACCCCCTCCAGAAGTCTGAGATCTGCTAGTGATCGACGCCTCGTGGTACTGTCACAGAGAGGCTCAAAATCACTCTCCAGAACATTCTCATTCACCATTCCTGGCTGGTGGAATGATCTTCCCACTCCTATCCGGAACGCTGGATCCCTATCAATCTTCAAGCAACAACTGAAAACTCATCTCTTTCAGCACTACTTGACTTCAACCTAAACTTTATTTAAAAAAAAAAAAATAAATAAAAAAAATTAAAAACTTTTTCTCTTTATTTATTCCTTCCCTCGCTAGCTACTTATTTGAACAATGCCTGAGACCTGTTGTTACGAGCACTTCCTCTGTCTGATTGCCTCTTCAAGATGAATCGCATTATGTATTCCCCAATTGTAAGTCGCTTTGGATAAAAGCGTCTGCAAAATGACTAAATGTAAATGTAATTAATCAGTGATCATTTTGACTTAATTCTTTTAAAGGCTGAAATGTGAGGTTTACCATTTTATGACACTTTTTCAAAGCTTTATTTGAACATTTCGTACATGTTATTAGATAAACTGTTGTCAGTCATGTTGTTATTTAAAATCTGGACATTATTGGTAATGTTATAGTTTTAGTATTTATGCAAAGAAAAAGTAATTTTATTTCTAGTTTGTTGATTTTAAATATAAAACTTGGTGAAACGATTTATGTGTCAGTGCATTTTGAACATTTCCAGCACATTTTAACAACACTGTGATACTACTGATAGCCGTGATAATTTAGGTTACTATAACCGTGGTAATAAATTATCATACCGTTACATCTAGAATGCACGTATGTGTTCGTAGCAGGAGATTTCTGTGTGATGAAGTGCTGTCTGAACGCTTCCTCCGGGCTGTAAAGTGGGCGCCACAGCTCTGGACCCTAAGGAGCTGTCAATCAAAGGCATGAATCATTCAGAGAGCCTTTATCTTCCCACCAGTGCTGCAATCCAGAGCCTTTCTACGTCTCTCGCTCACTTACATATCTTTCACCTCCATGCCTCCTCTTATCTTCACCTTTCCTCAGCTTCGCAACAGTTTCTCATTCATCCCTTCACCACTGCAGGGACTTGGCTGTCAGCACAAACAGAAAGCAGCGAGCCCAGGGTGTAGAGATCAAGAGAAAGCCCTGTGGCTTCACACGAGTCTGACTGCGATCTGCTCTCTCTGATGCGAATCAGTGCGAGACAGTAATCTGGACTGAACCCGTGCAGGAACTCCAGCATTTACGGTGGGAGGCAACCAAGCACTTACAGTCAAACCAAAATTTATTCAGACACCTTCAACATTTCTCACATTATCACAGTTTATTCGCTGTAGTTTAGAAAATGGTAATAAAATATGTCAAGAACTTAGAGTTAAATAATGTCATCTTGATAATGTCAGATAACTTTGATAGAAAGGTATGTAATGAATTCGGTTGAATAGCTGTCAGATTTTAAATTTAAGAACACAATTAGATAATACCAATTTAGCTCAACCAATCACCAAGCAATGCTTCATTTTGTTCAGTCTGTGGTGGAAAAAGGTCGCATTAGCAATTAAAGAAAAACACTTAAGCAAAACATGCTCCGATCAAAGTGTCTAAGTTTGGTCCCAAATTTTTATCGGTTTTACTGGTAGTCCACTGTATGAAGAATTTTTGGGTATAATATGTCACAGTTTACTTTATTTTGCTATCCTCACTTACGTAAATGAACTATAGTGTCCTGCACCCACTAGTAAAAAAAATATCAAAAATTATATCTGGTGTCTGATTATTTTTGTTTTGACTGTATATGTAGGGCTTATGAGATCTCATCATTTGGTTGCAGTTGATCAGATGATGTGTCTTGGGCTGTGGATTGTGGCTTATTATGTGGCTATGCAAGTGACTTACTAATGAAGGATACGAGCAGTTTTATCATAAAGAGGCAATAACACGTAAAGTGCAAGCAATACAAAGTTTCAAACATAGTAAAAACTACAAGCAGGAGGGATATAGGAATAGTAAAAGCATAGAAAAATATTTCTATTTTTTAAGTTAGCAGAATGCAGATAAGTGTTCGTGGAAGAAATGAGTTTTCAGTAGTTTCTTGAAGATCGTTAGGGATTCTGCAGCAGTGTTGCTTTTAAAAGATCAAAGGAAAGTACAAACATTAAAAAGCTGTCCCACACTGATTGATTTTAGCCATGCTGCTGTATTTCTGACCAGTGTCTTAGACTGCATTCTTGTCCATAATGACTGTATGACAAGCAGATCCCATCACTTTGAAGCAAATGTGCTCCAAAGTCTGAAAATCCAGAACTGTCACTACCGAACACATATTTTCTGCAATTAAATGAATATTTTTGGGGTTTTAATCTAAAATGTTATGTTTTATGAATGTGCGACTTTTTGCCAGACATGTGTCAAGTCATGTCACCTTTATTTATAGTTATTATTTATAATTAGCCCTTTATACAATACTTATTGTGTCAAAGCAGCTTTACAGTGTCAAAATGGAAAATAGTGTAGATAATGCAAGAGGACAATAACAAAGAGTCATTTTCCAGCTAAAGTTAGTTCATGTGCTCATTAGAATTTCTGACTTCAGTTCAAAATTAGCTAAAATGGTCAGTGGTGAAACTGAAAGCAACTATGGTCATAAGTTCTGTCGTTACCAAAAGAGTGCAATGGAGCTTGCAACCATAGTTCGCTAACGATGCTTTTGGAAAACGCACCCCTCACTGATTATTTCGGTAGTGACTATTTATCCTCTGTATGGAAGGCAAGCTGCATGACCAAGCATTACTTCAATGACAACTCAAAAGCAGCGTTTGCTCTTCCAAATACAGATGAGAGGAACCAATGATACTATTTCAATATTTCATGCTCGATCAGATCAGTTGGTGTCCCTTCACTGTCTGGGGCCTTGCCAGAACCAGACCGTCTGTCCTGGAGCCCCAACACCGTTTCCTTTGTCTGACACACTTATTTTGGGTTTTGGAGTCTGTACTACTGAGCTGATGACCTGAATCCGGTGTGTTTGATTAAGGAGACATGCAAAACTTTAGGGTTAGGGTAGGGCTGGGAGATATGGCAAAAAAAAAAAAAAAAAAAAATCTCGATTTTTTTTTCAGAACGTTTGACTGATTTTTACGATTTTTAACTAGTCAACTTGAAAATGTAATAACAGCATGATTCAAGTAAATTTTTTTCTTTATTAACCCTCTAGTTAAAAAAAAAATTATTCCAAGTGCAGCACACATGAAACTGTCAACATGATTTGAATGTTAAACAAATCACTTGTTAAATATCTTTGCAGAAAAGATGCATGAATTACAACTATCCTGTACAAAACTGTCTTATACATATTATGTGTTCAGAA
Organism: Spinibarbus caldwelli; assembly: GCA_039654775.1. Taxonomy (NCBI): domain Eukaryota; kingdom Metazoa; phylum Chordata; class Actinopteri; order Cypriniformes; family Cyprinidae; genus Spinibarbus; species Spinibarbus caldwelli. Next base: position 44,098,535 of record CM077222.1, on the reverse strand, counting down.
ATAATACAAGAAAAATGCTTTAAATAAATCCTCAAAATCAAGATAATTCAAATTCAAAATGACTAAAGGTATAACACCAGTAGACTATTATTAATTATAAATGTTCAGTAAAAACAACGAACAGCAGCTTTCTGCCTGTTACAATGATGCAAACATGAAATATCAGACGTACTCAATTTCCAGCGATATCGACGACTTGATTGCACAGATACTATTTGAACTGAACTGAATTCAATCATGAACTGCCTTTAACTGAAAATCGAGTGTTTACTATTGTCGTTTTGCATTATTTCACACTATTTCCCTATTTAATACTGTAAAGCTGCTTTGACACAATCTGTATTTTTAAAAGCGCTATATAAATAAAGGTGACTTGACTTGACATACAGCTGTAGTTCTTTTCAGGTTTTTGTTATTTAAATGCGCTGCTTTTCCATTGTTGTTTTTCTATGTAAACATGGACGTGTTTGGCCAGGTTAGGGTTGTTGGAGGCTCCAGGAACGCAGCTGGGAACCGCTGGTCTGTGGTCTCGCTGGCTGACTCTGCCGAGTGTGAACCTGTTTGAGATGATGATCAGATCCATCGAGCGCCAGTGCTCTGATCAGGGACGCCTCCATGATCAGGATCTAGATTTTGGAGACAGCACTCCTCTAGAACGGTCTTTCGTCATTGATCTTTCCCATCCAAAGCCAACAACACACAATTGATGGCCATCAGGAGAATGGGAAGCTCTGTATTAACGTATGAACAATCAGTGGATGTTCCAGCAGGTGCTGAGTTCTCGCTCTCTTCGTGAAAGGCTGCAAAGCTCTGATAATCCCTGTGTGTGAGGCGAGTGGCCTCTCAGTCCATTACTCTGGTGTTAGTGGCTATAAGGTTGCCGTGTTGTTAGTGGCAGCGTTATTGTAATGCAATCCACTGGTCTCCCGCTCGGCCTGAATGTAGCAGACAGCGAGTCTGACCGGAGCGTGGCATCGATTCTAATGGGCTTTTTAGGGCTGTAATGATGGGAATCTGTTCACGCCTCAACTGTCATGCCTAATTATGAGCAGCCAAACAATGACTCCATTCACACTGGATCGAGTTTCCTCCTCTCCTCCACCGGTTATCAGCATTAAGAGGATCCTGAAGCTGGTCCAGCTGTGTGAAATGTATATTCCAGCACGAATACACTGCTAGACACATTTTTAATCGTCTTGAGAAGGTGAAACAAAAATTTGAGAGTCGGAAAGCGACACAACGATTCCCTCGCTCCCTGATGTCCGATTAGGACAAACATGGCTTAATGGCGACGGTGAGGAAACATTACCGCTCCTGATCTTTCTGGGCTGATATCTGTAATCTGCTGTAATCCTGTTCCATTTATAAAACATCTCTCGTTCTGTGCTTTGAAGGCATTTCCAGCTTTCACACGAGCGACGAAAAACAATGAAGTGGTTACAGAGAAGCAGTGGCGGAGCCAGGATGTTTTCTTAGGGGTGGCCAGGAAAGAGCCAGCAACCAGTCTGCGCAGGCACAGGAATCTTCATTATTTCAATATAAAAATGTGTTTGACTTTAAAGTACTGGACTGTTTTAGTGCCTTAAACACAACTGAATACAATTAATTTGTACTGAATTGTAATAGTTGTGAATTAGACTAAATAGCCTACTGAGTGCATACAACAATTTTTGTATTATTCCTCACCTGCAGGTATTTTAATAAAGGGGTTCACTATAGCTTTATTGCTCAGTCAGCTTGGTTCTGGTTCTCAAAACCCCCAAAAGCTTGTTCTCCATCATTGCATACTCATGCAGATAACTACATAGTTCAAAGTTTAGTCAACCGTCACTGAATTTCAAATAATCAATGAACTCTGAAGAAGTAAACAGTGAATGTTTAACATTCTATTAGTTGTCAAAATAAATTAATTGCAAAATTTCTATCATCTCTAAACTGAATTCTTTTGAATCCCCATGTGCAAGAATGAGAAAATGTGTGGAAGTCAACAGCACATAAATTCTAGAATGTAAAAAGGGTTATTTTATGCATTTAAATATTGTTTCATTTTCGTACTTTACAAATTAACACATTTTCTAGTACAAGTGCACCGTGCTCACATTTACTTGTGCATTAAATTGCAAATAAAAAATGACATATCAACTTATGCCTTATATTGTGATCTTGTATTGCAGATTAATATTTTAGTACATGCATATATGTACTATATATGATGCATACATGCACAGTTTTGAAGCTTTAATTGCCTTTTAACTGGCGACAGAACTACGATGTTGCATAGTTACTTGTGCACTTTCTTTATGATGAAGTGATATAGAGTGTGTGCCTATTCGCGTAAAACAGCTGACAGGACAGGAAAGTTTTACTGACATATAGCCTAACAACATCTCATCTGACCGCAGTTCACTGCTGTTCTACTGAAGCTCATTTGGCTCCTGTATCTTTTCTGCACTTGTTTGACTTGAAGCTGAAGTGAACGTCTGAAAAGTCTCTTGTTTGTTGTCTTCGTAAAGAGACACGGTGGTTCTGCGTCTTAATTAAATCCAAAAACAGCATTCTTGCGTAAGAGCCTGGTTGTTCCAGATTGTTTTCTTTGAATTCTGTCATTACGAGAGTGTCTTTAGGAGCGTCTGCGCCGCCTGTCAAAGCCATGACTCAATATCAGATAAATGTCTCCCAGTCAGAGATGTTTATGTACACATGCTTTTAGCAGGGCACTTACCTTTAGAGGTTAGATCTATAAAGAGATAATTGCTGTGTGAGTGAAGTCACTGGTCCTGCGTCTAGATACCTTTGTCATAAGTGTGTGTGTGTGTGTGTGTGTGTGTGTGTGTCATGTGCATTTCCTTATGGGATAACTTGCCTCTAACAAGATCGAGTGTCAATATTTATGTTGCTGCTCAGGGTTGATATAGCACACATTAATCGTCTCCTGTGGTTGTGTATTAGAGAACAGAGGCAGTAACAGATCATCCAAATACTGGAATATTCTGAAAGTATGAAGTGCAATCATATTTCTCATCAATATTTCAAATGCACCCTGAATATATGACAGGCTAAAGCTTGTCAGCAGATTTCATCGAGAGCCAGTCATTCTTATAAAAATACGAAATGAGTCAAAGTGTGCATTATCATTTTTACAATCATTTACACTACAATCACGCTCTGACATTTTAACAGCCAGATGTAGTAAGAGATGAAACAATGTCAAGGTGGGCGGATCAGTATTTATAAAGGGGAGGGGCTTTAACTGAGAGGGTGGGGCTGTTTGTTGAAGGGGCGGGGTAATTGGGGAGGGGCGGAGCTGTATTTGAGAACGGGTGGAGGGTATTGACCGCATCTTCAACCCTACTTTGTGTTAAGACTTTGTGTTTGGAGAGGAATGTCTATAATGTCTCTGTGTGACAGATATGAATGCATCAGCCCCACGGCTACCATTAAACTTTTCATTTAGCGAAAAACACACAGCAATTAAAGCAGGGATGATGACTTACATAAATGCTGGTTTGAAATGGGCTGTGTGTGGGAAAACAGGGTTGTGCAGGGACACCATCACGACTACAATCCCTGTTTCACTGCAGACAATCATCATATGTTCCTCACGCTCCTCACATCTGAGAGAGTTTGACTGATCTAGCCTCCGTCCAGAGTCAACAGCGATCCCCGAGGCGCCAGATATTTCTATAAACTGTTGCTCTTGTGTGTTAAATTGCTTGTTTTTCCTCATCTTCATATCTATTTGAATAAAAGTGTTTGCTAAATGATTAAATATAACATAAATATCTGATCCTCGCACAAAGCTATCATATGGCTTCAGAAGACTTTTAACACAGTGCAGGTCTTAAGGCCTCACACTGTTAAAAAAAAAAGAAAAAAAAAAGGAAAATGTTGAGAAACTAAAAAAAAAAAGCAACTTCTTGTACATTATCTGAAGTAACACTACTTTGTTTTGTCAGTTTGAATTTGTTCACTAAATGCAAAATGGCAATTTAATCAAGGCAACTACATATTTCTTGCTCAGCATATTTTCAGTTAGTAACGATTCATTGATCTAAGCAATCAGTTTGTTCAAAGCAAAGCAAAGATGTCTGGGACATTGTTTTCGCATGCTGTACAAAAGTCAGCAAACAGTGAAACAATAATCTGTAACACTTTACAACACTGCTCCATCATTAATGAATAATGACACATAAACAAACGATTTTTTTTTTTTTAAGGTAAGTGGCTGCAATCAATTTATTTTAGCTACATTTAAATAAACACATTTAGTTGATTAACTTTCAACATTTTTTTTTATTATTTTTTTTTATTAAATGTAGCTAAAATAAAATGTTTGCAACTACTTACCTTAAAAAAAAGTAGTATATTCTTTTCAGTGTACTATTAACTAATAACAAACTCCAGTTAATGAATTATTAAGTAATAACACTCAGCTGAATGAGTTAGTTCATTGTTAGATAATCAGTAACTACTATTTTTTCATGACTCCCAGAGAACTACTAAGAAACTATATACAATTTCATAATTAACGTGAATAATTCTAAAGTGAGGCTCATAGTAACCCACTATAAATTACTCAAATCCCTCAGAAGGGATTACTAATTATTCCAAACGGTATTCTGAAGTGAAAAGCCTGATAAGCTTTTGAGGTTTTTGTAAGGATAAATGTTAATTAAACTGTTTTAGTTATTAAATAATGAGAGAACAGTATTCTACAGCATGCTGGGAACTCATATACCTTTAGCATTTTTTTGCAGCGTTCTTCGATGTAACGCTCTTTGTTCAGACGACTGACTTGTTGGGACAACATTTGGGGAGATTGTGTTGGTCTAAAATTTTTATTTTTTTTTTCAATGTAGTTCAACGTAATTCACATTTCTTAGCTTTTGGGACTCAAAAGTCCTATAAACTAGAAAATATGCAGATGCTTTTTTACCTTTATGGAGTTTAGCAGCATAAATCATCATCATCAGTATATGGAGGGATTCTCTGTCTCTCCTGTGATCATCCACAGAGTTTATTTGGCACAGGTTTTACACCAGACACCCAGTCCTCTCATTTTCTTTAGGCGTTCTGTCTATCAGTGTAGTGATTTGGTGTGGGAAATACTTGAGGGGAATTTGAATGAATTTTATTAAGGATTCTGAGCATTCGTCTCATCTGTTCCAATCTTGCTATTATAATGTTTACTGCAGCATAACCTGTATCACAATCAACTTTACATCTGCTCATCAGAAGCCATGATAGATTTCATTTACAGTAGGTGAATAATTCATGTCTCCTGCTAACAGTTCAGCAGTTGTTTAGCCACTTGAGTCTGCGAGAGTTTCTGCACTCCAGATGCCCTGCACATTATAAAAGTCAACATAATCTCAGTGCAGAATAGCGTAACAGTAATTTGTTGTCCCGCCATGTCCAATGAAAGACAAAAAGTGATTTGAACCATGATAGAGTTTCAGTAAGCCAAAGCCCTCTGGGTTTCTAAACAGCAGGATTTCAATGCTCTCTTTGAAAGCAAAAAACATGCAACAAAGAGAGCTTTGGGAACGACTCGCTCTCATGAGAACGTCTTATAAGAAACATGTTTCATAGCACAAACAAAATATACAGCAACAGAAACACAACTGTGCACACGAGGCCTGTTAATTACTGCGACCCCTTCATAAATGATGCTGCACTGCACAATGAAAAACAGCAGATAAAATGCTTTTAACTGTTGACTTAAGTAGTTTTGTACACTGCAATGTGACTACATTTAAGTGTAGTATGCATGTGCAGTAGTCTTATTCTACTAACCCTAACCTAATACTGCAGTGCAAGTAATTGTAGCTGGCCTGTAGTTGCAAAGTTTCTTATAGTTAGTAATGTCTAAAGCAGACTATTGAAACAAAGTGTAACCGAAGCTGTTCACACTGAACGTGTTTGTGCGTTCCACTGCTGTGCCTTTGTTTTTCTATCTAAGCATTGTGTGGTGTTTGTGTCTTTTGTGTCTCTAGACCTTGTGTTTCATTCCACTGCGCTGCATCTTGCGTTTTTAAATGCAAAAATGCATTCTGTGCTGAACATCCGCTTACAGTGTTCATATAGTACTGAACTGAGGGTTTTTAAAAGATTTGATGAATTACATGGATTGCAGCATTAGTTTATTTTCATTATTACTTTATTATTTGTTTTTAAGCTGTAGTACAAATGTGGTAAACTGGATGGATGACAATACTGATCACACACAAAAAAATCGTTAGTCACACTTTAGTTTGTGGACAAGTTCTCAGTATTTACTAACTATTAACTGTGACTTCTCCCTCAATAAAGACCTAATTTGCTGCTTATTAATAATTAGTAATGCAGTTAAGTTTAGGTATGGGGTTTAAGGATTAAGGGATCTAAAATATGCTCATGCAGAATAATACATCGGACATTAATATGTGCTTTACAAGAATTACTAAACAGAGTTTTTAATTACACTCTTAAAAATAAAGGTTCCAAAAGGGGTTTTCACAGCGATGCCAGTTTAGGTTCCCCAAAGAATCAGTTTCAGTGAACAGTTCTTAAAAGATCCAATTTCTTTCTTAGTGTGAAGAACATTTTAATAATTTAAAGAACCTCTGTCCACTGTAAAGAACCTTTTTGTTGAATGAAAAGGTTCCATGGATGGCAAAGGTTCTTTGTGGAACCATTGATGCCAATAAAGAACCTTTATCTTTAAGAGTATAGTTTTTAATGGACTTGTTTCCAATGAAATCCAAAAATAAAAACACTTAAAACAAGAAGAATTCACTAAAGACTTTTAAAGGATGCTTGTCGTGTTTTTTGAAGATTTCTAGATAAAATGGTGCACTATGAGATAAATGGTCTTATTTTATCGGAGCTCTTGCTAACAGGTTTGACTCTCGGTCATTCTCAGCGTTTCGCTCGTCTCTGTTATCTGTCGTTATATATGTGTGCCATTGGCTGTATTCATGTGACACGTTCCAGCGCGTGCTAACCGTGTTCGTTAGCGAGGATTCCCTCTGCGTGGAAGAACTCATCTACTGAAGATAGTATGATGGGAAAGTGTTGGTCTCTGTTGTGTGGCTGCTGGGATTGGTGAGCTTACAGTAAAGGACAGAGCCGAGGTCATCTGATCGCTTGACAGCTGCTTAAATAACAAATGTGTGTGTTTAGAGCGACTTCAGGCAGCAGAAAGAGTCCTGGAGAAGGATCTGTGCTGGTTCTCACAGCTAATGTCATCTGGGTTGTGTTTTCTGTATGCTGTGTGGGTTTGCTCATGGTTTTTGATAATGAGGCCATCACACAACCTGCTCGTGTTCACATCTGTATATCACTGTCATCACAGTTCTGTAGAGTTTGACTGGATGCCATGCATCAACGACACAAGAAATGCCAAGCGTTTTCTCCTCCTTTTATTATTTGCATGTAGCATTTTTTTCTGTCCAACTTTTTGTTTTCATGGTGTACAAGTTGTGAGCCAATAAATTACAGTATATACAGTACAGTATGTCTGCTTGTGTGTTGTTCAACAATGCTTACACTGCAAAAAAATATTTACTTAGTATTTTTGTCTTCTTTTCTAGTATAAATATCTAAACATTTTTGAATCAAGATGCATTCACATGACAAGTAAAATGACTCAAGATATTAAGTCTTGTCTTTTAAAAAAGTATCAAAATTAAAACAAGCAAAAATATCAGCCAATGGGGTAAGAAAAATAATCTTAATTCAAAGGCTAAACAAGAATATTTTTCTTGCCCCATTGGAAGATATTTTTTGCTTGTTATAAACAAAAACTAACAATGTTTTTATTTGATTTTTTTCAGAAAACAAGACATAATATCTTAACTCATTTTACTTCTAAAAAAATGCACTTTGATTCAAAAAAATTTAGATATTTATACTAGAAAACAAGACAAAACTACTAAGTAAGAAAATATTTTTTTTGCAGTGCCGGGAAACACATGCTTTATTTGTAACTGACCTTTTTATTCAGCCAAAACATTTATTGTGTACAGTAAGAGTTTCATCTTAGACTGAATCATCTAATTCAATCAGAAACAGACTTTTCTAAGGCAAGGAAAGCCTGTGTGAATGCTAACACGAGCAGAGACTGTGAATCTGACGGTTTACTCGCTGTAATGCTCATCCTCAGGCTCATTCAGAGTTCACTACACTTCACTTGTGCTCATGCCCTCGGTTTTCTCTCACATGATTTCCTGAACTGAATGATGATCTTTGTGATGATGTACTAACAGAAGATTGTAGAGTAAACTCAATAAAATCATAAGAGGAGGGCGCATAGTTTGAGACTTTTAGCATCCAGCGTACAAATACAGCTCTCATTCTTACACACATCGAACACATTAACTGACACTACACTTAAAAAAATTACAGTAAAAAAAAAACACAGTAGCAAAATTTTACAGACTGAGTTTGAATTTACAATAAATGCATATTGCATTAACTGAAATACTGTTACCAAATGACTAAACTCGGGTAACACTTTATTTCGATTGTCCACTTTAGACATTCTATTACCTACAAGTAACTAACTTCATGTCAGCTAACTCTCTTTACAGTATTAGTAGACCGTCTGCTGAATATCTGCTCACACTTTACTCTATTGATTATAGGTAACTTTGCAACTACTGTACACGTCAAAGTACTCTACTAACCCCAACAGTCTAATAGTCTAATAAGAGTTAGTTGACATGCAATTTCAAAGTTAAAGTCAACAGAATTTCTACAAATTTTAAGTAAAGCAAGTGTCACACATGAATGATTCCTCAAATCAGGTGATCTTAAGGATAACGTTGTTTTTTTTTTATTTTTTAATTTTTTTATGGAAACCAATTTTCGTTTCAGAGTAAAAAATAATTAAAAAGGGAAACTGACTTTCTTTCTCAAAATTCTGAGAAATATGTCAGAATTGCAAGATATAAACTTTCTAAACTTTATAAAAATTCTGAATTCACATCTCATAATTCTCTTTTTTTTATCACCACAGAAAAAGTTTTTCTCTCACAATTCTTTCCTTTCTCCTCAAAATTGCAAGTTCATATCTTACGATCCTGATTTTATATCTCGCGATTCTGACTTTTTTTTTTTTATTATTTTTTTTTTTTAGAATGGCTAAAAGTCAGAGTTGTGAGATAAAAAATTTCAGTCAGTTTTTATTTCGAAAACCACACAGACTCACACTGAAGGAAAAACCCAAGACACATCTACAGACCAGAAGACAGAGAATCATCCAGAGACAGACTGAGTTCTGCTCTCACATTTTCTTCAGAGAACAGGTGGAGATGGCGAGTCACATGCAGCATCTGTCAGAGGTTAGTTTTATTTCATCTAACACTCTGAGAGCTGAGAAATCAAAGTTTTAGTTGAAAAACTGTTATGCTGCATTTACTGAAATAAATCAGGCCTTTATTGAGTGCACTGCTAGTCTGAGCAGCTTCACTTTCTCTCTATTTTTGTCTGCATTCCAGACTCTGTTCTGAAAGCATCCCAGCAGTGGTTTTTCCTCCTCTGGACCCATAGATCCAAGTAAAAGCCACTGGTGCCGTCTGGAGCCAAAACCTCCAGGTCTTGATCACAGAGTTACACCTCTATTTTCTGTAACAGGTGTTTCACTCCACCACAATCTGTGATTAATTCTCGTAGCGCTTAGAAACGTGAGAACGCAGGGTTTTATTGTACTTGAGTGGTTTGTTTTGATGCATCACTTTCTTCAAGATTTGATAAATTGGGTGTTCAGTTTCTCAAAATTTGAAAGCGAATCAGGACGTTTTCAAAACACAAGGTGCTGAAATCTTCTCACTGACATGAAATACATTATTTGGGTTTGGTGAATATTTGGAAATTGACTCAAAAACATCCAAAATAATAAGTGTTTTGGATTGACAGCGTAACAGTCTGAATAATGACCCTGTGGTACGCTATATTGCCAAAAGTATTGGGTCACCCCCTTCTAATGAACAGGTTTGACTACTTTAGTAATTTCAATGAGTACAAATCTTAATGTTTATATAAAATCTTAATATAATTATATTCGAGGGAATTGTGTGCTTCTAATTTTATAGCAACAGTTTGGACAGAACCCTTTTCTATTCTAACATGACAATGCCTCTGTGTATAAGGCAAGGTTCAAAAAGAAATGATTGATTGAGTCAGTGTGGAAGAACTTGACTGGTCTGCAGAAACCTCTGGTGTGACTTTAAATGCAGACCTCGAGCCAAAAACACATCACCAAACACCAATGGAAATTACTAAAGTAGTCAAACCTGTTCATCAGAAGGGGGTGCCAATACTTTTGGCAATATAGTGAAGGAGGGATCCAGTAACTCAGCTAACAGAGAACTTTCTTTGAACGTTCTGGCAAGCTTCTCTCAAAGTTATGAACAACTGTTCTTCCAGTAAAGAGAATAGAACGCTCCCTCAAAGTTATCTGGTCTTTAATAATGTTCTCAAAACATTAGCACAAAAAACATCATGCATGCATCGTTCAGGGAATGTTTTTTTCTGAAATGTTTTAGTTGGACTTTCGTCTAATGTTTTTTTTAAATGTTACTACTACAGAACATTTAGAAAACAATCAAAAGTAAGGTTTTCATAGTGTTCAATAAAATGTAACGATCTGTTAATGTTCACATAACCAAGAAATAATATGTGTTAAAAACGGGATGTTCTGAATGTAAAGAGAAATAACGTTCTCATTGCTTAATGCAGCAAAATGTTTTAGAACATATTTTTGTTAGCTGTGAAGTTGGTCAGTATCACAACATACAGGTGCATCTCAATAAATTAGAATGTCATGGAAAAGTTCAATTATTTCAGTAATTCAACTCAAATTGTGAAAATCGTGTATTAAATAAATACAGTGCACACAGACTGAAGTAGTTTAAGTTTTTGAATCAGAATCAGAATCAGAATCAGAATGAGCTTTATTGGCCAGGTATGCTTACACATACGAGGAATTTGTTTTAGTGACAGAAGCTCTACAGTGCAACAGAAAGACAGCAACAGGACAGGACACAGATAATAAAAGAATAATATACAAATATACAAATAGGCAATGTACAAATAGCAAAAACACAATATATAATATAGACAATTATGGTGTACAGGTCTGATATGTGCAAATCTGAAATGAAAAAATAAGTATGTGTGTTGAATAAATAATTTATAATAGTGTTGTGTGTTCCACTTTTAATGTCAAGTGTTCATGAGATGGATTGCCTGAGGGAAGAAACTGTTCCTGTGTCTGGTCGTTCTGGTGCTCAGAGCTCTGTAGCGTCGACCAGACGACCAGGGAGTGTGCTGGATGTGAGGGGTCCAGAATGATTTTGCCAGCCCTTTTGCTCACTCTGGAGCAAGGTTCTTTTAATTGTGATGATTTTGGCTCACATTTAACAAAAACCCACCAATTCACTATCTCAACAAATTAGAATACTTCAAAAAAAAAAAAAAAAAAAACATTTTTAGTGAATTGTTGGCCTTCTGGAAAGTATGTTCATTTACTGTATATGTACTCAATACTTGGTAGGGGCTCCTTTTGCTTTAATTACTGCCTCAATTCGGCGTGGCATGGAGGTGATCAGTTTGTGGCACTGCTGAGGTGGAATGGAAGCCCAGGTTTCTTTGACAGTGGCCTTCAGCTCATCTGCATTTTTTGGTCTCTTGTTTCTCATTTTCCTCTTGACAATACCCCATAGATTCCATATGGGGTTCAGGTCTGGTGAGTTTGCTGGCCAGTCAAACATACCAACACCATGGTCATTTAACCAACTTTTGGTGCTTTTAGCAGTGTGGGCAGGTGCCAAATCCTGCTGGGAAATGAAATCAGCATCTTTAAAAAGCTGGTCAGCAGAAGGAAGCATGAAGTGCTCTAAAATTTCTTGGTAAACGGGTGCAGTGACTTTGGTTTTCAAAAAACACAATGGACCAACACCGGCAGATGACATTGCACCCCAAATCATCACAGACTGTGGAAACTTAACACTGGACTTCAAGCAACTTGGGCTATGAGCTTCTCCACCCTTCCTCCAGACTCTAGGACCTTGGTTTCCAAATGAAATACAAAACTTGCTCTCATCTGAAAAGAGGACTTTGGACCACTGGGCAACAGTCCAGTTCTTCTTCTCCTTAGCCCAGGTAAGACGCCTCTGACATTGTCTGTGGTTCAGGAGTGGCTTAACAAGAGGAATACGACAACTGTAGCCAAATTCCTTGACACGTCTGTGTGTGGTGGCTCTTGATGCCTTGACCCCAGCCTCAGTCCATTCCTTGTGAAGTTCACCCAAATTCTTGGATTGATTTTGCTTGACAATCCTCATAAGCTGCGGTTCTCTCGGTTGGTTGTGCATCTTTTTCTTCCACACTTTTTCCTTCCGCTCAACTTTCCGTTAACATGCTTGGATACAGCACTCTGTGAACAGCCAGCTTCTTTGGCAATGAATGTTTGTGGCTTACCCTCCTTGTGAAGGGTGTCAGTGATTGTCTTCTGGACAACTGTCAGATCAGCAGTCTTCCCCATGATTGTGTAGCCTAGTGAACCAAACTGAGAGACCATTTTGAAGGCTCAGGAAACCTTTGCAGGTGTTTTGAGTTGATTAGCTGATTGGCATGTCACCATATTCTAATTTGTTGAGATAGTGAATTGGTGGGTTTTTGTTAAATGTGAGACAAAATCATCACAATTAAAAGAACCAAAGACTTAAACTACTTCAGTCTGTGTGCACTGAATTTATTTAATACACGAGTTTCACAATTTGAGTTGAATTACTGAAATAAATGAACTTTTCCACGACATTCTAATTTATTGAGATGCACCTGTAATGCATGAAACAAACATTGTTTCATGCATTGATTTTTATCTGAGAAAGTGTTTTGATCTGAGGTAAACAACATGAGTCAAGCAATACAAATGGCTACCAAAAACAGAAGTGTGTCTTAACTTTAAATTCACAGGCGTTTAGATATCGAAACCCCAGAACTTCATGCAGGGTTATTTCACCAAAACCATGAAGGAATTTGATATGCTTTACATTTCTCCAGGGAAACAATGAGCTACACTGTCTGCAGTATTCAAGGCAAACCAGCAAAATAATCCTTCATCAAGGGGACATAAAATACAGTTTCAAAGCCAGTAGGAGATATTCATGGCAGGTACATTTTCCCAATTCACTCGCCATTAGCAGGTTTTGGCACTCTGGTGATAAGACTTTGACAAGATGGTATTATTACTGTAAACAAAAGAAACAGACTAATCAGTGTTTGAATTGGTCTCCAGTGCTCACGAATCTCAGAGCATGTCAGAGACGGATTAAAAATGCAATTTAGAGGATTGTAACGGCGTTGTGAGATTACGCTCAAATCCATCACGCATATTGTAATCCCACATATATGAGCAGGTAATGCAGGTGGCAGAGGCCAAAACAACCCACAAACATCAGAAGAAAGCTGCGCAAAACATCACTGACCAGAGAGACAGATATATGGAAACAAACATCGACTCCATGAAAGATCCTAGTGTACAGCTAACAGGGAACGCTCCCACCACTTTCACTAACATTTTATAAAAATGTTTTCTAAAGTAATGTTTACCATTCTTATAACTTTATGTTTAAAATATGTTCTCTGCTAAGAGAAAATATTCAGAGGTTAACATTCTGTGAATGATGTTATTTGTACTTGATGAACGTTCTCATAATGTCGAGAGAAAACATTCTTAGAACAACATTTTCAGAATGTCCTTATGATGTTATCTACACTATATTGCCAAAAGTATTGGCACCCCCTTCTAATGAACAGGTTTGACTACTTTAGTAATTTCCATGAGTACAAATCTTATTGTTTAAGCATATAATGATATTCTAGGGAATTGTGTGCTTCTAATTTTAAAGCAACAGTTTGGACAGGACCCTTTTCTATTCTAACATGACAATGCCTCTGTGTATAAGGCAAGGTTCAAAAAGAAATGATTGAAGAACTTGACTGGTCTGCAGAAAGCCAAGTCCTAATCCAAGCTGAACACCTCTGGTGTGACTTTAAATGCAGACTTTGAGCCAAAAACTCTTTACCAAACATTATAGACCCTTTTCATATTAATAAACATTGTGATGTTTTTCTGTGGGCGGAGCTTAGGTGGTGGCAGAAAGATTCCACTGGCTGCTTCACTAACACTAGCTATGAAGTCTGTTAGCTTGTTAACAATAACTGGAGAAATTCCGATTTTACCTGCATATGTATGGTCACTCACTGTCCACGTTATTTGAAAAGGTTAACTTTAACGGACGAAACCAGATTGGCCGACCTGTACTCACTCAAAGGATGGATTACCTCTGGTTGAGTGACTCACATCTAACGTGTATAGTAAAGACAAACTCACCGTGTATCTAGTCATGAAGATGTAATATATATTTCAATTTCAGCAGGCAACTATTTTTACAGCTACAATATTATTCCAGCCACAATTACTCATAACAATGTATATGCAGTTACACATGATTAAGCATATAAATCGTCAGTTTGTTGTTTTACACACATGCACACAAGACATTATTTCATACACGACATAGTGGTGAGATTCATAAGAAATCTTTAGACGCGCCCATAACAACCATAGACAATACTTTATTAAACCTTTTCTGATAAGAAGTGTGCACTGCCTGCAAACGTGAGCATTTTTGACGATCGTTTCTGTCCAGTCCGCTCGTTTTATCGCGTTTTAACCACAGCTGTCCTCGGTTTTTTCGTCTAGCAGTGGCCGCAGGTATGCATTAAAATTTCATTTTCAATATTTCAAAATTCTGACTTTATTCTCGCAATTCCGAGATTATATCTCACAATTCTGATAAGAAAAATCAACTCGTCATTCTCTCTTTGAGTTATATCCCATACATCTGGCTTTTTTCCCCCTCTCAGAATAGACAAACTGGCTATTGCTGAGTTAAATCGAGTTATAAAGTCCGAAATATGAAATATAAAGTTGCATTTGCGAGAAAAAAAGACGTTAACGTTAAATGTAAAAGGTTATAGGTTTAAATAGTATTTCATTCTGTAACTGTAGGGCAAATATAATATATTCCCTATGAACTGCATATGTGAATATTATGTAGACCAATTGTTTAAATCAAATTTATGCTTGAAAAGTAGAGTAATCATAGCAGGTTTCATTCATTAGTCTGTCCGTTTAAACATCTGCGTTTAGCTTCAAATGGCGATTTTGACGACAGTATTCTATAAAGATTATTTGCATTCCGATTCTGACATCCAAAGGCACAACAGTACATTTTATCTCTTATTCTGTGGATTTTTCCCGTTTCACTCCGCTTGTTACCGTGTGTTTCTGCCACCACAATGCGCGCGCAGCTGCGAGTGACGTAACTGTGACGTCTACACGAAATTGGTCTTTACACAGAGGATAGATACACAGATCATGTTACAATAGAAAAGGGTCCTGTACAAACTGTTGCTTTAAAATTAGTAGCACACAATTCCCTAGAATATCATTATATGCTTAAACATTAGGATTTGTACTCATGGAAATTACTAAAGTAGTCAAACCTGTTCATTAGAAGGGGGTGCCAATACTTTTGGCAATAGAGTGTATGCTTGATTACGTTCTACGAAACATTTTTGTAACTTTTAAATAATGTTCTAATAACAAGAAAACAGGACATTTTACAGTTCTTAGAATAACAAAAATGCATAAAACCAAATAACGTTCTAAGAAAAGTTTTTGTAACCTTTAAATAACATAATAATAACAACAAGAAAACTGGACATTGCAAAATTTAAAAACATTTCAAAACAACATTCCCACAATGTTTTTATAACCTAAATACGTTACCTGTGTATACAGCTGGATATTAAAGCTAAGCTGTCAAAAATGGTGTTGGATTTACATTGAAATAATATTCGCTTTTGACTAAATTTTGCAAATAACATTAATTTAAACATAAAATGACTAAGCAGAAAGAAATGTTTTCTTGTAAAATAATTATTACAATCCAATAATTTCTATTTACAACTTTGAAATATACATATACAGTGCCTTGCGAAAGTATTCATACCCCTTCATTTTTTCATGGTTTTTTTATGTCCTTTAAATTACTTTTTTTCCCCACATCAATCTACACTTCGTACACCATATTGACAAAGCAAAAACAGAATTGTCACAACTTCGTAAATTTATAAAAAAAAATAAAAAACTGAAATAAGTGCATTGCATAAGTATCCATACCCTTAACTAAATATATAGCTGAAGCACCTTTACAGCCTCAAGCCTTTTTTTGTTTGATGCGACAAGCTTTGCTCTTCAGCATTTGTCAATTATCTGCCATTCTTCTCCTCACCTCTTCACCTCTCAAGCTCTGTCAGGTTGGATGGGGGCAGATGCACATTTTCAGGTTTCTCCAGAAATATTTGAATGGGTTCAAGCTCAGGCTGTGGCTGGGTCACTCAAGGACATTCACAGAGTTGTCTATAAGCCACTCTTGCTGTGTGTTTAGGGTCATTGTCCTGTTGGAAGGTAAACCTTCTGCCCAGTCTGAGGTTCTGAACGCTCTGGACTGGGTTTTCATTAAGGCTATCTCAATATTTTGGTGCATTGAGCTTCTCTTCTACTCTGACGAGTCCCTCAGTCCCATATACATACATGTATACATATATACATATATATATATATATATATATTTACATTTAGATTTACATTTAATCATTTAGCAGACGCTTTTATCCAAAGCGACGTACAAATGAGAACAATAGAAGCAATCAGACCATCGAGAGTGCAGCAGTATACAAGTGCCATGACAAGTCTCAGTTAGTCTAGCACAGTACATGTAGCTAGGTTTTTTTTTTTTTTTTTTTTTTTTAATAAATAGAATAGGAAAGTGTTAGTATTAGTTGGTCAGGTGCTGGCGAAAAAGATGTGTCTTTAGATGATTTTTGAAAATGGTTAAAGACTCAGATGTTCGAACTGAGATCGGGAGGTCATTCCATATATATATATATATATATATATATATATATATATATATTATTATATATATATTTTATAATAAGCAGTTATTTAAACTTGGTCGCTATTAGAACTTGGGAGAAGCCGATTAGTCACCAGAAGAGACGGACGGCAGCGCGTAAGTGTTGTTGTAATACTTGTTGGTAGATCTGTTGTTTAAATTATTTACTTGCTGCTAGGAAGGAATACTTCATTTCCTGCCTATTTCTATTCTGCATTTTCGTTGAGGTTTATATTTTTGATTGCACTTACTGGTAATTATAATAATTTGCGCCTCGGCTAAGAAGGAGCCTGTGTCATTTGCATTGCCCCTTGTGCTAAGTGTTAGTTTCGTCTTGAGCTATTAGCACTCCGTTGGGCTATTGGCTGGGCTAATCAGAAGCCGGCCACAGCTGTTTTCACTCTAGTCTGTTAGACTGTGTATTTATTTGATGTCCGTGCGCTGACGCAGAAGCGTCTGCGGAAGCGTCGTGTTCAGCCTCCTCGTGTGAAGTCGGACGAGTGTAAAGACGAACGACTTTTTCCTGCGCGACTTTAACCGAGCAACGAACTTAAGTATCATTTCTATCTTCCCTCACACACTCTCCTTTTCTGTCCTCTTTCTTTCTCTGTGGGTCTCTGGAATTGTCAGTCAGCTGTCAACAAAGCTGACTTCATTTCTGCTTTTTCTTTACAATCCACACTCAGCATCTTGGGCTTGACTGAGACCTGGATTCGTCCAGAAGACTCAGCAACCCCAGCTGCTCTCTCTAACAATTTCTCTTTCTCTCACACCCCACGTCAAGTTGGCCGGGGTGGGGGTACTGGGCTGCTCATTTCAAACAATTGGACATACTCAACCCACTCTCCCCTATGCAATTACAACTCATTTGAATGTCATGCGATTACTGTAACAGCTCCTATAAAACTCCAGATTGTGGTAATTTACCGTCCCCCTGGCCAAACTCTAGACACATTCCTAGAGGAGCTGGACGGGCTGCTGTCCTCTTTCATGGAGGTTGGCACTCCACTCTTAGTCTTTGGCGATTTCAACATTCATCTAGACAAGCCTTATGCTACAGACTTCCATTCACTCCTAGCTTCATTTGATCTCAAACGCCTTACCACTTCTAGCACGCACAAATCCGGCAACCAACTTGATTTAATTTACACACACAATTGCACTGCAGATAACATTCTGGTGCAACCACTACATATCTCTGACCATTTCTTCATTTCATTTACATTACTTTTTGATACCCGTGTGCCATCAACCCCCTTACCGGTTACTTTTAGACGAAACCTACGCTCCCTTTCTCCCTCACATCTTTCCTCTGTAGTATCCTTCTCTCTTCCCTCACCTACCCATTTCTCATCTCTGGATGTGAATGCAGCTACTGACACTCTATGCCAGACCTTAACCTCTTGTCTTGACGACATTTGTCCTCTCTCCTCCAGCCCAGCATGGGTTGCCCCTTCTAACCCCTGGTTATCTGATGTTCTTCGTGAACATCGGACCAAACTCAGAGCGGCAGAGAGAAAATGGCGCAAATCGAACGATCCGTCGGACCCCGAGTAGGTATCAGTCTTTGCTCTCATCTTTCTCTGCTGAAGTCCACGCTGCCAAATCCTCACATTTCCACAACAAGATCAACAGCGCTCCAGACATGCGTAATCTCTTCAGAACATTTAATTCTCTCCTCTGTCCCCCTCCAACACCTCCCACCACTTCTATAACAGCTGATGACTTTGCCACTTTTTTTACAGGCAAAACTAGAACAATCAGTAGTCAGTTCTCTCCTCCACACACACACGACCTCCAACCAACCACATCCACTGCTAAAACTCCCATCTTCTCCTTCTGCCCACTCACTGAGGCAGAGGTATCCAAACTTCTCCTCTCCAGCCATCCTACAACATGTCCTCTAGACCCAATCCCATCACACCTTCTCCAAGCAATCTCTCCCACACTCTTACCAGCACTCACACACATCATCAACACATCTCTCCTCACAGGCATTTTCCCCACTGCGTTCAAGCAGGCTCGGGTAACCCCACTGCTCAAGAAACCTACATTAAACACTTCTCTTACAGAAAACTACAGACCTGTCTCTCTCCTTCCATTCATAGCGAAAACACTAGAACGAGTTGTCTTCAACCAGGTCTCATTGTTTCTTTCACAGAACAACAAACTGGATGCTAAACAGTCAGGTTTCAGGAGTGGCCATTCAACTGAGACTGCGCTACTCTCAGTCACTGAAGCCCTGCGAATTGCAAAAGCAGACTCCAAATCATCAGTCCTCATTCTGCTGGATCTATCTGCTGCGTTTGACACTGTTAATCATCAGATCCTCCTATCTACCCTCTCATCTCTGGGCATCACTGGGATTCCACTTTGCTGGTTTGAATCCTATCTCACTGGTAGGTCTTTCAGGGTGGTCTGGGGAGGGGAGGTATCCAAAGCACATCAACTGGTCACTGGGGTTCCTCAGGGATCGGTTCTTGGACCCCTCCTCTTCTCCACATACACGACATCACTGGGTCCCATCATACAGGCACATGGCTTCTCCTACCATTGCTACGCTGATGACACACAGCTCTATCTCTCTTTTCAACCAGATGATCCAACAGTAGCTGCACGGATCTCAGGCTGCCTGGCGGACATCTCGGCATGGATGAAAGAACATCACCTACAGCTCAACCTGGCAAAGACTGAGCTTCTTGTCTTCCCTGCTACTCCAACCCTACAGCATGACTTCACGATTCAGTTAGGTTCATCAACAATTGCCCCATCAACTTCGGTCAGAAATCTTGGTGTAATCTTTGATGACCAGTTGACCTTCAAAGAGCACATTGCAAAGACTGCTCGATCTTGCAGGTTTGCACTACACAACATCAGAAAGATCAGGCCCTTTCTGACAGAGCATGGTGCACAACTTCTTGTCCAGGCCCTTGTCATTTCTAGGCTGGACTACTGCAATGCTCTTCTGGCTGGACTTCCATCAAACACAATCAAACCTCTACAAATGATTCAGAATGCAGCGGCACGACTGGTCTTCAATGAGCCCAAAAGAGCCCATGTTACACCTCTCTTTATCTCCTTGCACTGGCTACCAGTTGCAGCTCGGATCAAGTTCAAGACACTGATGCTTGCATATAGAACAACCACAGGCTCAGCACCCGCCTACTTCCACTCACTATTACGAATCTACACCCCCTCCAGAAGTCTGAGATCTGCTAGGGAGCGACGCCTCGTGGTACCATCACAGAGAGGCTCAAAATCACTCACCAGAACATTCTCATTCACCATTCCTGGCTGGTGGAATGATCTTCCCACCCCTATCCGGAATGCTGGATCCCTATCAATCTTCAAGCAACAACTGAAAACTCTCTTTCAGCACTACTTGACTTCATCCTAAACTTTAAAAAAAAAAAAAAAAAAAAAAAAATCTTTCTCTTTATTTATTCCTTTCCTTTCTAGCTTGTACTTATTTGAACAATGCCTGAGACTTGTTACGAGCACTTCCTCTGTCTGATTGCCTCTTCAAGACGAATAGCTTTATGTATTCCCCAATTGTAAGTCGCTTTGGATAAAAGCGTCTGCAAAATGACTAAATGTAAATGTAAATGTAAATGTATATATATTATTTATTTAATTTTTTTTACAGTGTATGCAGAGAGTAGCCTGCAATCAAAGATATTGGGGAAAGCTGACATTGTTTTGATGGTGTAAATGATTCTGATGAGCGGTTTTTGGTTTTCACCTGTAAGGCGGTTTTTTAATTTGTCTTTCCTGCACTTCACTTCACTGTATTTCACTGTCAGACTTTCACTGACCTGCAGAAAGCAGCAATGAGACACGATCAGCAAGTACACACACGCAGCTCCTCTGCTTAATCTAATCAAGTGCGATGGCTAGCTCGATTAATAAAGCCAGCTATTGACTTCTAATTGGCGCCGCTTGGCTCTGCTAATTTCCTGGGACGAAATTACACTAATGCAGTTGGCTTGATGGAGTACTTATAGGCAACTCCCACGAGAGACGCCATCTGAGCCAGAGAGAGAGAGACAGGGAGAGAGAGAGAGAGAGAGAGAGAGACAGAGACAGAGACAGAGAGAGAGAGGGAGAGAGAGCGAGAGAGAGAGAGAGAGAGAGAGAGAGAGAGAGAGAGAGAGAGAGAGAGAGGATGTTCAGCCCGATAAAGATCGCAGCCTTGTTTCATCACAGACCATTTTCTAATCAGGTCCCTGTTGGCCTGGAGGAAATGTCATCCCGCGGTATAGCTTACAGCGCAGGGTCCCGGACACGGCCGTGCGGTAACACTAGCCACCTGTCTGCACGCTAATGAATTCTCCCCAAACCGTTCACCTTTGCGGTCTGGGCTCCGCATCCGGGGCTGATCTGGTTATCCCAGCGAGAAACGCTCGCGTCTGCATCTGAGGCCTCGTTTACACTCTAGGGGCCTCATTTATAAAATGTTGCGCAAAAAACCATCCTAAATTTGATCTTACGATCATCTCTCGAACATGCGTACGTGTGATTCATAGAATGAGCGTTCGCACAGAAAACGCAGATGTGTAATCTACGAATCGCAACTGATCTTGAATTTGTGCGCAACTGAATGGTTTCAGCTCTCTGCCTTGTAAATGACTCCTAATTAATGTCATTAACATACAAAAGATCGCCAGTCATCGTCCAAATCATTTAATTTAGAATAGCGAGCTGCAAGAACACCTTACATTTCCAAAAACCTGCAATACTCCTTCAAGAAAAAGTGTGTACGTCTACTCAGAAGAAAACAAACATAACCCCCGGTATTTATTCAATACAGTCACTAATTTAACGAAAAATAAAGCATCAACAGGTGTTGGCATTTCTCAAGAGCACAGCTGTAATGACTTTATGAACTACTTTACTTCCAAGATCGATACTATTAGAGATAAAATTGTAACCATGCAGCCGTCAGCTACAGTATCGCATCAGATAGTGCACTATAGATCCCCTGAGGAACAATTCCACTCATTCTCTATTATAGGAGAGGAAGAATTGTATAAACTTGTTAAATCATCTAAACCAACAACATGTATGTTAGACCCTATTCCATCTAAGCTACTAAAAGAGCTGCTTCCAGAAGTCATAGATCCTCTTTTGGCTATTATTAATTCATCATTGTCATTAGGATATGTCCCCAAAACCTTCAAATTGGCTGTTATTAAGCCTCTCATTAAAAAACCACAACTTGACCCCAAAGATCTAGTTAATTACAGACCGATCTCAAATCTCCCTTTTCTGTCAAAGATACTAGAAAAGGTAGTATCCTCACAATTATATTCCTTCTTAGAAAAAATGGTATCTGTGAGGAATTCCAGTCAGGATTTAGACCGTATCATAGTACTGAGACTGCTCTCATTAGAGTTACAAATGACCTGCTTCTATCAACTGATCATGGTTGTATCTCTTTATTAGTTCTACTGGATCTTAGCGCTGCGTTCGACACTATCGACCACAACATTCTTTTGAATAGACTAGAAAACTTAGTTGGCATTAGTGGAAGTGCCTTAGCATGGTTCAAATCGTACTTATCTGACCGCCATCAGTTCGTAGCAGTAAATGAAGAGGTATCATATCGATCACAAGTGCAGTAGGGAGTACCTCAAGGCTCAGTACTAGGGCCGTTACTTTTCACGCTTTACATGTTACCCTTGGGAGATATTATCAGGAGACATGGTGTTAGCTTTCACTGTTATGCTGATTATACTCAGCTCTATATTTCTTCACGGCCCGGTGAAACACACCAAATTGAGAAACTAACGGAATGTATAGTCGATATAAAAAACTGGATGACGAGTAACTTCTTACTGCTAAATTCTGAAAAAACAGAGGTGTTAATTATCGGACCTAAAAACCCCACATGTAATAACCTAGAACACTATCTAACACGTGACGGCTGCTCTGTCAATTCTTCTTCATCAGTTAGGAACCTAGGTGTGCTGTTTGATAGCAATCTTTCATTTGAAAGCCATGTTTCTAGTATCTGTAAAACTGCGTTTTTCCATCTCAAAAACATATCTAAATTGCGACCTATGCTCTCAACGTCAAATGCAGAAATGCTAATTCATGCGTTTATGACCTCAAGGTTAGACTATTGTAATGCTTTACTGGGTGGTTGTTCTGCACGCTTGATCAATAAACTACAGTTGGTCCAAAATGCAGCAGCTAGAGTCCTTACTAGAACCAGGAAGTATGACCATATTAGCCCGGTTCTGTCAACACTGCACTGGCTCCCTATCAAACATCGGATAGATTTTAAAATCTTGTTAATTACTTATAAAGCCCTGAATGGCTTAGCTCCTCAGTACTTGAGCGAGCTCTTATCACATTATAGTCCTCCACGTCTGCTGCGTTCTCAAAACTTTGGCCATTTGATAATACCTAGAATATCAAAATCGACTGCGGGCGGCAGACCCTTTTCCTATTTAGCGCCCAAACTCTGGAACAATCTACCTAACACTGTTCGGGAGGCAGACACACTGTGTCAGTTTAAATCTAGATTAAAGACACATTTCTTTAACCTGGCTTACACATAACACACTAATACACTTCTATTATTCAAATCTGTTAAAGGATTGTTAGGCTGCATTAATTAGATCAACCGGAACCGGGAACACTCCTCATAACACACGATGTACTCGTTACATCGTAAGAAGAATGGCATCTACGCTAATATTTGTCTGTTTCTTTATTATTCTGTTTCTCAGTCCGTGTCCGGATCAGATGGCGCCGGGAGATGATGTCTGCGACCCTGACCGTCGGCGGAGGCCGGACACCTGGATGAGCCCCGGGGACATATCCCCAGTGAAGACCTCGACTTAAATACAATAAAACTTAAAATTAAACAAAATAACTATAATATAATAAAATACCTAACTACATAATACTATTATTGTTAGAAATTGCAACAATATAAAAATAGAAATATAATACATTTATACATTTAAAATTTAATTAATACAATAAGTAAAAAAATAAATAATAATATCCTGGCCAGAGGAGAACTGGCCCCCCGACTGAGCCTGGTTTCTCCCAAGGTTTTTTTCTCCATTCTGTCACAGAGGGAGTTTTCGTTCCTTGCCGCTGTCGCCTCTGGCTTGCTCAGTTGGGGACACTTAATTTCTAACGATTATCGTCAATTTGATTTCATATATACTATTTAAACTAAACTGAG
The DNA here is from genome assembly GCA_039654775.1 of Spinibarbus caldwelli. NCBI lineage: Eukaryota > Metazoa > Chordata > Actinopteri > Cypriniformes > Cyprinidae > Spinibarbus > Spinibarbus caldwelli. The sequence goes on along the minus strand of CM077222.1, from coordinate 44,074,313 downwards.
CTAGACAATCGTCACAGTTATGATCTGTTTTCACTTAGTTTTCTATGTCCCCGTCATCCTACCTAGTTTGTCTCCATAGTAATTAGTTAATTAGCTCCACACCTGTTTCTGTTTCTCCCTGATTGCATTTTGTATTTAAAGCCTGTGTTCTCCCCTCTGCCTTTGTCTGCTATTTCGTTTACTCCTACATTTGGATTTGTGTTTGGTTGTGCCTTTTGCCCCTGAAGATTATTAAAAGGAACTCTTTGTTTGTACTCCTTCGTCGTGCGCTATTTTATACACCAGACACGTAACAGAATAGCAGACCATCAAGTGAGTAATTTAGCGGCGTTTTTCTTTCTGTTTATTTTTTTTATTTTTTTTGCTCCTCTCCCGGAATGGACTTGCCAGCCGTCCAACTCCTGTGCCTGGAGCAACAGGACCGTTCGCTGGAAGACCACACCAGGGACTTTCTCGATCTGGCGTGCCTTACACACTTCCCGGATCGCTCGCTCTGCGTAATCTACATCACCAGCCTGAGCGAGCGGTGTAAGGCACGCCTGCCAGCGAACGGTCCAAAGGAGGATTTCGCCGCTTTCGTGGAGTGGGTGTTGGAGAGTAATGGACTGTGTTTCTCCGTCTGCCCCGCCGAGGAAGACATCTCCAGCCCCACTCCCGAACCAGAGACCAGTCAGCCATCATCCTGCTGCACGGAGCTAATGCCTGAGCCCACCGCAGACGGAGAGCCTGAGCCTGCCGCGACTCGTGAGCCAGCGCGCAAACCCGCGACTGAGCTGATCATCGCCACGGAGCCTGAGCCACAATCATCGTCTGACCAAGTGCGTGAGCCGGCAACATCGCCCGTCCCTGAGGGAGTTTTGGTGGTGTTCGAGGGCTTGGAGGGAAGCCCCGCCCACACTCCCGCAACTGAGGGTGAGCTGCAACTGGTTTCTGGGAGTTATGAGGAACTAAAGGACATCTTTGAAATGGACCTAATAGACTGGTTTGGAGAAGTATTACCCTGTGCTCCTGAATCTCCTGTGTCTCCGCTGGTTCCGTCCAGCCCTGAATCTCCTGTGTCTCCGCTGGTTCCGCCCAGCTCATGTCCTCCTGTGTTCCCTCCCAGCCTCCCTCTCCCGCCTCCTCTCAAACCAGCCAGTTCCTCAGCTCCATCTCCGCTGGTGCCTGTCAGTCCCTCAGCTCACCCTCAGTCAGCGCCAGCTGGGCGCGCTGATCCGTCGCTTCGGGACTTCCAGCCTCCAGCTCCGCCCAGGCGTGAGGATCCCCTGTCTCCACCTCCCGCCTCCGAGTCCTGGACTCCACCTCGGTCCTTCGACCCATCAGCTCCGCCTGGGCTCCTAGCTCCCTCGTCTCCACCGTGGCCCGTCATCCCACTGGCTCCACCGGGCTCCCTCATCCCTCCGGCTCCGCCTTGGTCAGTCGTCGACCATCCGCCGCCTCGGGACTCCACTCCTCTGGCTTCGCCTCGTCACTCTGTCCCTCCGGCTCTGTCAGGCTCCTCCTTCCCTTCAGCTTCACCTTCGTCCTCCGTCACTCCAGCTCCGCCGCGGCATTCCGGATCCCCGCCTCCGCCTCAGTCGCCTGAGCCGCTGGCTCCGCCTAGGCCCTCCGGATCCTCGATGTCACCCTGGCTCTCCGTCTGCTCGGCTCCATCCTGGGCTCCTCATCCACCGACTCAGTCTCCGGCAGTAGGCCCCCTGGTGTCGACGGTCCTTTCTCCACCATGGCTCCTCCCGCCGTCGACTCCACCGTGGGCCACCATCCTGGCTGGCCTCTGGATTTCCACCTGGCTCCTCCTGCTCCGGGCTCCTCCCTGGCTTCTCCCTCCATCTACTCCCCCTTGGACTTATTTTTTGGACTCTTTTTGCCCCTTTCCTGTTGCCTGCCCTTCACCTGCTCCACGCCCACCTCCTGAACCCCCACCCTCCCTCCTCTGTTGGACTATGTTTTTCGGTGCGAGGACGCACCGTTCCGGGAGGGGGCGAACTGTCACAGTTATGATCTGTTTTCACTTAGTTTTCTATGTCCCCGTCATCCTACCTAGTTTGTCTCCATAGTAATTAGTTAATTAGCTCCACACCTGTTTCTGTTTCTCCCTGATTGCATTTTGTATTTAAAGCCTGTGTTCTCCCCTCTGCCTTTGTCTGCTATTTCGTTTACTCCTACATTTGGATTTGTGTTTGGTTGTGCCTTTTGCCCCTGAAGATTATTAAAAGGAACTCTTTGTTTGTACTCCTTCGTCGTGCGCTATTTTATACACCAGACACGTAACAACAATGACATCTCTGAATTCAATAATGAAATGCCTTTAACTGAAAATTGAGTGTTTAATCTTATTATTATACATTACTGACACTCTGTCCTCCAATTTGATACTGTTAAGTGCTTTGACACAATCAGTATTGTTAAAAGCGCTATATAAATAAAGGTGACTTGACTTGACTTGACTCAGACCCTGACGCGACGCTAAGCATTTTTCCACATCAAAGATGGTTTTTACAAATATGAGCGCTGACGTGGATTTAATCGCACGCACACTCTAAGATCAAATTTGAGTTTACGCACACTTTATAAATGAGGCCCCAGGTCTTGATGCCCAATTCTGATCTGTTGCCTATATCCGATTTTTTTTTTTTTTTTACACGTTCTTTCAGTTGTGACCCATATCGATTTCTTGCCATACCTCCTCCATGTTTCCTGCGTTGTCACTAAACGCCCCAGGGTTGCCAGGTTTTCGCAACAAAACCCGCCCAATTTCAACTCAAAACTGGCCCAAAACTAGCCCAATCGCATTTTGAGGGGGTTCTGCAGTAAAAATTGCATTTCGGGGGGTAAAATACTCATTTTTGGCAGGGTTCCTTGGTACAATTCTCATTCCAGGGGCTAAATATCAGGTTATTGGGGTCGCTTCAACCCGCGGACATGAAAAACAAGCTGCGGCAACTGTGTTAAAGTAGCCCAATTCTGCGGGAAAACAGAGGACTTGGCAACATGCTTCCACACGCGCTTCCTCCTGAGAATAATATCACATCATTAAACCGCGGAGAAGTACCAAACTGTCACAGTTTTAATGACGTGCAGAATGCAATGCTGAAAATCCGATCTGCCTGTTTACATGACAGTCACACTGGCACATCTCTGATTTATACCTGATTTACTTCCACATATGAATGAGGCCTGAAACCGATCTCAAAATATGCGAATGCATTCGTTTTTTCCTGTTTACACAGTCATAGAACACATCCGATCTGTGTCACATATCTGACCCTGGAGCACAAAAGCAGTCATAAGCAGCACAGGTATATTTGTAGCAATAGCCAACAACACACTGTATGGGTCAAAATTATCCATTTTTCTTTTATGCCAAAAATCATTAGGATATTAAGATCATGTTCCATGAAGATATTTTGTACATTTCCTACTGTAAATATATCGAAACTTAATTTTTGATTAGTAATATGTATTGCTAAGAACTTCATTTGGACAACTTTAAAGGAGATTTTCTCAATATTTAGATTTTTTTGCACCCTCAGATTCCAGATTTTCAAATAGTTGTATCTCAGCCAAATATTGTCCTATCTTAACAAACCATACATCAATGGAAAGATTATGACCGGTTTTGTGGTCCAGGGTCACAAATGAGCAAAAAATCTGAATTGGGTCACATTTAACTGAGTGTAAAGGAGGCCTGAGAGACCCGGGGCCATATGCTGCACTGCTGGGTTTCATTCGCTCGAGCCGTTCCCGCTCCGACGTTACGCTGATAATATCTATCTGGAGATTAAGAACACCCCGCAAAGAGGGATATTGTGAACAATTCCTTGTTGTAATCCTCACAGACGGCGGCTGCTCCTCAGACACACGTCTAATCTCCTGACGACACTGATCCGTGTGGAAGCAAACACCTGTTCGCTCACACGATTAAAGAGCTCCTCGATGAATCGCGATAAACCCGCGTCCCGCCGTCACCGTTTTGAGGAAAGCTTTACGGGAATCTTCATATTACCTGCCGTCCAGCGCTCACAGCCCACACAAACACTCAAATAATTGATAGCAGCTCCTCACATCACACGCAATAATTTAAACGACTCCACAGCAGCGTAAATGTGTGATGTGTTTTACATCATAAACCATAACCGCGGCTCGTGTCTTTCAGGAAATGGTGCCATTTGGCGGCAAAGACTTTTGTGACATCACTTCCTCAAGTATGATTTTACAAAGACACAGACCATGTTTTGCTCATCAAAAGAGAAGGTTACACTTTATTTTAAATGTGTCATTGTTACAGTGTAATTATACATTTAGGTACTGAGTAATATTAATTAACTACATGTACTTACTATATGGCTAGGGTTAGGATTAGGGTTACTTGCATGTAATTATGCATAATTTATTGTTATTATAATAGTAAGTACATGTAACGTGTAACAAGGACACCTTAAAATAAAGTGCTACCAAAGAGAAATGCCACCACTTCACAGAGATGAACAGAAACTACAGGACAAACACAAATCCTGCAGAAACTACAAAGTGTGAAATTGAGAAATAATTTCAAAGAACCCATTCAAATATAATGGTGGCTTTTATGAACACGAATCAAATTAATGTTTTAACTTGTGTGTGTGTGTCTGTGTGTCTGTGTGTCTCTGTGTGTGTCTGTGTGTGCTTGTCTGTGTGCGTGTGTGTGTGTGTGTCTGTGTGTGTGTGTGTCTCTGTGTGTGCGTGTGTGTTTGTCTCTGTGTCTGTGTGTTTGTCTGTGTCTGTGTGTTTGTCTGTGTCTGTGTGTGTGTGTCTGTGTGTGTGTGCGTGTCTGTGTGTGTGTGTGTGTCTGTGTGTCTGTGTGTGTGTGTGTGCTTGTCTGTGTGCGTGTGTGTGTGAGTCTCTGTGTGTGTGTGTGTGTGTGTCTGTGTGTGTGTGTGTCTCTGTGTGTGCGTGTGTGTGTGTGTCTGTGTGTGTGTCTCTGTGTGTGTGTGTGTGTCTCTGTCTGTGTGTGTGTGTGTGTCTGTGTGCGTGTGCGTGTCTGTGTGCGTGTGCGTGTCTGTGTGTGTGTGCGTGTGTGTGTGTGTGTGTGTGTGTGTGTGTGTGTAATGGGGAACACTGAAACACCGCAGGTGTTGAGATTTCTGCCGTGTGTGTGTAATCTAGGGCTGAGACGTGTGTGTGACCTGGATCACAAGAGTAAGTTGGACTCATCCTGTGTTAAGATCCGATATTAAAGGAAGGATTTGGTGTTTCTGATATGACAGATTAGAAGCGAGCCTGTTTTAGTGGATTAGTGAGCGTGATAAGACGTAAACACACCAGCATTCCACCGACTGATTCAGATTTCAGAAATAAAAACAACTGGCGCATGAAAACAGCACCAAAACCACACTGTAGCTTTACGATGAGATTTGTGACGTTCACTGTTTATTGCTCACATTTTCACTGTAGCTTTGGTCTGTTTGCCACTTCTACACTAATAAAGGAGTTCATCTGATTAAAGCATGAGTTAACTCCACTCCCAAACACAAGCGAAGAAAGAGTGAAATAAAAAAAGTGTGATTGACTGTACTTTGCATTTAACTACAGTACAGTTCATTTATTCTAACTCCTAGTTTTTTTTTTAAATTTTATTGTAAGCTGTACTTATTTCCTTATTTTTTTTAAAATTTATATTATAGTGTATATTATTGTGTCTTTGTCAGATGTCTTTTACATTTTGCACTGTGAGAATTAGATGAAAATTCACTGTAAAAATAGATTTTTTAGAGTTGCAAATAACTGTTTCTGTGTAATGGTTTGTGATTGTACAGTCAGTTTCTGAGGACACATGTTTTCTTCAGGGTTTTTCTCAGCTGGTGAATGATTCCAGCAGCAGATGTCACTGTCTGCTCCTGCAGAGATCCAGGCTCCTGTCGGTGATTCGGTGTTGAGTTTCTGAGCTCTGACAGTCAAAGCGTTTCACCTTCACTTCTGGCCTTCAGCAGCAGCCAGAAAACACCAATCGCTCGCCGATGAACGTGTAAATAACGCAGCTCATCAAATATTCATCCTCAACTCACTATAGAGCACAGAGCTCTAAATATCTGATCAGCGATTATGATATCAAACTGATTCAGAAAACCATCAAAAATGAAACACTCTTAAAAATAAAGGTGCTTCACGATGCCATAGAAGAACCTTTTTTGTCTAAATGTGACCCTGCAGCACAAAAGCAGTCATAAGTAGCACAGGTATATTTGTAGCAATAGCCAACAATACATTGTATGGGTCAAAATTATCCTTTTTTATTTTATGCCAAAAATCATTAGGATATTAAGATCATGTTCCATGAAGATATTTTGTAAATTTCCTACCATAAATATATCAAAACTTAATTTTTGATTAGTAATATTCATTGCTAAGAACTTCATTTGGACAAGTTTAAAGGTGATTTTCTCAATATTTAGATTTTTTTGCACCCTCAGATTCCAGATTTTTAAATAGTTGTATCTCAGCCAAATATTGTCCTATCCTAACAAACCATACATCAATGGAAAGATTATTAATTCAGCTCAATTTAAAAAAAATAAAAATTGTGTGCAAGTTTTGTGGTCCAGGTTCACAAAAGGTTCCATAAAGAACCTTTAACATCTGAAGAACCTTTCTGTTTCACAAAAGGTTCTTTGTGGTGAAAGCAGGTTCTTCAGATTATAAAAAGGTAAGAAAGAGATGCTTCTTTTACTGAATGGTTCTTTGTGGAACCAAAAATGGTTCTTCTATGGCATCGCTGTGAAGAAGCTTTTAAGCACCTTTATTTTTCAGAGTGTACAAGTCCAGAGGAAAAATCACTTATGATCTGAATCCAGTCGTTTTATTAGGAAATGCACAGTAGGCCTACGATATTTTCACCGACATTCATTTATTGATACCAGAGAGAGAGAGAGAGAGAGAGTTTTATTTGGTTATTTGTAGCGTGATGCATTGCGTTATTATGTGTCTGTAACCGGATGAACAGTGTTTCGTGTATTCGTGTGAATTCGCGACAGGCAAACCTGATCTGAGCCGGACGACACTGCACTTCCCGCTGTCCGAGTAATGATTGTTAACGATGTCACCCGATCAGTGTGTGTGTGTGTGTGTGTGTGTGTGTGTGTGTGTTTCTCCGGCTCATGAGAGGCACTTTTGTCCGTGTCTGGTCTCATTAGGCTGCAGCTGCTGGACACTCTTTCCTCTTCTCCATGGTGGACCAAATAAGCCTTTAAAATTATTTAGCACAATACAGTTTTACCAAACAATGTCTTGGACTCTAATTTCTGGGTCATTCTTCATTTGTGGTGGCAAGTAGTCTACTTTGCAACAGTTGAATTAAACTTTAAATATCAATAAATCATTAAATGCTTGCATGTTTGTATTCTGCAGAATTAACAATTTTGTTTTAAAATACGTATTTGAGTTTGAGAGGTTTTATATGTATCAAAATCTGCATGTTCCCACCATATGCTGCTGGGATGTAACTGCAACAACACATTTTTAACACAAGTGGCTATATTATGAATATAGATTTAATTTAACATATGTGCAATTTAAATACATTTAAAAAAAAAAAAAATTGTATCATATTTTAACAAAAAAAAAGTGTCTCCTAACTTTACTGTATGTCTGTGGTGTTACAAAAGTAGATGTTGCCCCTTTAAAAAAACAGGGAATTTTATTTCAAAGGAATTTCTTATTAAGTCATTGAAGGTGATGGTTAGAAATTTTGCTAAATTACACTGATAACTTATAGATTTTATATATTTGAATCTAAATTTTGATAAATATAGTCCTATGAATATTTCCAGAATGTCCGGTTATCCTGAAACGATCACGATGGCAGACCTCATCTGGATTTGTGCTCATTTTTCTGTGGTGTTTCTGCCTCCGTTCGGGATAGAGTTAGCACTAGTGCTTATAATCATAAACAGCAGTATTTGACTATTAAAAATCTAAATCTAAATGTCCTTAATCTTACAATTTTCTGAATATTGAAAATTATACAAAATATTAAGGCAAAGCAATACATTTTATTATATGTGACCCTGGAGCACAAAACCAGCCATAAGGGTCCATTTTTTAAAATTGAGATTGATACATCATCTATAAATAATCTTTCCATTGATGTATGGTTTGTTAGGATAGGACAATATTTGGCTGAAATACAACTATTTGAAAATCTGGAATCTGAGGGTGCAAAAAAATCTAAATATTGAGAAAATCGCCTTTAAAGTTGTCCAAATGAAGTTCTTAGCAATACATATTACTAATCAAAAATTAAGTTTTGATATATTTACAGTAGGAAATTTACAAAATATCTTCATGGAACATGATCTTTACTTAATATCCTAATGATTTTTGGCATAAAATAAAAATGGATAATTTTGACCCATACAATGTATTGTTGGCTATTGCTACAAATATACCTGTGCTACTTATGACTGCTTTTGTGCTCCAGGGTCACAAATATAAAAGAACAAGCATTTTCACGAATTCTGCCTCTTGTTAGTCATTCCAGTTAAAGAAGGAGCCTTCTAGAGTTTGCACAAAACTTTCCTTCTTGAAGGTGCTAAGTTTCCTTCAGACGCAGCTGCACTCAGGATGATCTGATGCGGAGCTGTGTGCTATTAATCGCTCCAGTAATGTATTTGTGCTCTTTATTGTATCCGGTCACTCATACCAGTGCAAAAGGTTAATGATGCACTTTACAAACATCTCATCCTGATATTCATGCGCTCTGATAAAGCTAATGTCTCATGACTGTTAATGGCTGAGCACTCTGGGTGATAACTGATGCTATCGCTCGCTCGCTTTCTCACCCGAAACCGGCCAGATAAACCTCCAGCTTCTGAACGTCTCTGTCTCTAAACGGCGGATCAGAGGTCAGCTGACAACAATGTAGAATCGGCCCCATTAGTGTCGTGGGGCAGACGTTTAGAGCCGGGGTCCCTCGTCCCCCAACAGCTCTAATTACGTTGTCAGTGGCTCTCAATTGTGCTTCCATGACCCTTGATCTGGAGATGCTCTCAGTGTGTGTGTCCAGAGTTTGACCTCTGTGTGGACAGTAACACACTTACATTTATCTGACAGAGAAACATTAAAGAGACAGTCCACTCCAAAATGAAAAATCTGCTGTTAATTTAAGATGTAGGTGACTTTATGTCTTCAGCAGAACAGTAAAGAAGATTTTGAAACCGTGGTACTGGGTGATTCATATAATGCAAGTCAATGGCTACCGTCACTTAGAAAGTCAAAATAAGCAAATCAGGCAGCACAAAATGAATCCCCATGGCTCCTGATGATATATCAAGGTCTTATGAAGCAAAACATTCATTTGTGCGAGAAACTGAGCATTATTTATTATCACCTGTAATCCAGAGCCTCAGGCAAACGGTCCACGGTGATGTCCGGTTCACAAATGAATCAATCTTTTGAACCAGTTCTTTTGAATCAGACTAAAGCACTGCAGCTCAAGCAGCACAGGTCTACAAGTTACTCGATCAAAACTCACTTTCAGACGCCTGACAGTCACTCCAACTGGAAATGAGCAGACACAGCGGCGTATCTGATCCTGTGATGAATGAACTGATTCAGTTCCTCCAGCAGTCACTGAACTGAGGAATCAGCTCGACTCGGACCGAAGACCGATGTGCCACTTACATGAGCATGTGTGATCCAAACACTTGAATAAAAGAGCCAAGCCAAATCTCATGGCTTATGTAAAATATGACAACTTGTTCATGGAAAAGAATCGGATTATAGGTAATAAATAATGTTCAGTTTCTTGCACAGACTGATTGTTTCATTTCATAAGACCTCAATATATCATCAGCCACGGGGATTTATTTTGTGCTGCCTGTGCCGGTAGCTATTGACTTGCATTATATGTATTGCCAAGGATCACGGTTTCAGCTAAAAATCTTCTGTACTGTTCTACTGAAGAAAAAAAGTCACTTACATCTTATATGGAGTAAATTAACAGCAAATTTTAATTTTTGGGCGACCCATCCCTTTAAAGCTGCTGTGTCATTTCTGTTTCATCAAATGAAATTGGAAAAATAACATCTAATTATTTTTTCAACAAGGAAACGCTCCCCTGACCGACCCTAACCAGCATGTCAAACGCACAGACATTTGCCTGTATTAGTTTTCTCACTTATTTCTGAAATATGAACGCAAAACCAGTATGACAGTATGATCTGTATCTATATCTGAAAGATACCTTTGTACAAAAGCAGCTCACGAGTAAAATGCCTGTTGTGTTTGTGTTTACATATGCTGCAGTATCAGTGTCAGTGCTGTTAAACGGCTCCTTTCAGTTTATTTGCAGTGTTATTAGATTAAAAAAACATCTGAAATCTCCTCTGCTATGATCAGCATATTCAACAGGAGGGCCAAAGGTCAGTTTCTGGATTTTCTTTTGTAAATTAAAAGCTTGTCAGAAAGGAAATAAAAGCCAAAGCAACTGGCAGCATAATCAAAGATGTGCTTGAGAATTACAGTAAATGAAACGCAGCTGTATATGTTTTAAAAGATAGATTAGATTAAGCCAGTTACTCAATCCTGACGGAAATGAAATGCGTTGCGAGGAACCATAAACACAGCCGACCCGCGAGGAAGAAGCAGCTAATCAGGGTTCTTGAAGGAATGCAGCTCGGCAATGAAGAAGCTTCTACGTCTATTGAACGGCGGTTCTATTGTTGGCGACCCGAGTATGTTTGATATGCTGATTAATAACTGTAGTGGGGCACAGCTGCGGGTTTGTGACTGTGTTTGCCCTCCGCTCTTCACGTAATGACGTATTCATGCACGCCGGCTTCATCTCTCAGTGTAATCTGCACTTGCACAGATTCATCTGAGGTGAATGTCCTCTTGTTGAAAACTCATTACAGTGTTTAGGTCATGCGTGATTTACAAGACAATTCGGCGTAAACGGTCTCTCTCTCTCCTTTCTGCCCGTTTCCTGCCATTCTCTCAGTCTATAAATAGTGCTGGTCAGAGCACAGCAGCGGTCAGTCGCTCCAGCAGAATCCTGCTTATCTCAGCCTCTCTGGGTCAGATCCACCAGCAGGGCTCGCCTCGCTTTCACCTTTGTGACTAAATACAATGGAAAAACCCGCAGACTGAGATTTCTCAGAAGAATTGGCGGAACAGACGACTGCGGACGGGCTAAAAATATCTCTTTTCACCTAGCGTGTAAAGAAGATAAAGGCTGCAGCTCAGAGCGTGTCCGAGAGCGATATGAAATACTGTCTTAAACACACACACAGAGTCAGCACAAATTATTGGAGGAGTCTGAACAGCACTGCATTAGATCACGTGTCTCAAACACTGCAGGATCGTCCACTTTTCCTCATGATGTCTGAAGTGTTTCAATGAAAAACATTTGGTGTTGGATTACTTTGAAACTATTTACGCTCAGAAGTTGCTAGTAAATTTCATAAATAATTACAAAGAAATGACAAGCAACACATTTAAAACATGAAAATTGTAAGCAGTGTAGAGAATCACATGAACTATGTGGACAGCAACTCTACACAGTTGTGTGATTAATGGAAATTATGTCTAATGCATTGACCCACTGAGGGAGTTTTTTGGTGTTGCCATACATTGATGACTCAGTGAAGATGTCAAACCTGATGTGTCATGTTAAACTACACATGAAGACACATGAGATCTGAGAACTGCAGCAGAGAGGGAGAATAACACCAGCAAGGTTTTGGTTTTGGAGCCTGACAGCCGCTGGTTATTATCTGCTTTCATTATATGAAAAAGAACAGCGTGAACATTGAGAGAAATATCTTCTGTTGTGCTTTACATAATAGACAAGCTCATATAGGTTTGAAATGACATCAAGGAGAGTAAATGAAGACGGGATTGTAATTTTTGAGTGAATCAGTTGCTTTTTGGGGGATGAATCAATCGATTCTTTATGTCTCAACTACATTCTACATTTAAATCTGTCCATCCATTTATCCATCCATCCATCCATCCATCCATCCATCCATCCATTTATCCATCCATCCATCCATCCATCCATCCATCCATCCATCCATCCATCCATCTATTCATCCATCCATCCATCCATCCATCCATCTATTCATCCATCCGTCCATCCATCCATGTATTCATCCATCCATCCATCTATTCATCCATCCGTCCATCCATCCATCTATTCATCCATCCATCCATCCATCCATCCATCCATCCATCTATTCATCCAACCATCCATCCATCCATCCATCTATTCATCCAACCATCCATCCATCCATCTATTCATCCATCCATCCATTTATCTATTCATCCATCCATCCATCCATCCATCCATCCAATTATTTTTATTTATTATAAAAAATGATCCTCTAACACTAACATTCTCTATTCTTTTGACTTGTTTTATTTTTATTTTATTTTTTTTTTTAAAGACCCTCTAACACTAGAGTTCCCTATTCTTTTTTCTATTCTATCTGCTTGTTTCCTTTTTATTTATTATATTTAAAAAAAAAAAAAAAAAAAAAAAAAAAAGCTAGTGTACTGCATTGGGCTAACTGAGACTTGTCACAGCACTTGCATATTATTGCTCTTTAGTTGGTTTTTGGTTGCTTGTATTATCTTCATTTGTAAGCTGCTCTGGATAAGAGCGTCTGCTAAATGAGTAAGTGTAAGTGTAAGTGTAAATGTAATGTAAAGCCTGTGAGCTGGTCCTGCAGGTGATGGTTGGTTTGTGGATGTCAGAGAGCTGCAGATAAGTGGTTTGAGGTGCTCATTGATTCAGACAGCAGGAGTGCAGTTCATCTAGTAATCACTGTCTGTCTGTGTGTCTCTCAGGTGTCTGTTTTCTGTGTGTTTGCGGTAGATGTGGTGCTGCTGGAAACCAGCACTCGGTAATCTGATTTCAGCCGCGTCATCGCAGAGATTCGTTTAAACTGACCAAACCCAACCTAAAACTCAGCAACGATGATGTTTCAGAATATAGTGGAATGAACTAAATCAGAAATAATAGATAAATAAAAAACATACGATCAGTAAAACAGGTCTAAATAAGCGTGAATAATTCTGATGAAGTCAAAATGTCACACAGTTTACAGTAATTAGTAGCATCTAATTTATCATACTCTCTCTCTCTCACACACACACACACACACACACACACATTTGACTGTATTATTGAGGACGTTTAGCCTCACAATCATATCAAAACCTGTTCACACCAGTGAATCTGTGTCAGTCGTGTGTTTATGTGTATCCATGATATTGTATAGTAAACTAAAGTTACATTATTTGGCAGGTTTAACTCTGTTTAGCATGTCATGAAAAAGAAATATTACAATACATACTCATTTTGGTATCGATCATGCCCATGTTCATCAGATTTTGAAAGATGTTTTGAATTTTTTTTAGAATTATTGACTTTAAATAATGTGTTGTTGTACAATAACATTTGCTAGTTAAGGCCATTGATAAATATTATGAATTATTTTCCCCCCAGTTATTATGTGTGATTTAAAACAACCCAAACTGAGTGATACTACCAAAACCAACTCAAATTACAAGTACCTCATTTCTAAACGGGTTTAAACAATGTTTTGCTTTGGTTTAGGGTTAGTAAGCACATCCTTCAGACTAATCTAAACATGTATATATATGAACTTATATTATGAATATGGTGGTTTATCAATATCTGTGTCAGTTACAGCCCTGATCGTTTGGGCCTGAAGTCAGAAATGATAATTTGGTGAAAGATTTAACTGAAATGATCATTTGTATGTGTGTATAAATGACGTGACCTCTGACCCCACGTGACCGCGGCGGAAGATGATCATGCGGAAGATGATTCAAGCATTCACACTCGCATTCCTCGTTTGTTCTTGAATGCAGCGTGTTAAAAATAATCCGTCTCTCTGCAGCAAGACACACACACACGCACACACTCACTCTCTCACACACACACACACACACACGCACGCACACACACACACGCACACACACGCACACGCACGCACACACACACACACACGCACGCACACACACACACTCACTCACTCTCTCACACACACACACACACACACACACTCAGAGGCAGACAGGCCGGAGCCTCACAGACGGCTGCAGGAAGAGCCCAGCGCTGCACAAACGCCTCTGATGCAGTGTATGGATTTTCTCTGTTTTATGAGCGTCTCGCTGGCCGGAGCCTCTAATATGCCATAAATGTGCTGTACACAAACAGAAATAGATGCTCATCAGTTTACCGCAGCCGTCTGCATCCTCTCTTTCCTCCCACAGACGCTCTCCAGGAACCCCGCGCTTCCCTCTCTGACCAAACACACCTCTTCAATCGCGGCGAGGCGGCGCAGGTGATCGGCCTCGTCTCGTTTGCGTGAGGAAGCACGAGGCGTCTCCTCCGCCGCAGATAAGCCTGTCTCCAGCGCTCGCGCACACCTCCTGTCACCCGTCTGCCGCTTATCACCAGCTCCTGCACAACAAACACAATAAACACGCTGCAGGAATACAGTGCTGGCCAATTATTACAACACTGGTGTTTTCAGCAGCTAAAAATGGTTTTAAGTCAGTTATTTCTATCTTTTGCTGTAGTGTGTCAGTAGGAAATATCAGTTTACATTTCCAAACATTCATTTAGCCATTAATTGTAATAATCCAGTGAGATTTTTGAGATCTGATCTGATCATCATCAGTCTGTCTGGAATGACATGAAGAAACAGAACAAACTGAGACAGACTAAATCCAGAAGAACTGATGCTTCAAGAAACCTACCTGCAAAGCTACAGAACTGTTAAAAGATTTAGGCACTTGTGTAAAAATGCTGTAAAATTAGGATGCTGTCAAAAATAGATTTTCTTTATCAATTAACTTCTATGAACTAAACTAAATCAACATTTGGTGTGATCATCCTTTGTGTTTAAAGCAGCTTTTGCTCTCGGTGCACTTGAGCAGAGTTTCTCAGGAGCTTTGCAGGTAGGTTTCTTGAAGCATCAGTTCTTCTGGATTTAGTCTGTTTCAGTTTGTTCTGTTTCTTCATGTCATTCCAGACAGACTGATGATGATCAGATCAGATCTCTGTGTGGAGCAAACTAAAATCTGACTGGATTATTACAATTAATGGCTACAGCAAAAGATAGAAATAACTGATTTAAAACCATTTTTAGCTGCTGAAAATACTAGCATTCTAATCGTTTTGGACACCTCTGCACCTGTGACACATCAGGACATTCCCACAATGCTGTCAGCATTTACGTAAGAATCCAGCTGTCGCTGAAGCGGAAGTCTCCGATGCCTCTTCGGGCCAAATTCACTGTGTCAGAGCGGCCGGACTGATAAAGAGCAGTGATAGGCATCGGCTGAAGAGACGAGAGCCACCATAAAGCGTTTATAGCCATCATTAAACTTTGCTTAGGAGTGACGGCGTTCAGACTGAGTTCAGATCATGCACTGATTCAGCACACACCTGCACAACGAGCCGCCGCGTTCATCAAAGCAAACACGCCCCTTTATGAAATATTATACTTTAGAAATGCGGCCAGTCGATGTGCCAGAAGAAATTCCTGTCATTTCTGTGTGCTATTTCTGTAAATCATAATGACCGTCATTTCGTGATTCAGTTGTGGTCAGTTCAGTGCAGTGGTAGACAGTTACAAAGTATTTTTAATTTGTTATTGTACCAAAGTATCAGAGTATTATCAGAGTATTTTTATTTGAGAAAACTTTTACTGCACTAAAATGTAATACAAGTCAAGTCAGCTTTATTTATCTAGCGCTTTTAACACTACAGATTGTGTCAAAGCAGCTTTGCTACTGCTTTACTACTACAAATAGGAAACTAGTGTGTCAATAATGCAAAAGGACAAGAGTAAACACTCAAGTTATTTATTTATTTATTTTTTTACAAAAAAAAACAAAAACAAAAAACAAAAAACATCATTGTTACTGCACTACAGGGCTCATTCTTCAACTCAAGCGAGAGGCAGAATTTGAAAGAAAAAAAAACACCCTAAAAATGCTTGTTCTTATTTAAATAAAGATGAAAGATTTCTTGTGATGTATTTCAATTTTGTATAATATTCTATATTCAGTAAAATGTAAGATGAAGGACAGTAAGATTTTGACCAGTGACCTTCACACACAGAAAATAGTTCAAATAATAATAATAATAACGAATCAGACTGTTTCTGAGTCAAAAACTCAAACTGATTCATTGATCTGGTCAAAACAAACCACAAACCGGTGCATCGTCGACAACTCCCAGCTCAAGCGTGTGCTTAAAGTAAGTTAGCCTAATGCAGAATTTGAATATTGATTAATGTAAATGAAATCATATTTAGGTCAGTTGTTTGTGAGGTGAATCTGCTGTAAAAGGGCGAGCTGGTTGTGCCATGCATCACATGTCTGCGTTGGTTTGTCATCACTGTATGGATTAAGCGGTTTTAGATAAAATAACGCAAATTAAACACGTCTTCCCTGTTTCAAAAGATGAAAAGTACGTTTACACTGCATTCCTCTTAAAATATTAACTCATTTAGTCTATTTTATACTGTTTATCACCACATATTTACACCAATTTATTTCTTCCTCACTTTAAAAACACTATATATTACTTGTTTACACAATTTGTTTATAAGTAACTGTAACTGATATTTTATTTTAAATATAGACATGAACATATAAATTTCCATGTAACTGAGAGAACAAGAACAAAAACAGCATCAAAAGAAAAGAAAAAAGCTTCTCAGTATTTTACATTAATATACAGTATCACCTCTTTTCTTATTCTTCTACCAACACTGCTTTCCAACTCCACCACATTTTAAGAACAATATGAAAGATCCCCCAAAATTGTACAGTCATCCCTTAATATATGTTATCTTTCCTACTGACATATTTGTTACCATTTCTTTTAGCCAACATCCTATATTTGGTGCACAAATACTAATAAATAAGCCATTTTACTTGAAGAATATTTATTATAAACATATTCTTTTTTAACTTGATTTCCTACATATTTTAGCATATTTAAGTTTATTGTTTTGTTAGTCTATAAGAAGTTTTGGTAGTAAAATAAGTTGTTTATTTGCATATCAATACATGTTAAATGTCTGCACTAGTCTTTCTTATTAGTGCTAGAATAAATAATAGCCTAAACATTAGTCAGTACTTCTTACTGTTAATATTTGAGTCCAAATAATGCACAAATCTGTACTTAAATCTCCTGTTCCAGATATTGCCACATTATTATTATTATTTTTTGTTTAGTCTTATTTAATTGCTCTTTCTGTTCTTATGTCATATGTATGCATGTATGTACCAAGAGCTTCTAAAAAACCACAACAAACTTCTTGTGTGTTTGCACACGCTTGGTGAATAAAGCTAATTCTGATTAAAAATCAAGTACTTTTGTACTTACGTAAATAAAATTGACAGTGAGTACTTATAGAGTATATCTGCACTTTTACTGAAGAGCTGGATTTGATCTTACAGCTCTTCACTGTAGAGCAACTATTAATGAAGTTCATAATGTAAGTTGAGGAGGAGTTTGTTCATCTAATGCTGTAAAGCAGTAAAGAGGAATCCAAGAGCTCCATCTCAGTTCAAGATTGAGCTTTCAGACCAAATCTGAGCTGTTTTGCTCTATGAATAGATGATAAAGAATGCTTGTGAAACCTTCATCTGCTCGTGATGACTACAAACTGGACACTTTAGCACAGAAATGACTTCTCAGTGTAACGGATCACATGATTTCTATACGTTTGCACACACATGCATCACTATATATGACGATCTGGAATCCGTTTGTGGAACCGTGCTTGCCTTCGTCTCCTCAGCTTTCGCTGACCGTCTTCCGAGCCAGAAAGCATTTTCATTACACATGTGACCTCCAACATTCACTTAATCACTCATTTGCTCTAATAGCATTGTGAGCGGACGGCACTTAAGACTGTTATCGGTCAAATCTACTTAGTGTGCATCCTCTGTAAGACAGCGGCGCGTGTTTGCATGTGTTTGTTCGAGCCGGTCTGACACACAGTCACAGGTGTCTATTGTGTCCCTTGACCTCAGAGGTGTTCCTTTACTTTCGATTAAGGTCGAGGAATAATGTCGCCGTGCCCTTCGGAGCGACCCCCGCTCAGAAAGAGACGCTAATTTTCCTCTGGCTCTGATTTGGTACATAATTTATAACACTTGAGTGATCTGGGCCGTCCCAGCGACACTGACCTCGTGACCTCCTTGACCTTATGACAAAAGTGGGCTTTCCCTTTTAATTGTGAACGGGGCGGGTTACACGACTGACCCCGCGCTCAAGTTAACCTCTAACCCTTCGGTCTGAGGCCCGTGATTGAACTAAATTTCATTACAGGCTTTCTGTAGATGAATCGAAATACAACAGGGAACACAGGCCTGAACAAAGGCAAGGCAATTTACTGATTTGCAACAAAACAAACTACTGTTCAAAAGTTTAGGGAGAGTAAGATTTTAAAAAAAACAAAAAAAAAACAACCCTAATATTTACTTTCTGCAGTGATGCATTAAATTGATCAAAAGTGACAGTAAAGACATTTATGAAATATTTCTATTTCACGTTGTTCTTTTGAACTTTCTATTCATCTGTGAATCCTGAAAAATAAAATGTATCAGTTTCCACAAAAATATTGTGCAGCACAACTGTTTTCAACATTGATAATAATCAGAAATGTTTCTTGAGCAGCAAATCAGTATATTAGAATGATTTCTGAAGGATCATGTGACACTGAAGACTGGAGTAATGATGCTGAAAATTCAGCTTTGATCACAGAAATAAATTACATTTTAAAAAGTATTCAAATAGAAAACTGTTATTTTAATTTATAATAATATTTCACAATTTTTACTACATTTTGGATCAATTAAATGCAGCTCTGGCGAGCAGAAGAGACCTCTTTCACAAACATTAAAAAATCATCTTACCCACCCCAAACTATTGAACAGTAGTGTACAGGTCATTCATTTTAGCTATTAATGTCAGTTCATTCCCTGATATGTTGAATACACAATGAACAGACTCTAAACTAAAATATTAACATTTTTAAAAAAATGAACAACATTTCTAATGCATTGTTTTCAGAACATGTTAAAAAAATAAACATTTGAATGTACAAATGATGTAGCATACTGAGTTGTAACCACACAAGTTCACTAATAAGAAACGTTTCAGATTTAGAAAACAAAAAACCTTTGGATTTTACCCTCAGTTTCTGGTTTCCCATTTTCCTAATTCAATTCAAATCCAGCAATCGATTTTACATACACAGCTGTTCTCAGTCGTTAATAACAAAAACCAAGACCTTGGAGGTGATGATTAATAACAGCACGTGCAACAACGCAGGTTTGTTCACCAGAAGCACCACGTCAACTCATCAAATGAGCGAGTGATGGAGATACAAGTGCACTGATAAACCCAGAGAGAGAACGTGAGCACAATGAGCTGACAGTGAATGGGAGGGCGGGGCCGTCCAGCGGAGCCATATTCAGACAGACAATGGGGGGCCCGGGGCCTGTGGGGGAAACCTGAAGCTCGGCTCTGGTATTTTAAGAGGCCTGAGTGGCTCTGGAGCCAGCTGTCAATCAATAGGTGCACACAAACACGCAAAAAGGCCACAATAACAGATGAGCGAGAGCTGGATGTTGAAAATATTGACAGATTGCTACAAGTGTGCGAGGAACAGACTTCATCTTCGTCTTCATCAAAGCTCTGATCCGGTTCAGCGGTTGACGAGTTGTGCTCGAGGAAAGGATCGTTTCACTTCCAGATTCCAGCAGCTGCTCTGAATGCTGTCGGTGGGAAACGTCTGTTTCACACAGCGCTTTTCTCTCAAACAGGAAAACAGAAAAGTGCACAGAGCAGTTGTGATGATTACCTGAAGCAATAGCGCATACGAAATATTTTCTTCAGCAAGAAGGCATTAAATTGCTCAAAACTGACAGTAAAAACATTTCAACCCGACCCTAAACCTCACTTGCTAGAGTTAGTTTTTTTCAGCTGCTTACACACAAAATCTTTTCTTGTCACACAATTTCTGAAAGCTGACACTCAAACAGCAGAAGCACACACCAAATCTGCAAAAACATGCACTAATTCTCAGCCTTTGACTCAGTTTTCAATTTCAAAAAACACTTTTTTGCAAAACACAACACACAATTCTCTGTGTAACACACACACAAATCTAACAAATCTCAGGAATTAATATTATGGCAAAGGTGTTTGCAAATGTTTGCTTTTGAGATGTGTTTGTGTTATTTTGAATGTAGTACTTCATTTTGCAAGAGATGTGATGCATTTTGCATTTTGTGTGTGCAATTCTTGGATTTGTGTGCAAAGGTTTGAAAAAAAGAGGCAAAGTTTTGAAAATGTGTGTAAGCAGATGAAAAAAAAAAAACTGTTACAAAACAAAATGTGAGGAAAAAAAAAAATCAACATACAATCTTGCTTCAAGTCTTTTTTAGTGACTCATGTCTGAAGTTCAGTGCTGTACCGGGTGTGATACAGAGCAAGTTTACTACATCAGAAAAGCCACATATGAAGCTGGTTATGTGATGCAAACATCTAATTATGTTAGTGTACAAAACATGTACAATGGTAAAATTATTTTAAGCTCATAACATAGTATTGTGCAAGAAAGTGTGAAAATAAGTCTTTAGTAATCAGTAATCTGTGCCTGTAATCATAATTTTGTGAAAAGGAATAATTACGTTTTTTCATTTTACATCTAAACATAAGCATTCAAGAAGAACAAATAAATAGTAAAATGTAAAAATCACTTAAGTGTGTTCATTAAAAATAAATTGATTATTAAAACTACAAAAGCAGTTCAATCAAGCAGCAAGTGAGTCCCTCTTTTCTTTTATTGCTTGATTAACATTAATGAGACAGACCGCCTGTATTAAGACATAGTGTAGTGCAGGGCTCTAATATAATGTTACACACCTGATGTTTTTCCCCAACAGTTCCCCAGATATTCACTTAAGACATAACAGATGATGTTTGCGTGAATACTTAAATATATTTAGACTACTGTAAATCTGTGTATATGTGTATCGGGATAGAGCGCTTTATGTGTGCGCTTCGGATGAGAATCAGCGTGCGAAGCGAGCGGAGAAAAGGTACTCCTCTCAGAAAATGTACAAATAAAGATACTTTTAGATGTTTAATTACTATTTTGAGCATTGGGATCGCTAGACAAGAGCTTAATGAGCTCAGTTTTGTGGAAAATCTGAAACTGACATTTTTCGCTTTTTTTGCCCATAGCTCAAAATTAGCCCGTGTGAATTTACACTCATTTTGGTGTTTTATTGCCTCTAGTGTTCATTTCAGCATGAAGCTGCAGTGAATTGTATGTATAGATACATGTTTGGAGTAGAGGCATGTTTTTCTAATGAGCCTGGGTTATTTAAATCTTCAATGCAGTTGTGTCTATTCCTACTTGCCATAACACGATTGGATGTGACGCATTAAAACCACATGGCGTTTGCCTTCATGAATGGCTCAGCTCTGTCTCTACATTCACTGTCCATGTACGGAAAAGAGCAGCTCAGACTTTCTTAAAAACTTCTCCTTTTGTCTCCACAGACATGTTACTGATGACAGAACCTTCATTTTTTGGTTATCCCTTAAAACTTGAACTGAAGTGCCATAAATAGAAAATTATTTTTCTGTGTGACAAAAGAAACACTTGAATGACTCCGTGGTTTTCTCACACACATTGTTTAAAGCTCCCACTTGAGAGAATATGTGGGTCTCCTGAGACGCAGATCGAAACTGACCGCTGCCTTCATCAAAAGCAGCGCGTGGCTGCTGTTTGTTAGTGAAAGAGCGAGCGGGACACATCTGTAAGCAGTTGATCACGTCTGTGCTGTGGACGTCAAGCACATGTCAGTCCATTTACCGGAGTGAGGAGCCCTGCTGGACCCAACGGTTGAACTGCGGCCATCACATGAGTTTATAAAGCTCAGGTCACAAGCTGCTCCTCAGGCGTTAAACCTGATTACAGGAGAAACAGATTTACCTTCATTCATTTCCAGGCTGCTATACGAAAGCATAAAATGATGCAAAACCACTAAACATTTGCCCTGCCATTCAGTGTGATATGCCATGCCAGTGCTGAATCCTCCTGCTCAGACTGGTGACAAGCCTTCAATAGTTTACATCTCTGTAGCTGCATGGTTTGTTGAGAATGTTCTGAATTGTTACATCATGTTCTTTTAGGGGTTGCTATAGTTCAGAAAAACTACAACCATACAAAAAAAAAAAAAAAAAAAAAAAAAATAGCATTAAAAACTTAAACTTATTTTTTTATTCAACCAGTTCCCAAGGAAATATTAATTTTTTATTTAATAAAAATTATGTACTAAAATTACTAAAGCTACAACTGAAATAATAAATACTAAAAACTACACTCTATACTATAACTTTTATATTTTAACTTTTTATCCATCAAAGAATATCTTAAAAAAGTATCACAGGTTCCAAAAAAATGTTAAGCAGCACAACTGTTTCCAGCACTGATAACAATTCAGCATATTAGAATGATTTCTGAAGGATTGTGAGACACTGAAGACTGGAGTAATGATGCTGAAAATTCAGCTTTGATCACAGAAATAAATTAGATTTTAATGTATATTAAAATAGAAAACTGTTATTTTACATAATAACATTTCACAATATTCTTTTTTTTTCTGTATTTTTTTTTTTTTATCAAATAATTGCAGCCTTGATGAGCATAAGAAACTTATTTAAAACACATTAAAAATCCTTCTGATCCCAAACTTTTGAAGGGTAGTGTATATACTGTATATGTATTAAAAAATTAACAAAACACTCAAAATATTACTAAAACATTAACAAAAAAAAAAAAAAAAAAAAATATATATATATATATATATATATATATATATATATATATATATATATATATATACACACACAGCGGTGTGAAACATTGTTTGTCCCCTTCCTGATTTTTTATTTTTTTGCATGTTTGTCACACTTTAAAGTTTCAGATCATCAAACAAATTTAAATATGAATCAAGATAACAAAAGTAAACACAACATGCAGTTTTTAAATGAAGTTTTTTATTATGAAGGAAAAACAAAATCCAAACCCACATGGGCCTGTGTGAAAAAGTGTTTGCCCCCTAAATCTAATAACTGGTTGGGCCACCCTTAGCAGCAACAACTGCAATCAAGTGTTTGCGATAACTTGCAATGAGTCTGTTACAGCGCTGTGGAGGAATTTTGGCCCACTCATCTTTGGAGAATTGTTGTAATTCAGCCACATTGGAGGGTTTTCGAGCATGAACCGCCTTTTTAAGGTCAAACACCTTTTCACACAGGGCCATGTGGGTTTGGATTTTGTTTTCCCTTCATAAAAAAACCTTCATTTAAAAACTGCATGTTGTGTTTACTTGTGTTATCTTTGATTAAAATTTAAATTTGTTTGATGATCTGAAACATTAAAGTGTGACAAACATGCAAAAAAATAAAAAATCAGGAAGGGGGCAAACAATTTTTCACACCACTGTGTATATATATATATATATATGTAAAAACTAATTCAAAAACTATTAATACAACGACAATAGTATCTCATCGATACTTGCTGAAGCAGGGATGCTCTCACAGTGACCCTCGTAAAAACATTTGCATGCAGCTCCGAACCCAAGAAACACAAACCGAGGGATGATAAATTTCCGCTCACTGTCTTGATTTATTAGATCCAGCTGTGACACACATTCTGCCTTTGAGACAAACTCAAGGTGTGCTGGCGTCCCGTATAAACAGGATGATTTCAGAAGTTAGCTCAGACTCCGCAGAGGCGTCGGAGAACAGGTGTGGGTCTCTCGTTCCTCAGGGAAGCGCTGGAGTCGCCGCTGGAGAAGGTCATCTCCGTCCCGAGCCCCACAGAAGCAGTAAATGGCGAAGGCCTCAAGAATATGTTTCCAATAACCTCTCGTCAGGGTACGTTAGCATCCAGCGCCGCCGCACAGCACGAGGGTCACGACCCCTTCCGTGGGCAGGAGGAGGACACAAGGTCAGAAGGGCTGGAGTGGCCCGGCAGGTTTAATGTCAGCCCACAAAATCAGATTCTAGCCTGGGGAGCTGCGTCAGTCCTCCAGCTACCACACACTACTTACTGGATCAACTCCACGCTAAAGCCACGAGACTCTGCCATTTACATGATCCACCGCGCCGCCGGGGAACGTCTGCCATAATCACTGTTTACAGAGAACGACCACAGGGACCTTTCCTCTCTCGTACCTACAGACTTCACAACAGAAAGACCAGTGTGCTTCTGTTAGTGCAGGCGCAGCTGCTTTTGCCTTCCGCTTTGTGCAATGCATTTTAAAAATCATCAGTATAACGGAAATACTAACAGCTTCCGATTCATTTTATGTTGTTGTTTTTTTTAGAACAATTATCAGTCACTTCATATTATAGTGCTCATGAAATTCACTTTTATTTATTTAGATATCTATACAATACGGATTGTTTCGAAGCCACTTCACAGAAATACATAGGAAAATAACAGAGTTAATGTTGTTAAATTCATCAGTAATTCAATTCAGCTGGAACGCAGGTCTACAGAAGACAATTTGATTTAATTCTATTTTTATCTTTTATTTTTATTTATTTAAAATAAATAAATACATAAAGCAGCTCTAGAGAAGACAATTTGACTTAACTATTTTTTATTTTTATTTTAAATAAATGAATAAAATAAAAATAAAGCAGTTGTACAAAAGACAATCTGACTTATTTCATATTTATATTTAATTCTATATTTTGTTTTTACTTTTTATTTTTATTTAAAATAAATAAATAAAAAATAAAGAAGCTCTACAGAAGACAATTTGACTTAACTCTATTTTTTTAAAATCAATAAAAAATAAAAAATAAAGCAGCTCTACAGAAGACAATTCAACTTAATTCAATTCAAATTTTGTTCTTAGCTGATTATGTCAGTGCAGTTAAATCAAACATATTACTGAATCTTAATGGTCTTTTAAACCCCATTTAAGTTTCTGTGTATTCACATAATGAATAATAATAATAATATTAATAATAATGAACTACAATGGCTGTGTATGTATTTTTGCAGAAATGCGAAATGCATTGAAGTAATCAATAGCGCTACAACATAAAATAGAGAGACTGATAATAGAGTGAAAACACAAGATTATGCCTTTATTCTGTGACAGACCATGAGCCCATAATGGATCTTGATGACAAATACGTGGAATAAATAGGTTGCAAATAAAAAACAATGGAATGAAATGCATTAAAAGCATAATTAAAATTGAGCTAACAATCACCCCGTGGACATGCACAGCCGGATTTCATCTTCTTTCCGGCGTCCAGCAAGTCACATCCATATTAAACTGTCCTTACATACATACGATAACAGCAATTTGAGCAAAAAGGTTATCAGGGAACAGATTTTTCCGCTTGATAGAGGATAAATAATTATTCATTAGAAGGGAGCGCCTCATCTAATTAGTTCTGTTGTTAACGGAATAAAGCCAAAGATTTCTGACTCAAATACGCAGCCATGTGTTTCAGTGAAAAGAGGGAACTGGCTAATTTGAATACAGTCTTATTAGTTTAATGACTAGAGTCTGTGATCAGGACTCATCAGCATAAATGCCAAGCCGCAGCGTCCGGCGATGGCCCAGGGCTTCGCTTTTTACCCTTCGACCACGAGGAGAGCCGAACATCGTCCTGCTCGCGACACATGAAGCGTGACACGAGGACGCTGCGAGAGTAACGCGGCACGCACGGAAACTAAAGAACGAACCCGCTCGGCTCTGAGAGAACATCATCTTCTAATAGCTGATTTAACGAGCAAACGCTCCGTATGTTTCTGATGCTTATCAACATGCAGCATTACGTTTAAATGAGTTGCAAGTCTAGAAAAAGAAGAACGTTGTCTGCTCGTGTTTTCTGCTCCACATTGCACGAAGATTGCCTGATTATTTTACTGCGAGTTGCAGTTGTTTAATGGTAATATAATGGAAGCGGCCAAAATGAACCGTGCGTGCGCTCATCCAAGAGCGAACAATGACGGAGAGCGCAGAGAGAAGAAAAACGACTGCATCAAAATGCACCAAGCATCAGAGAAGTTTGACTGCAAACATGCAACATTGTTTTAAATACACAAAGGGCGACGCGTCGTGAGCGTCTGATGTGAGATGTTTCGCCACTCGCTCTGAAAACGTGCCGCAGCTGGCAGAGAAAAGAGCAAAATGCAGCAGTGTGTTAAATCACCCTAGGAAGTGAACAACCTTGCTGACTCGGGAAGGCCGGCACTAATTAAAGTCCACATTCAGAGATCCGCCGCTGGTCGCTTCATCTCTGTTCCACACTACAACCGGTTTGGGTTCTTTATTATTATTATTATTATTATTATTATTATTATTGTCCAGCAACAACACCGTGTTCCTGTTGATGATGTTTCAGAGTCATGCCACACTTTGGCTGCTTCCATCGCATCGGCCGTGCTTTTGTCTCGAGCGTGCGATGTTTCTTCGCAGTGTTTGGCGTCGTGATGTATTCCCGCAGCGTCTTCCCTCAGGAGCTGCGAGGTCTCGGCCTCGCCACCAGTACTGGGGCTTTTTCTTTTCACACAGGCCTAGTGTTAACGCCCGCGGCCCAGTTCACAGATTTGACTGACTGTAGTCTTAATGCTGCACGCCTTGTTTTCAGCACTTGTCCCTCCAGATTTGCCACCCCGGCTGCACAATTTTCCTCAGATTCTAATTATTCATCAGCTCGTTATGCCCGCGCCCCGCCGCTCGCTTTAATTAGAGCGGACGCGGGCGTCTATTAGAGGCTGCCCTGGAGTGAGGAGACCAGTCCAGAACCAGCCCTCGCTACTGGACCAGCGCCAGCTCACAGACGCGACACCGGCGCAGGACATGAAGAGACGACTCAATCTTATATTTATTCATTTATGAGCAGGTGAAACATGCACACTTCTGTGCGGTTTATTGAGACGTTTGACGATGCAGCTCATTTGAAAATCAAGCAAACATCAACCGTGTGTTGTAGTGATTTTACCACAGTTAACTTTTAAACTTTATAAAACAGTGGCAAGTTCACTTCATTTGTGACCCAGGACCACAAAACCAGTCATAAGGGTCGATTTTTTGAAATAGAGATTTATACATCATCTGAAAGCTGAATAAATAAGCTTTTCATTGATGTATGGTTTATTGGGATAGCACAATATTTGGCTGAGATACGACTATTTGAAAATCTGGAATATTGAGAAAATCGCCTTTAAAGTTGTCCAAATGAAGTTCTTAGCAATGCATATTACTAATCAAAAATTAAGTTTTAATATACTTATGGTATGAAATTTACAAAATATCTTCATGGAACATGATCTTAATATCCTAATGATTTTTGGCATAAAAGAAAATTGGATAATTTTGACCCATACAATGTATTGTTGGCTATTGCTACAAATATACCTGTGCTACTTATGACTGCTTTTGTGCTCCAGGGTCACATTTATACATATTAATGATCACAAAGAACAGTAATTCCATCAATTGTTATAATTTCAACGGCAGCTGGAAAGCAGCATTACCATGATTTCACATTTTACAGACGTCTAGAGCTCAAGGATTTAGGAGTTCTTAAATCAGCAGTGTGATCGGTGATTTTGCTCAAATATGGCAGCATTTCACTGAGCATTTCCATGCAGTTTTCTAAATATACCAGACTGGGATTTCAGATGCTTTTCTATGTGTGACTAAAAACCCTCAAATCTGAGGAAATGAACAACAATAATAGCAAGAGTTACAAATATGTTCAGAACATTAAGACCTTCCAACCTATAGGTAAGAAACATCCCAAACGAGGCGCCTCATTTATAAAGCTTGCATACACTCAGATTTGATCTTAGAGTGTGTGTGCGATTAAATCCATGCCAGCGCTCATATTTGTAAAAAACTGTCTTTGACGTGGAAAAGTGCTTAGCGTCGCGTCAGGGTCTGAGCAGACGTACACACTTTTTCTTGTCGGAGAACTGCAGGTTTCTGGAAATGTAAGGTGTTCTTGAAGCTCACTGTTCTGAATTAAAGGATTCGGACGATGACTGGTGATCTTTTATATGTTAATGATATTAATTAGGAGTTGTTTACAAGGCAGAGAGCTGAATCCGTTCAGTTGCGCACGAATTCAAAATCATTTGCGATTCTTAGATTTCACATCTGAAATAGATGTGAATTTTCTGTGCCTACGTTCATTCTATGAATCACACGTACGCATATTTGAGAGATGATCGTAAGATCAAATTTAGGATGGTGTCTGCACAACTTTTCATAAATGAGGCCCGAGATCTCAGATGTTTCTCCGAGACAGATGACTGCTTCTCAAACGTCTCCTCCGCTAATACTGTAAAGCAGCTTTGACACAATTTGCACTGTAAAAAGCGCTATATAAATAATCGTGACTTGACTTGACTCTAGAGTTTCAGAAGAGAGCTCAAACGTCTCAGATTTGCAGATTTACCAAAGTCTGCAAGCAATTGACAAAGATGAACTACAATATTTCTCGTTGAATCCTTTTCAACAAAATCAGGTTTTATAACTTATACTCTTACTGTATGTCAGTTATTGACTCATTTAGTTTTCACTTCACTGAAACAAATGAGCAAAGAAAGCACAACCTCTGAGCATTTTTCTTCTGGGAAGTCATGCAGAACGTAACAGTGTTTCTGAAGCGACTGAGACCGTCAGAAGAGGTGCTTCCAGCTCTATTGAGACCGAATGACGGCAGAAATAATGTGAGATTCATTGTTCACCTTCTTCGTTTCTTCTTTGGCCAGAAATGCCTCCTCATGAGTCTCAAGTGAGATGTGCATCAGGAAATCTGTGACATTCATGAGTTAACAGAGTAACAGCCACACACACACACTACAGCTAATTAAAGTCTTCAGTGTGAGAGCAGAAATGTGTAATCCTGACATTTAGTCAAGGGAGATTTAGGCAGACAAGGAGAAATTCTAGCGCTGGCCTGAGCCGGGCCCGAGGCGGCTGGCATGCAAAAGGACATCAGCGGCAGGCGGAGCTCTCAAAGGTCATCTCTGTGAAAAGGCTAACGTGTCATTGCTTTTGTTCCTGCGCTTCTGAACATATGTTTGCCCGCGCTCCTTCTTTGCCCCTCTCTGGCTGAAATCTAAACCCTGCACAAATACAACTTTTGACAGCGCCGCTGTTTCGTCCAGCAGTCGCGAGGAGCATCATCTTACCTTCTAGAACAACTGATGAAAATCCACCCAATGCAGAACACCTGTGCTCGGGTTAACCAGCTCAAGAAGATGAAGATACACACATCCGTATCATAAAGTGTCTGTGGTGATCATTCCAAAGTCATCACAGAAATGCTTGCCTCGCCATGTTCATGTCCATCATCAAGTCAAGTCAAGTCACCTTTATTTATACAGCGCTTTATACAATACTGACTGTGTCAAAGCAGCTTTACAGTGTTAAAACAGGACAACTATTCGAGAGCAACAACCATAACCAGCTGAGGATGAGCTGCACGGTTAATGTGTATGTTGGTATACAGTGAAACTCGTATGATAAACAAATGGGTGAATCACACACTACACTGGTGAAGAATATGTACAGGTCACTTTTCACCTTAAAACCTTTTTTTTTTTAGAACCATTACAATTTTGGTTACACTTCATATTAAGGTGTCCTTGTTACAGTGTAATTACACATTTAAGTACTGAATAATATTAATTAACTACATGTACTTACTATATGGGTAGGGTTAGGATTAGGCTTCGTGGAACTTGCATGTAATTATGCATAATTTATTGTTATTATAATAGTAAGTACATGTAATATGTGTAACAAGGACATCTTAAAATAAAGTGTTACCCAATTTGTACATTATTTTCATGACATTTCTCTCAAATTCTCATTACCACAATGCAAAAAAGGTAAATTATTAAATTGTAACAATTATATCTACATCTTGTGCTACCATTTATTGTACTGAGTTTAATTTAAAATGCAAAATTACTGTTTTATAGTAATATGAACTATGGTTGAGAATAATGGGATTTTTTTTGAAAAATACAGTAAAAGTACTGTAATTAAAAAAATCTTTGCATTGTCACTGTCAAAAAACGTCTTTTATCCACCTTATTTTTCAACGTGGAAGTAAGCCGTTTTCTGTCAATGTGCGAGACTTCTGGTTCATTAACCGCTGAAGGGAAATAACGAGAAGAATAACAAAGTGCAGTAAACGGTAAAACGGTTTCCACTACAAATCAGTGTGTTCATAATTAGGGTAATGCATTAAAATAATATGGTAAGACACACCAGTTTGAAATATCAAGCCACAAAACGAGGTGTTTTGTACAACTAAAAAATAGCTGGAAGCGGGTGACACCGGAAGCCAGACACATTAAATTTACAAATGATCGCACCCACTCTTACGGGAAAAATAAGGAGGATAGATGAGTCGAAACACTCAGCCTGGCGATTCTGGTGGCTTGAGCAGCAAGCATCTCCTTCCAGCCAGCAGCCAATCAGATGAGAGCATGAGGATGATGCGGACTGACCCAGTCAGCAGCCAATCAGATGAGAGCGTGAGGATGATGCGGACTGACCGAGAGAAAGTGCTGAGGACGAACTCTGAGCGAACTGCTGATGAGGCAAACGCGTGATTACTGGAGCGATCTGGCTGCTGTTGAGCTTGTGGTCGGATTCAAGGGTCAACTGTGCACAAAAACTACATCTGAACCCCAGTCAGATAGAAATCTCTGCTTGGGGTGTAAATTAGTCCTAGTTCCAGAGCTCTGTTCTGACATATCAACCACACAGTCTGCTTTGCATTTGGAGAGGTTGGAGAAACACCTGAAAGCATGGAGCGTTAAAGGGATAGTTCACCCAAAAATGAAAATTACCCCATGATTTACTCACCCTCAAGCCATCCTAGGTGTGACTTTCTTCTTTCAGACGAATCCGATCGGAGTTATATTCAAAAACGTCCTGGCTCTTCCAAGCTTTATAATGGCAGTGAATGGCTGTTATTTTTCAATAGTCCAAAGAAGTCCAATAAAGTGCGTCCATCCATAATAAAAAGTGCCTCACTGCACGCAATAAAGGCTTCCTGCAGCGAATCGATGCGTTTTTGCAAGAAAAATATCCATATTTAAAACTTTAAAAATAGTAATCTGTAGCTTGCGCTAACTGTCGTACGTGTGTTCATAATAGAATGTTGTTCTGGCAGATGACGTAGCATATGACACGCATATGACAATTAGCGGAAGCTAGAGATTACTGTTATAACATTGTAAAGATGGATATTTTTCTTACACAAACACATCGATTCGCTACAGGAGGCCTTTATTCTCCCCCCTGAGCCGTGTAAGGCACATTTTATTATGGATGGATGCGCTTTATTGGACTTCTTTTGGACTATTGAAATATAACAGCCATTCACTGCCATTCTAAAGCTTGGAAGAGCCAGAACGTTTTACAATATATGACCCTGGAACACAAAACCAGTCTTAAGTAGCACAGGTATATTTGTAGCAATAGCCAATAATACATTGTATGGGTCAAAATTATCCATTTTTCTTTTATGCCAAAAATCATTAGGATATTAAGATCATGTTCCATGAATATATTTTGTAAATTTATTACCATAAATATATTAAAATTGAATTTTTGGTTAGTAATATTCATTGCAAAAAACTTTTGGTCAACTTTACAGGCAATTTCTTTATGACTGGTTTTGTGGACCAGGGTCACATATAATTCTAATCAGATTCATCTGAAAGTCATATACTCCTAGGATGGCTTGAGGGTGAGTAAATCATGGGGTAATTTTCATTTTTGGGTGAACTATCCCTTTAAACCACTGTCCCCATCACCAGAGTGCTAATGTGTTTTGCTGGTACATTACCCATCAGGCTTGTGGTTTGCGCGGCTGTCGACACACATTGGGACGGTTGTGAGCGCTGTCGTCTCTTTGACGGTCCCCGCTGTGAAGAACACGTGGGGCGGGTGACGGCCCCTCATTAGTGCTCATGGAGGAGCTGTCAGGAGTGACGGACGGAGGAGCAGCGAAGCCCCCAGCGTCTCTCTGACATCAGCCTGACCTACATTTGCATGTGCGGGTTAAAGATGGACGTGTTTCCCGCACATTAAAGGAATAGTCATCTCAAAAATTCAGTTACATCGAGGGTTCACAATGAGTACAAAAAGCACATGAAAACAAAAGCTCTTTTTACTAAATTAGGATGACCATACGTCCTCCTTTTCGCAGACATGTCTTGGTCTAAATTGGCTAAAATGTCCAGGATTTGGCATTGTTTTCCTATTGTTTTCATGCTTGCTAAAGTAATGACTGAAAGTAGTTTAACCAATAGTATGCAGACACTGCACATAATCAACCAATCATGGCATGCTAAAAGGGATCTACAGAGAACGGTCAAAGCAATGCAAATACATATAATGTATGAGGACTGTAGAGAGACTGTCAAAAGAAAAACAAAGGACATTTAAGACCATTTAGAAATCCTGGCCAGGACATGTCTGGGAAAAAGAGAATTAGCAGGTTAAGCTTTATTTCAAATGTCCACTGTAGACATTCTAGATGTCAACCCACTCTTATTGGAGAATTAGTAGATGGTTAGGTTAGGGTTAGTAGAATAAGCTGACATGTAATTGCAAAAAAAAAAAAACTACTTATAGGTAGTAAAATATCTTAAACCTGGGACACACCAAGCCGACTTCAAAGATCTAGCAGCGACGAAAGCTGACGGTGTTGTTGCCTCGCGTCGGCTGCGTCTGGACTAAAAAAGCTGCACCTGAACAAACTGCTCAGACTACAACCGTCTGCAAACTAGCATGCATGTTCTGCGTCTGCGTGAGAGGAATTGACTTGTCTCTATCAGCATGTATCAATAGTCTATATTCGTCATTCAAAAGAAGAAACCAAAACAAGGATATATGTGACTATATATATATGATATATGTAAATAAGCTTTCCATTGATGTGTGGTTTGTTAGGATAGGACAATATTTGGCCGAGATAAAACTGAAAATCTGGAATCTGAGGGTGAAAAAAAATCAAAACATTGAGAAAATCGTCTTTAAAGTAGTCCAAATGAAGTTCTTAGTAATGCATATTACCAATCAAAAAATAAGTTTTTATATATTTACGGTAGGAAATTTACTAAATATCTTCATGGAACATGATCTTCATTTAATATTCTAATGATTTTTGGCATAAAAGAAAAATCGCAAATTTTGACTCATACAATGTATTGTTGGCTATTGCAACAAATATACCTGTGCTACTTATGACTGCTTTTGTGCTCCAGGGCCACATATGAGATATATGAAATATAAACAAGTAGTGCTTGCGTATCAGTTATGTTGACAGCTTTCTTTTATTGGAAGCCTCAGGTAAGATAAAATAACATCTGTACCGTCTCGACTTACTTGCTCTCTTTCATCACTTTTGCTTTCATTCTCGAGCACTGACTAAACTGAACATCCAATCAGAGTTTTCGCTCTCATCGAAGGTCTGATGCCAATTCTACATACTGAATCGAGGCAAACTCTCGCCGACCAAACAAACTAGCGCGACAAACTTTGGCTTGGTGTGTTCTGGCCATAAAGTGAACTGTCTCAAATGTTACCCCATAGCAGCTTTCGAATCTCGTTCTCCACGTTTTATGGGAAAAGATTCTTCAAAGTTCCTGTCTTTATGCTCCATGGAAAAACGATCAGCATACGACTTTGAATGGACTAGGGCTGTCACGATATTAGATTTTTCATATCACGGTTATTGTGGCCAAAAGAATTCACGATATCGATATATCGACAGATGAGGCATTAAGTGCATGGCACTGCGACCAGCTGAACATTTTACAGAGTTTAATGTAGCAATGTGGTCGCTCAGTTTTTCTATATCAGTTTTAATCGTGTAACTGTTAATAGATTTGAACAAAGAAATAAAGTGCTCGCACAGGCCGTACTGATTGCAAATACAAAAATAAGACGAGAAAAGAAAACACGGTACTTATTAAAATAATCACCCTTTACTTAAATATATGAACACAGAAAACCTCTGTTAACAGGTTAATGTACCATTTCCCATTCTATGACTAATAAAATTATCGCGACTTACTCTGTATAACTGAACATGGCTCTTCTCGGAGTAGCTGCGTGCGCTGCGTCGTCTTCTTGTTTGACAGGTGTCAGGGTTACGGCGCATACTGCCACCTGGAGGTCAACCAGGTACTGGCGCTGGAGTATTTACATGTCGTGTTATCCTAAGAGTCCTGTTCATTTTAAATATTGTGGTTATCGCCAATACCGGTATATCGTCACACACTAAATTAACACGATATCGATAATCGATGCTTTGAATATCACGGTTATCGTCAATACCGGTATATCACGACACCCCTAGAATGGACATGAGGCTGAGGAAATAATGACTGCATTTCAAGATGCAATGAATTGTGCGCAAATGTTTGTGTTTGTTTATCTTAGTGCATTTTCTTTGGTTTCATGATTTGGCATGAATTTTTGCAAACACGAGGTAAATCAGAGTGCAACGATGCTGGCAATGAATAAAAGATGGCGAGGGGAGCGGGTGAGAAGGAGAGTGCGAGTCGAGGCACGGAACAGCGATTAGGCAGCGCAGTCGTGGCAAAGGGGCTCTTTGCGGGTCTCAGAGGAGAACATGTACGAGCAGATCCCCGACAGACATGACATCCACTCAGAGCGCATCAGCTCCGATGGGACACTCCAGAGACCAGCCAAAGTGAACACCTATTAGTGCACACATCTCTGTTCATCCACTTCTGGACAAAAATGGATGGAGCGAGTCTGAGTTTGTAGAACTGAACTCGGATAAAGAGCAATGTTCCTGTCTCGATCCAAGGGTTGCATTTGTAGGCCAAAACCTCATAGGTGTGCTTACGTTTGACACCCTAAAAGCATAAAATGTAAATAAAAATGTAAACCCAGGAAATCTCCAGCAACTCTAGAATTACACTGCTGCCCACTTTCCTGACACAGTAATGGTCTGCTTTTCTAGACTTGTTTTCTATTGATGGGCAGTGAAGAACAGTCTCCAAACCCAGACACTTGACACAATCAGGGCGTGAAATGTTAAAAATGCTCCTAGCCAAGACATATCAAGTTTCTTTCTCTGCTGAGCATCTGACATTAGTGGGGAATCAGAATTGTGTGTTGCCTTTGAGGTACTGTTTTTCTTCACATTTTGCAGGTACACTCTTAAAAATAAAGGTGCTTAAAAGGTTCTTCATATCGATGCCATAGGAGAACCATTTTTGGTTCCACAAAGAACCATTCAGTCAAAGAACCATCTCTTTCTTACCTTTTTATAATCTGAAGAACCTTCTTTCACCACAAAAAAAACCTTTTGTGAAACAGAAAGTTGTTAAAGGTTCTTTATGGAACCATTTAGACAAAAAAGGTTCTTCTATGGCATCGTGAAGCTTCTTTTTTTATTAGTGTAAGTCACTGGCCTCATGACTTGCTGATTTTGTATGAATTACACTCTTAAAAATAAAGGTGTTTCAAAAGGTTCTTCACAGCGATGCCATAGAAGAACCATTTTTTGGTTCCACAAAGAACCATTCAGTCAAATGTTCTTTAAAGTAGCATCTCTTTCTTACCTTTTTATATTCTGAAGAACCTTCTTTCACCACAAAGAACTTTTTGTGAAACCGAAAGGTTCTTCGGATGTTAAAGGTTCTTTATGGAACCATTTAGACAAAAAGGTTCTTCTATGGCATCATGAAGCACCTTTATTTTTAATAGTGTAGTATGAACTGCCTTCAATGAAAACATACGATTAGTAAGTAAAACATCACCATAAAGCCCTGGAGCACATAAGTAGATCATACACATTCATAAATTCAGTTTTGTCACCAATTCTTCAAATCATAGAATACTTGCAATGTGCTGAAGTTGGCACGCAGCATTGGCATTGCTAGACTTTATTCCTTAAGGCCCAGGTATACTTCACTTTCCGCCTTCTGTTCTGTCTCACGCTTTCAAAGTACAGTCAAACGTGGATGAGCATGCATGGATGAGTTCAACACATGCACAATTCCACCTAGTAGACTCATTCTGTCTCAGCATTCACCTTGTGCCTGTGCTGTTGTATGTGGTGGCATAACAGTGAATTTAGGTATTCATATAAATCCAATAACAGTTGTTAGTGAAGGCTGCACTAAAATATTGCAATGACAAAATATTGCACTAAATTAAAAGTTCAAATGTTACAAATAAGTTACAGTATTGATGTTGTAATACTGGTAGCACTAATATAACAATTTTATGATATATGTTTTATGATATATCAGTATTCCTATCAGTGTTGTATAAGGGTTAGTGCATAATAGTAACCCTAGAATGTGATGAAACAGAGTTTAAAATAGATGGGCTGGGATATATACAAATTTTGATGACTGCAGAAATATGTTAAATCAGTATACACATTATCACAATTGTGACCGGCCATAAAACACAATTTTTCACACACTTTTCTAAAGCATTTTCAAAAAATGATTATTTCAAAGGGTTACTAATGACACATCATTTGGATATTTTCATGTCTGTAAAAAATTTGGGATTAAACGGGTTAAGGTGCAATCACATTTACCATTGCACTGTGAAATGTCGTGGAATATTTGAAATTCCATTAATTTCAATAGGAATCTGTGTGATCTGGATTTCCATGCAGGGGTTAAAAAGTTCCACATGCAGATTCAAGCTGGTCATGTGAATTTACTGTGATCAACAGAAAGCTGCTTGGTTTGAATGTGACTGCTGTGCTTCATACATCACTGTTTTTTGCCCACAAAATATCACGAATGTAACCGCACGTTTATCAGTCGTATAAAAATGTTAATGTCCATTACATTATGGGTTACTGTCTCTGTGTGCAGTGTGGTCTCACTGCAAAAAATACTTTCTTCCTTAGTAGTTTTCTCTTGTGTTCTAGTATAAATATCTAAACATTCTTGAATCAGGATGCATTTACTTGACAAGTAAAACGACTTAAGATATTTTGTCTTGTTTTCCAAAAAAAATCCAAATTTTGTTATTTTTTTGCTTAAAACGAGTAAAAAATCTGCCAATGGGGTAAGAAAAATAATCTTAATTCAAAGGCTAAACAAGATTATTTTTCTTACCCCATTGGCAGATTTTTTCTCGTTTTAAGCAAAAAATAAATTTTCGATAATTTTTTTTTAGAAAACAAGACATAATATCTTTATTCATTTTACTTGTCAAGTAAATGCATCCTGATTCAAGAATGTTTAGATATTTATACTAGAAAACAAGAGAAAAATACTAAGGAAGAAAATGATTTTTTGCAGTGCAGCGGATCCCAGCGGCCGGCGAGCCGCGGGCGAGAGAGTTTTCACACACGCTGGCTTGTGCTAAACTTTCTGAACGCTGTGTAATTACAGGAGCTGGGTGTCTGAGGTGATGTGACAGCCACGCATCTGTCGCGTCCGCAGCCCTCCGCAGACACAGAGACACGTCGAGGGAGATTGACAGCAGACATGCGAGCTCATGGAGGGGCATTGACAGGGCCACTGCCGAGTCTTTTAGCACATGGGGCTGCCAGCTGTGTGTCGCTCCAGACCCGAGACAGTCAGCAGACGCACTTCATCTGACTGATACACACCACCCAGCGCCGTCTGAAGGACTGCTTTGAAGTGCTGCGTACTGGAGCTTGAGGTGTGGATGAAAACGCGTCTATATAATGCTGTGATTGGATGACTTATTGAAGATTTCCATTGTATATTCACACACCTGTGGTTTGCAGATAGTCAATCTGACCCGCAACACAAAATTGAGTTGTTGGAAATACAGTTTAAAGGGGATATCAGATGCAAAATTCACTTTTACATAGTGTTTGAACTTATATAAATGTATGTATGTATGTGTATATATATATATATATATATATATATATATATGTGTGTTGGCAGTTTATGTACACAACCACCTACAATGATTAAAATCCACCCAGTGCATTTTTTTTAAATCCCCACAAATCATAAGCACTTTCTCAGAGCAAGCCATTCTCAGATTCTTGGCAAAGTGGCATCTCTTTGCACAGGCCCCTCCCACAATTGTTGATTGACACTGGTGTTTTACTTTAGACCCGCCCTGAGTGAGCTGTCATCAGTCCGCCATTGTTCCGACACCGGAGCAGATGTAGACAAGAATGTCTCCTAAACGATTGAGGTGTTTTGTTGTTGGATGTAATAATGAACAGAGCGGTCGTCATTTACTCCAGACGTCTGAGCCGCTGAAGACGCAGAGGATTACATTTGTTTTTGAAGTGAATGCGTCCCCCGATCTACCTAAATGTGTCACGCGAATCATCCGTGATCCAGCTTCACCTCCAGAAGAACTGAGTATAAGATTTTTAAGAATCTTTGCAAATTGCCTTTCCTAATAATGTACTAGTTAGCATGTTTCACAATTAATGCAGCTAAAGTTAACCACCTCAGAGAACGGCTCGTCACCCCACGGAAGAGAGGGGCGGGGTCAGCAGAGCTCATTAGCATTTAAAGGGACATACACCGAAATGGGTCACTGTGAACAGAGCTGATTTTGACAGGGTAAAACGGGTGTTGTTTTACACTACCACTGAGAAATTTTAACCAAAGTATGTTATAGACTTTTCATGAAGACCCTAAAGAATCATATTAACTTGGGCAATGGAAAATGGGCATCTGTCCCCTTTCACATTTTTTAGGGTCATGAACATGCCTGCAAAGTTTTGTCACTCTGAAGTGTTTTGGAATATGTATATGTGCATGTAAATTTTTATTACAATTATGATGTTCACAGGTAAATTTGACCCACGATTTCATGGATAACGGCAGCTGCACAGACCCAAAATATTTATTTGATGTATTTCGTTATGCCAGGTTCTCAACTAGTCTCTGGTATTTGGCAGATGCTTTTATCTGAAGAAAAATTGTATACTGCATTGAAGGTACATATTTTTATCAGCTCAAGCACAGTAATTTTTCTGCAAATCGAACCATGATTTTGGTGTTGCTAGCGCCATGCTCTACTGCTTGAGCTACATGAAAGTACACACAAACACCAGCTGAGAGCTGAGGCTGAAGTGTGTGTGTTTCTGTGGAGAGTGAAGGTCTCGCTCACAGCACTCCTCTCTAACATCAGCCTGACTGCAGAAACCAGCGTCAATATTCAGTGTGCCTGAGGTAAACAAATAGGGCAGCAGAAATTAAGCAAAGTTAATTATTTAAAGGGACCAGTGCTTTTGGACAGAGGCCTGAAACAGCAGCTCTGCAGAAAGATTCGTGAAACTCTTCCACGTGAAAAAATCACAACTTCAAAAAAAAAAAAAAAGAAAAAAAAATTTCACAAGGCTTCTCGGTATATTCTTGCATATATTAAGAGAGCAGTATAACATTTATATTATTTCTTTTTTTGCCTAGAACCTCTTATAATGTTTACACAGTCAACTCGCTGAGTGCTAAAACCATTATTTAGTTCACTCAGGGCCACTTCTGTCAAATAATAAGGATCTAGGCTTTAATAACTGAAGCAAACTGTTGGTGTTGGCTGAGCAAGTACAGCAACAGATCAAACCGTTTGATTTGCAGTAAAGGCATAGTTCACCCCAAAATGAAGAATTCTGTCATTTACTCTCCTTAATGTCATTTCAAACTTGTATGAATTTCTTTCTTCTGCTGAACACAAAAGAAGATATTTTGAACAGTGTGGGTCACCAAACAGTTGAAGGTAGCCACGAACTTCCAAAGTGAGGATTTTTTTAAATATATTTAAAAAAAAATTCTTCAAATGGAATAAAGAAATTAATTCAGGTTTGAAATGACATGAAGGTAAGTAAACGATGACAGATATTTTGATATTTTGTAATACCGACTGCTCACATTATATATTCATAAGCTTGTTCCTGAAACACTGAGATGCAGAAGTAACTTCGCTTGATTTATTTATTTGTTTATTTTGAGGGGGTTCTATACACTCATATGATCCCAGACACTCTTGTTCTTCGTGTATTTACTCTGTCATTGGTCTTCTTGTGTCCCTAGACGTAAATGATTCTTCTACACAGGAGGCCAGACAAACCTCCTTATAACAGTCTCAGAGAAGAAACAGTGACCTGGAGGGCAGTTAAATTAATCTCTCACACACACACACACACACACACACACACACAGTGTCATATACACTACTGGCCAAAATGTTTAAGAAAGTGTATATGAATTTTAAAATGATTTCCATAAAAATAACAGCAAAAATTATTTTCAACATTCATAATAATAAGAACCATTATTTATGATTTTTAACCAATATTGTAAAATATTTTTACTATTTAAAATAACTGCTTTCCATTTGAATATATTTTAAAATATAATTTATTCCTGTGATTTCAAAGCTGAATTTTTAGCATCATTACTCGTGTCACATGATCCTTCAGAAATTTTTTATTTAAGATAAATGCTGATCTTTGAATCTTTCTATTCATCAAAGAATCCTGAAAAAATGTACTCAATTGTTTTAAATATTGATAATAATAATAAGAATAATATCAAATGTTTGAGCAGCAATTCAGCATATTAGAATGATTTCTGAAGGATCATGTGACACTGAAGACTGGAGTAATGATGCTGAAAATTCAGCTTTGAAATCACAGCAATAAATTAGAGTTTACTATAGATTCACAGAGAAAACAACTATTTTAAATTATAATAATATTTCACATTTTTTACAGTATCTTTGATCAAATAAACGCAGCACTGGTCAGCAGAAAGGAGACTTCTTTCAAAAACATTAACAAATCTTAATTATCCCATACTTTTGGCCAGTAGTGTATGTATAGAGCATCTGAGACACAGCAAGAGAAGACCCCTGTTTTTATTTTTTTTTGTGTATCGCATTTCCATCTATTATATCTACAGACCAGCAAGACAGAAATGAGATTTGCATGAACGTTACGGCTCTGGAGCAGAAACGGAGGAACAGTCTGCTTCCAATGGACATAAATATTATGGCATGTTGTTGCGGTCAGCGCTTGGCTTTCTCCTGTATTGTTGCTGCACTTTTGGCTGTATTTTAATACTATTGCTTTGCCAATAGCACAGTCAATACGTTTAAGGAGCTGGAGAGAATCGGCATGAGTTCTGCTCCGTAACGATTCCCAATACAGCTGCCTGGAACCGAGCATTGATTCATCGAGAACGCCGGCCGTGATATACCGCTGTGTAGGAACCGGTGTATTCTCTGAGAGTATCTGGCCTGATCTTTTCCAGCTTTCTCACACACACGCGCTCTCAGGACAATGCAAACAGCACAATCCCACTATGAATTTTTCATAACATCATGCTCAATACTAAACGCAATAAGTGTTTCTTGTAAGACGACTCCCTGGCACTTATAGCGCTTGAGAGCGCGCTGTGTTTCCATTCTCAGAGTCTGTTCTTGTGTGTGATATCCACCGCTGACAGGACAGAGACCCTCAGAGACACACAGAAGGTCACATCAACAGATCTGCCATAACCAGATTCCCTCCGCTCAACGAGAACATCCCCAATCCCTTTAGGAAGCCATGCTACACCAGCGTTTGAGTAATCTGTGCTCATCTGGACCCAACACACACTCACAAACCTGCTTAAGCAGACCGACTCAGTGCATCTGTGCTTTACCAGGCCAATGACTTTGGCTGGATTTGGCCGTTTTAATGGGTTTACATTTTCTGCCTCGAACAATTTCAAACAGGGGTCGTGATCAA
Source organism: Spinibarbus caldwelli (assembly GCA_039654775.1). Taxonomy (NCBI): domain Eukaryota; kingdom Metazoa; phylum Chordata; class Actinopteri; order Cypriniformes; family Cyprinidae; genus Spinibarbus; species Spinibarbus caldwelli. The sequence continues at coordinate 44,032,438 of CM077222.1, read as the reverse complement.
ATATTTGAGGCGATTAATCTCAATGGCTTTGTGTGTTTGGAGTCTTTTGTGATATTACATGACACTGGTCATCAGAAAAGAGATTAAAGAACGAGCTAGTCCATGTCCTGGGGTTGACTTATATTTTCACTCAGAAACTGCTAGTAAATTTCACAAAGTAGTACAAAGACAAGGCAAGTAACACACTGAATTAAACATGAAATTTTAGTAGGAACACTGAAATAGTATTTTCTTGTAAAACATACTCTGGCAATCTTACTCTGATTTACAAATGATCTTTTACAGAGTATTATCTTTTGTCCTAATTAACTGACTCAAGGGCTTCCCAGCTTGGTGTTTGGGAAACCCTCTTTAAGTAAAGAAAAGTAAAGTAAAATAAAATAAAAAATTATGTATTTAAATGTATTTATTTGATAAATAAAAATGTTTTAAAATCATAGTCTATAATTTTTTAATATTTATTATTAACAAATATATCAATTTATTTAAGTTTAATTTGAGGTCATGTTTTTTGTTCATCGGTATCAGTATCTTATCCACATGGCGTACAGGCTTCAAGTTTGGGAAGACTCTTAAATTAATTTGCAAAATTTTCTATGCTTATGTGCAAAAAGATAAGTCATGTTATATTGGGTATGTAAATATAAAACAAATCTTTTCCATGCACTGTGTCTAATAGCATCTTTTACACGTGACTGATTATAATAGATCACTTGCTAATCACATCTAATGGGCTTAATCTTCTTGGTTATTTGAGTAAATACAGTCAGACTCTAATGGTGTGTGTTTGTATATGTACACAGAATGAAATAATTGTTTTTGGTCACCAACAAATGCCAAATGCACAGTCATAACTTTAAGAAGAAACACAATCATCAGTACTGAACACTATTGAATGTGTCCATTAAAGTTCATTTGCAGCAGAGAGACACTAATGGACGCAGCCAAACCATCCGATTTAGAGATCTGCAAACAGATACTGACTGTCTCATGGAGAGGTTCGCACCAGCATCCATATCTGTCACGAAAGTGAAAGAAAACAGAGCCACGCATATGTGAGCTACTGAACCGGGTTAACAGGTCATCACCCACCTTTACCACACGACAGCTAGTTGTGTCATTGAGGCATATCCAGTGATTTGTCAGGCTTCGTTCGGAAGACGCAAGAGCTGTCATTAATACTGCATGCAGAAGGCCTGTTTATCTCATGAAAGATGCAAGGAGAGGGATTCTTGTGCAGGCCGCTGGGCTGAAGCTCAGTTAGTGTGCTGCCATGCCATAATCACAGCTACACCACACGCCTCTTTAAACAAAAGAGAGGAGTAGGGCTGGGAATCTTTCACTACCTCACGATTCAATTCATATCGATTCTTGGAGTTACCATTCGATTTTCATCAAAATTATTTTTTTCATCAATTTTTTTGTGTACACTAGATTTCAAACGCACCAGTATTTTGATACATTTTAAAATGAAACAGTGTATAGCATGGATAATCCTGACTCAAGAAATCAGTGTTTCCTATTAACTATTAACTTCCTAATAAATCTAAAATATTTTACACTTCCCATTAAGGATGTGCCCAAATCCGAATTCCGTGTTCGGAAAGCAAATGATGCGTACCACGGAACCGCTAGCATGAGAGAGACGCTTCAAGAAAGCTACCTGCGAAGCCACAGTGCTGTTAAAAGTTTTAGGCACTTGTGTAAAAATGCTGTAAAATGAGGATGCTGTCAAAAATAATGTCATAAATAGATTTTCTTTATCAATTAACTTCTATGAACAAAATGAAATCAACATTTGGTGTGAACATGCTTTGTGTTTAAAGCAGCTTTTGCTCTCGGTGCACTTGAGCAGAGTTTCTCAGGAGCTTTGCAGGTAGGTTTCTTGAAGCATCAGTTCTTCTGGATTTAGTCTGTCTCAGTTTGTTCTGTTTCTTCATGTCATTCCAGACAGACTGATGATGATCAGATCAGATCTCAAAAATCTCACTGGATTATTACAATTAATGGCTAAATGAATGTTTGGAAATGTAAACTGATATTAAACACACTACAGCAAAAGATAGAAATAACTGACTGCTGGAAATACTAGTGTTCTAATAATTTTGGCCACCACAGTATATGAACTAGAAAATCGATTTTTGAAAATTGTGAATCGATGCAAATCGCTAGAAGACTGAATCGCGATTCATATGTGAACCGATTTTTTCGATTCCACCCCTAGAGAGGAGCACTGCCTTTCGCCCAAAGTCACCTGAACCTGATGGTTTTCTGTGTGAAACCGACCGGTCGAGCGGGAGAACTTCAGTTTCCACTGGAAAGCTCGATTGCACGCTCCACTGCCCTCTGTTTTCCCGGCCCGGCACCAGAGTGCACAGAAAAAAGTAAAGTGTCAGGCCGTAATCAGGTTAGCGTGGGCTGTGATGGATTAAGCCACAGTCGGGGAGACGCTTCTCCAACATTAGGGTGTCTGAGATGTCAGTTGGAGAGCAGTCTCATTAATAGCTCTCCTTCAGATTACTGCATTAAGTTTATTAGCAGCTCCAACTCTGGGAGCACTTTGAGCTCTCGCGTCGACTAAAGCCAGGGTGTGGGCGAGCGTCTGTTTGGCCTCGGCGCTTCCGTTAAAAAACAGCAAAGGCCAAATCTTCCCTGGACTCTGGACGCTTCTCGTAAACCTGCGAACGGATGGCGGTCTGTCATCTGCATCTCAATAAGCTAATAGTCCTAATGTGTGAAAATTGATTTTTAGGAACATGCAAACCTTGACCTGCTATTCAATTCCTTCGCTCACAATTCCTTCGTTCACTTTTGTGTTTTTCATCCGTCCTTGCCTTTGATTTACGCCGGGTCATTATCGATAAGCTGCGATTGATTTTTCAGTGACGTGAAGCGAGGGCTTGGAGTGTGGGACGGAGATGAAGACTTTCAAGGAGAGATCATCCAGCAACCCCATCCTTCTTCCGTCCCGAGAGAGGAAAAGCGAGCGGCTTAATCACAGCTGAGCTCTCTATGATCTCCTTAAGTGTCCTTGCCTGGGAACCTCCGAGAAGATCCGCTGATATCCGATCCCAGGTGCGTTCTCTGAAGAAAGTCTGACCCGAGACCCACGAGTTCAGAAACTTGAACCGCAGCTTCAATTAACTCGAACATGAGCAGGTAAGAAGCTTTCGGTACGCGGCCTTCCTCCGTCAACGGTTCGTTTTCCCAAGGTGCTTTGGGAAGGCGATTCCCTGACTCGGGATCGTCATAACCCTTGGAGAGCATCACGCTGAATTTCCCATCTCGGCAGTGCTGGTGACACAGGTAGCTGTTTGTCTGCGGAGCTTCATCCGTTCACATGGAGAGGAGCCGGGGCGCTTCTATGAGCCAGTATTAGCTTTCCCCTGAGGGAGAGTTCTAATTAGGTAATTGACTGATGCACAAAGCAGGTGCATGTATCCGTTACAACAGAGCTCGACCTGTTCATTATTAAACAGTGACCCTCTTCGGCACCTGTGCCAAAGCCAGGAGTGAAAGTCCTCGGAAGATTTGTGGGATCGTAATTACGCTTGCTGTTCGCTCGGCTCCACACGTTCACTCTTAAAAATAAAGGTGCTTAAAAGTTTCTTCAAACGATGCCACAGAAGAACCATTTCTGGTTCCACAAAGAACCATTCAGTCAAAGGCTTTCTGAAGAACCATCTCTTTCTTACCTTTTTATAATCTGAAGAACTTTCTTTTGTCACAAAGAAGCTTTTTTGAAACAGAAAGTTGTTAAAGGTTCTTTATTGAACCATTTAGACAAAAAAAGATTCTTCTATGGCATCGTGAAGCACCTTTATTTTTAAGAGTGTTGGCCAGGTGAAAACTGATGTGAGTTTCACTCATAAGCCACACGATTAGGGTTGGAATCGAAAATCAATTCCAATTCCAGAATCGGATACTTAAGGTCAGGAATCGGATACTTGTTGAAAAATTAAAATTTCAATTCTGCCTACCAATTTCTGTGTGGGCATCTTTTATTTTTAGCTGACGAAAAGTGGCTGTTAAAAAGTATTTTTCTTTGAATCATTCATTCAAGAGATTCATACAAAAACACTGATTCATCCAGTAATGAAACCAGTAAATCTTGAGTGAGTCATTGAATCATTCCATTCAGAAATACCATGAGATTTTGTTTAGTTGTCTAATATTTTTTTCTTCAGGATTGTGAGAGAACTACAACCTCCATTAAAAAAAGTCTCAATTTATTCAGAATGGTGCAGCTCTATTTTACACACAAACAGCTCTTAATCGAGTCCTGTTTTTATATAGCCGGCTGATTTTTATTCATGGGATTCTGCAGCAATTAAATGTTTTTTGCAAAAAGAGACAAAATAAATATGTTTGATATCTGAATGTTTGACTTCATTTTTTTTAACCACATTGGAATCGAAAATGGGAATCGATAAGATTTGGAATTGATAAGTAGAATCGGAATCAGAATTGATAAAATTCAAACGATATACAACTCTACACATGATATGATCTCAGTGGACAGAAAGAAAAAAAAATCAAGGTGGATTAGAATAACTCTCCACGGCCGCGTTTCACAAAAGCATCGTAAGCCTAAATTGATCGTAGCTTCATTGCTTTCAATGGGTCTACGATGTACTTAAGCTTACGATGCTTTTGGGAAACGCAGCCATGGAGAGTTATTCTTATCGACAGGTTTCAGCAGTCGCTGATAAAAAAAGAGGGGCTCCCAGTGAATATAAACTGGACAAAACCGAGAACACGCTCAGAAAAGTTGTCATTGTGGCTCTTAGTATGAGAGAGATATGCAGCTCCTGCAGCCGCGCTGAGATTATTCACTGAAGTAAGCCAGCAGTCAGGGTATGGATTGATAGCTGAGAAGTAAATTGATTCAGAGGCTTGAGCTGCAGGAAACATGAGACGTCTCTGCCATTTTAATTCAGCAGGCCACACATTTCATTTCAAAGAGCCGGGCAGAGTTACGAGAGCCAATCGCAGAGAAGTCGATGTCAACGCCATTACATCATTACAGGCCGAGAGCATTTGAGAGCGATCCCAAAGTTCATCTTGACCTCAGCTCCAGTGGACAGGCGATGACCGATCCCTCCATCACCGCTGGGTTCATCCATATATTTCTATAGTGCTTTATTACAATACTGATCATTTCAAAGCAGCTTCACAGTAATAAACAGGAAAATAACAGTGTTAATGTTGCGAAATTGATTAATTATGAAACAAAGTCACAGCAGCTCTAAAGAAGACAACAACATCATACAAACTACAGTATATGTGCTTGATCCTTCACTTATAGCACATTTGGCTTCTGAAGTAAAACATGCATTTTTAACTTTTATTAAATATCCTGGATTAATGATCTGATTATGGCTTTGATGTGACATGAGTGTATTTTCATGTTGACGTGTGACATTTTTCAGGTTTTGAAGAAAACAATTGGAAAAACCATAAAATAACACATTAGCAAGCAATTGATTCAAGTCACGGAATTCTTTTTTTTTTTTTTCTTGAATTAACAAAATAAAAACATTCTTTAAATCAAACATGGGATACTTTCTCAAAAGCGCCATTTACTATGTTGACAAGTTCCATCATTGATCAAAAATATGATCAATAAATCATGGAAACATGTTTTTCCATCTCTTTAGCTCATCAAATTATATGAGATTTAACAATTTTTTTATGTGACAGTTGAATCTCAAATACAGTCATTTTTATTATACTTAATTTCAGGCAGCAACTGAAATTAAGATTTAAAATAGAAGTAGGGTGAATCTTTTTAAAATTGTAGTTTAATAATACAATGTTTCCTGAAAATATGCTTTTCCTAGTTCTTAAGCAAAAGACCAAAGTAGAATTCTCCTGACACATTTCAAACATTTATTAAAGAAGGGATTTTGAAAGTGGAGTGGCGGGGAGCAAATTTAACATTTCAAAGACAAAACAAACAAATAAACAAACAAACAAACAAACAAAAAAAAAAAACAACGTTTATAGCTAATATCATTTGTTCTTTAAAACTGAAATGATTGTTTTCTTTTTGTTCCCCTAATTTTCCACCATGCAGTGCCTATCAATAAACAGAAGCAATGTCCTGAACTCATTCCACAAATGAAACTAATGCTTTAATTAACCCTAAGTTGTTAGAATGGATCAAACAACCTACCCTACAAAGCAGTAACACACAACAGCTCCACGCATTAATAAAAACAACATCTATGGGGCATTTCGAAGGAAAAAATGACAGATGCACAGATAAAGGTTATAACATGATTATGTTTGTGAGATGGGACTGATATTCAGAAATCTCATCAGTACAGATTAGTGGACATCAGGGTACATCCAGATGTGGCTCTTTTCCAGAGAATTAAATAATCATAATCAAGCGGCCTAAACAAATAAACAGGCAGATCTCCCGCTGCCGTGATTGGATTTATTGGAGCATTGGTTGACTTACATCAAACAGATCCCTTTGTTTGTATAGTGAGCTCAAACAATCAGAGCATTCATGTAATCCAGTCAAACATGTCCATCGCAGGAGAGTAATGGACTGTGTTTTTAGACATCTCGCCACGTTCTGATTCACCTCCAATAGAGTTCACTCAGGTGCATCATGTTTTACTATCAGCCATAATCTCTTTACGTCTCTCTTACAAGAAATAGGTTTTTGTAATCTTTTGCACAAAGCAAACTTCATAGATTTGAATGTTTTGTTCAACTGCTGGTGTATTTGTAATTTATTACAGAAGCCCTCTCATAAAAATCTAATTTTCAGTGATAGATGTTTAATTTTGGTCAGCAGCTACGCTGAGGTATAACATGAATGTCCTCATTCAGTGGACGAATCCTGTCAGCTCTCTGGAGTGAATGCGTTTGTAGTTTGCGTTCCTGCAATGATGGGTGTCCGTCTATTTTCTGAGAAACTCCAGACTCTTTCCACAGAAGGCATTTTTCTGACTGCACTCGAATCTTCTGTGCTCTCTGAAATAGGGCTATTAAAAGCAAAACGTGCTAATAAAAATTATTTTTATGAGATGTAAGTGAGAGCTAAGGCCTCCTTCCTGGAGTTTGGTTCACATTCATCTTGACCTCAGCATACGCTGCAAAAAATGATTTTCTTCCGTAGTATTTTTGTCTTGTTTTCTAGTATCAATGTCTACAAATTCTGGAATTAAGATGCATTTGACAAGTAAAATGACTTAAGATATTATGTCTTGTTTTCTGAAAAAAAATAATAAAATTGTGTTAGTTTTTGTTTAAAACAAGTAAAAAAATATCTGCCAATGGGTTAAAAAAATAATCTTGTTTAGCCTTTGAATTAAGATTATTTTTCTTACCCCACTAGCAGATATTTTTACTTGTTTAAAAGTAAAAAATAAAAAAAATTTAAAAAATTGGATATTTTTTCAGAAAACAAGACAAAATATCTTAAGTTATTTTACTTAATAAATGCATCCTGATTCAAGAATTTTTAGATATTTATACTAAAAAAAAAAAAAAAAAAAAAAGAAACAAGACAAAAATACTACGGAAGAATTTTTATTTATTTATTTATTTATTTTGCATTGTATCTTAGCCTAACACTGACCGGTCATTCAACAACACACAGTGTTGGGAAGGCTACTTTGGAAATGTAATCAGTTAGAGATTACAAGTTACTCTATTTAAAATGTAATAAGTAATTTATTAAAGTAATATAACTGATTACATTTGATTACTTTTTGAGTGTTTTTCTAAATTTCTGTTTTCAACTGTTAATCATTTTCAAACATGCAAACCATGCAGGGTTAACCTTACAGAAGTGCTCGACACTGATTACTGACAGACTTTCAAAATTCAAAATCACTTGAATTAAGATTATAATATTTTAATTTTAAAGGAGACATTGGATGCAAACTTTACTTTTACATGGTGTTTGCATATAAATGTATCTTAGCAGTGTGTGGACACTCAGTGATAAAAATCCATTCACTCCTTTTTTTAATCCCCCAAAAATCTAAACAGTCTCAATTATGTCAATTAATGATGTCATATTGCTCAGGCTCCGCCCACAATCACTGAAGTACTGTCCAGTATTATCATATTTTCTCCCTCAGCCAGCTGTACGAAGTCCATCATTTTCTCTGCGCTCCAACAGCTGTAGCGACAATGTCTTGTAAGCAATGCAGGTGTTTTGTAGTGTTGTGATGTAGAAGAACATAAGAATCTTAATTTTCTCCCGACATCAGAGCCACTGAGGACACAGTGCATTAGTTTTGTTTTTGATGGTAATGCGCCACCGAATACACCTAAATTTGTTTATGTCTGCGCAAATCATTTTACTCCAGACTGCTTTCTGAACGAAGGAAAATTCAAGGTTTTGTTAAAATAATAAAACTCAAGGATAGATCAGTACCCATTGTTCGTGATCCAGCTGCACATACAGAAGAAGTAAGTCTCACTTTATATTTTTTATGATTATTTGCAAATCGCCTTTGCTCTTCCACGAAAGAGAGGGGTGGGGTGAGCAGAGCTCATTAGCATTTAAAGAGATATGCACCGAAACGAGTCGCTGTGTTGTTGAAACGAGTCAGGTTTATTTTACATGACCACTGAGGAATTTTAACCAAAGTTGCAGACATTTTAAGACCCTAAAGAATCATACCCAATGGAAAATGGGTATCCAGTATCCTCTTTGAAGCACAGCCACCACAAAATCAGACTTACTTTGAGATCTTTCTGAGGTTAAATACATATTTAAAATCATAACAAGAAATAGTTTAATAGGTGTGATACTGTTTTTGAAATCAAATCTTTGCATATGACATGAAACACTGGCATCTAACCAGGGGCGGATCTACCGGGGTGGCACGGGGTGGCAACTGCCACCCTAAGAAAAAGCTGTGCCACCCCACCTGCCACCCCAGAATTACCACAGAATAAAATATAAATGTAAGCAGTGTTTCATGTGCTACTTTTTAGCCGTGGCGATGACAGCGTAACAGAAAATAATGACAAAAACACGTCTTTCAATAAACTGTGCACGATGGTTGCACGCGCACGCAGCGCGCCCAGTGTAGTCGGCTTCATTAACTTCATTCTTAAACTGATTACAATTACTTTTATTTTGTAATTAAATTACGTAATTTAGTTACAAGTAACTAGTTACTTCCCAACACTGCCGATCAACAGGTTTAATGCACATTAAAAAAGAGAACCAGTTACAAGAGAACATCAACAAATGTCACACTGTTTCTCTACAATCAGGCATTCGACTTCAGTTCAATGTGACCAAACTTCAGTTGCTGGTAAACAGGATAAACCTGAACATCCAGTCATAATATTACTGTTTATTTAAGTTTGAAAATCTGAAAACATGACGCTGTAAAACGTGACCTGTTCCTCTTCAGGTCAAGATCACGGCAGAGCCGGAGGTCAAACACACACCTCACGCCTTAATGAAAGCAATAAATCTGATTGGTTTCCCTTCTCCACTTTTACAAGCGGCGTGCCGTGTGTGCGAGCGTCTCCAGCGTTTCATTCCTCCCACCAGGTGCACTTTTGCTGCAAATGAAACTCGATCACAGTTAAAAGTGGCACAACCCCTCAGAGCAAAAATGCTTTTAGGAACTTTTAAAATGGTGTTTAACAGTGCCACTAAAACTTCCTCCGAGTTCAGACCCACAGAGACGGCGATGGGAGGCTCTCACCTTCATTTCTTATGGACAGGTAAATATTCTCTGTTGGAACACTGCAAAAAATGCTTTTCTTACTTAGAGTGTTTGTCTTGTTTCCAGCCAAGATATCTAAAAATTCTTAAATCAAGAAGGATTTTCTAGACAAGTAAAAAATTGTTGTCTTGTTTTCAGAAAAAACAAGTCAAATTGAGTTAGTTTTTCCTTAGAACAAGCAAAATAATCTGCCAATGGGGTAAGCAAAATTCAAACAGAAAACAAGAGTATTTTGCTTACCCCATTGCCAGATTATTTTGCTTGTTTCAAGCAAAAACTCACTTAATTTTGACGTTTTTTTTCTGAAAACAAGACAATAATTTTTACTTCTCTAGAAAATCCTTATTGATTTAAGAACTTTTAGATATTTTGGCTGGAAACAAGACAAAAAAAAAAATCAAAGTAAGAAAAGCATTTTTGCATTGAAACCATTTTTGCCTCTTTCATAGGCATTTTGAGCTTGGAGAGCGTTTCAGTGTAACGTTTAAAAATAACAACAACAACAGCAATAACAACAAAAAGCTTTATATTAACACTGAATCTGAGAGTGGTAATTTTTCCTTTATGGTGGAGTGAAGTGAAGATTAATGCACTGGTGTCAATAGCGGGTGCTGGAGGGCAGAGCCTCTGACCCCTTCACTCGTCTGCTTGTAAAAACAGCTACGGGGGGCACCGACAAGTCAAGAAATGGAAGCCATGTGACACAAGACAGCGCCTATAAATATGCACAAGATCACAGGGCCACTTAATGTAAGAGAGGGCAGGCTTCTCTTTTACCATCGCCACTACAACATCTTAAAAACTGCCTGTCGTGTCATATGAAACCAATAAAACACAAACACTTCCTTACTCTGAAAAAAGAAAACGGCCACAATCCACTGTGTGGACTTCAGCTTTCTCTTCACTCTTACCTTCCCCAAGACGGCCTGAAATCTCAGCAGACAGAATGAGCATCAAACCGCATGGAGCCTGCAGAGGTCAAGAGAAAGATGAGCTGCTGTTAGAAATCAAAGTAATAGAAGAGCCAAATGACTTTCTCAGTTTTTGCATAGTAGAATGAAGCTCAAGTTCTTTCAAACCTAACAAAGTCAAATGTAAACAATATTGAGAGTTTCCTTGAATGAATATTTCAAAAATGAAAATTCAGTGATCTTCTCTTTCTCCATGTTGTTGCAAACCTGTATGGCTTTAATATACAAGTCATATGAACTACTGTCATCATGTTTTTTGTTATTTGCATACATTTGTGATTTTAATAAGCATACAATTTCATAGTATGAAAAATGCCTATAAATCTTCTAAATGTTCTGTTGTTAATACAGGTTTGGAATGAAGCGAGGGTAAGTGATGAAATATTTAATTGCAAAGTATTACGTAATAATTTTAAACAAATATTTGTCAGTACAAAAAGCATAGTATATATAACAGTAAGATTTTTAAATGTTTTGTAAAGAATTCTCTTCTGCTCACCAAGCCTGCATTTATTTAATCCAAAATACAGCAAAAGCAGTAATATTGTGAAATATTTTTACTATTTAAAATAACTGCTCTCTATTTGAATATACTTTAAAATGTAATTTATTTCTGTGATGCGCAGCTGAATTTTCAGCATCATTACTCCAGTCTTCAGTGTCACATGATCCTTCAGAAATCATTCTAATATGCTGATTTGCTGTTCAAACATTTATTGATATTATTCTTATGATTATCAATATTTAAAACAGTTGAGTACATTTTTCAGGATTCTTTGATGAATAGAAAGATTCAAAGATCAGCATTTATCTTAAATAAAAAATTTCTGAAGGATCATGTGACACGAGTAATGATGCTAAAAATTCAGCTTTGAAATCACAGGAATAAATTACATTTTAAAGTATATTCAAATAGAAAGAATAGTAAAAATATTTTACAATATTACTGCTTTTGCTGTATTTTGGATCAAATAAGTATACACACACACACACTATATATGTATGTACACATGAATTTGTCAACAATGACTCCGTGTTGTAAAGGACATAGCACAACCTCAATTTTGTTGAAGGGCTGCACTGCTGCCCTTCTGTCAGCACATGATTTGAGACTGAGCAGCTCAGAGAAACAGGAAGGATGACATCAAGCCAGAGCCCTTCATTACCTCATAGGAAGGAAATGAGGCTCTGTGCATGGAGCTCCACAAGGGTCTCTGGTGTCGCCAATAAGCAGCAACACCATAACACTGAACATTTCCCCAGCCAGGCTTCGCAGGAAAAATTCATCAAAGTGATGAATGGGACTGCTCTTCACTGAAGACATTAAACTGAACAAATGGATTCTTTAATTTACAGAGGGTGGAAGGGGTTGGGCTGCAATCAGCAATAAAAACTACGTTTGAGAAATCCGAATGGAAAATAGTAGACGTCTTTTCATAAAGAGATCTCAATGAGCTTCTTCGGCCGAGACGTGTGACCGCTTGAGCCCAATCGCTCTGACGAAGAATCCAACGTAAAGAGGCTTCCACGGGTCAAGCGGCTGGTCTGAAGCCTCTGATGCCGAAACGCTTTAATCAGGCCAGAATCCCTAATGAATGGAGGCTGAGAGTCTGCTGAGGACTGGAGGAAGAGGGCAGGCAATTTCTGGAAATGATTACTGACTCATTTCCTTGTTTATCGTGCCTTTGAAAGAGAGAGAACCCCACGCTCCAAACCACCTCCGCCCCCGGCTTGCCACTCTCTTCTCGATCATTGTTGGCCCACTTTTGAACATTTGGCGCACTGGATGAAGCCTGCTCCTGCTTCTTTTCATGTCAGGGGCTGTACCTTCTCCAGCCCTTGTTTCCCTCAAGTGGAAGAGCCAGCTTAGTCTGAAGTTAATGGCTGGAAATCTCCAACTAACCTCCCCAACAGCTGTCTCTTCAGCCTCTTTCTCTTCCTCCTTACGATTCCTTCCTTTCTTAGGAGTTCCCCCTTGTTTTGTTTTGCCGTTCTCTCCTCCCCGAACCAATCAAAAGGAGGATGAAGGCAAAGGGCCCGCTTGTTGATAAAACAACCACTCCAGCGAGTTTTTCAAAATTGGCTTTCTACAGATAAGTGGCTGGAGGCCGGAAGGGAGGTGAAGGACAGGCTGTGTACAGCTCTCTTGTTTCCATCCGAGTCTCGTTGAAAAGAAGAATAGAGGAACCCTGGCTGTTGGACTTGTCTTTCATTTGGAGTTCACCCTCAAAAGGCGATTGGGGCTTTCGGTCCCGGCGGAGCGAACATTAATAACGTAAGAGCTCAGAATACTGAACTTCACCTCTATGCCACCTCATTTATTCTATAGACCGCAAATGAATGGATTTGAGTTTGAGCTCCGTCAAGTTAATTCTTTATCGACTATTTTCTAATCCTGAAATCTATTTTACACACCATCATTTTCGTTTCTATAACGTGTGAATATATCCCCTATCGTATTCTACAACAAAAACAATCAAAGCGCCTTGTTATCACTAGTTTTATTTTGATTTCCAGAGTCCGCTATTAGCTTATAGCCCGTTAGCATCGCCAGCGTGGTTGCATTAGCGGCAACCAAGGAAGGTTGCCGCTAATCTCGCTTCCATTGCTAATACTCTATTCACACACATTACCATCGTTTTACTCACTGCTACTTGCTTAAATGGCGGATGTGTGTCTACCTTTGAGTGCAGGCGAGGACACGTTCGAGCTACATTCGGTGCAGCTGGAGCTGGAGGCCGTGGAGAAGCAGATCCGTGAGCTGGTGGAGAAGCAGGCCCAGCTGAGAGAGCGGAGAGCCGCGCTGGAAACATCCCGGGCTGACGCTCACAAGTCCGGGGTAAGTATACAGCGCGCCGCTAACACTCCCACCACCTCTACTCCGTGTGTTTCTCTGCACAGATCCTGTGCACCCAGGACGCGATCTTCCCAGATGTCTTTCACTCCGGCGCCGGGACACCACGGACCCTGGGTGCAGCAGCAGCGGAAGACGCGAGCCAGGCCCCGGGCGAGGACCTCTCCCCCTCCGCCGCCTCCGGTCTTCGAGATCTCCACCCGGAACCGCTTCGCCCCCCTCCGCGAGACGGAACGCGACGCTGTGATCGTCGGAGACTCCATCGTCCGGCACGTCCGTGCTACGTTAGCTGAAGGTAAAGCACACACTCACTGTTTCCCTGGCGCTCGTGTTCTCGATGTTTCTGCGCAGATACCCGCGATCCTGAAGGACGACGAGAGCATCAGCGCGATCGTGCTGCACGCGGGGGTGAACGACACCAGGCTGCGGCAGACGGAGACACTGAAGACGGACTTCAGGAGCCTGATCGAGACGGTGCGCAGCGCATCACCCGCGGCGACGATCATCGTGTCTGGACCGATTCCCACGTATCGACGAGGACACGAAAGGTTCAGTAGACTTTTTGCTTTAAATGAGTGGTTATTGTCATGGTGTAAAGAACAGAAACTGCTCTTTGTTAATAATTGGAATCTTTTCTGGGAGCGTCCTAGGCTTTTCCGCGCTGATGGCCTGCACCCCAGCAGAGTCGGAGCAGAACTCCTGTCGGACAACATCTCCAGGACTCTACGCTCCATCTGACTAGTAAGACCATTCACAAATAACTGCTATGATGACTTTTGTTCTACCCACTTAAATGATAGAAATACTTGTGCTGTCCAAGCTATAAAGACTGTGTCTGTTCCCCGAACAGTGAAGCCAAAATATAAATATAAATTTAATGCAGGATCTAGAAATAATCTAATCGTGATTAAACCAGAAAAATGCAAAACAAATAAACAAAAGCAATTTTTAAAGCTTGGGCTCCTAAACATTAGATCACTCGCACCCAAAGCTGTTATTGTAAATGAAATGATCACAGATAATAGTTTTGATGTGCTCTGCTTGACTGAAACCTGGCTCAAACCAAATGATTATATTGGTCTAAATGAGTCTACTCCACCAAGCTACTGTTATAAGCATGAGCCCCGTCAGACTGGCCGTGGAGGCGGTGTTGCAACAATATATAGTGATATTCTCAATGTTACCCAGAAAACAGGATACAGGTTTAACTCATTTGAATTGCTTCTGCTTAATGTTACACTGTCAGATATGCAAAAGAAATCTCTCCTGTCTCTTGCTCTGGCTACTGTGTATAGACCGCCAGGGCCGTATACAGATTTCTTAAAAGAATTTGCAGATTTCCTCTCAGACCTATTGGTTACTGTTGATAAAGCGCTAATTGTTGGAGATTTTAACATTCACGTCGATAATACAAATGATGCGTTAGGACTTGCGTTTACTGACCTAATAAATTCTTTTGGAGTCAAGCAAAACGTCACTGGGCCCACTCATCGTTTTAATCATACGCTAGATTTAATTATATCACATGGAATTGATCTTACTGACATAGATATCGTACCTCAAAGTGATGATGTTACTGACCATTTCCTAGTATCGTGCATGCTGAGTATTACTGATATTAACTATATGGCTCCGCGTTATCGTCCAGGAAGAACTATTGTTCCAACCACTAAAGATAGATTCAAAAATAACCTGCCTGATTTATCTCAACTGCTCTGTGTACCCATAAATACACATGAACTAGATGAAATGACTAGCAACATGGGCACTATCTTCTCTAATACATTAGAAGTTGTTGCGCCCATCAAATTGAAAAAGGTTAGAGAAAAACGTACTGCGCCATGGTACAACAGTAATACCCATTCTCTCAAGAAAGAAACTCGTAAACTTGAGCGCAAATGGAGAAAAACTAACTTGGAAGTTTTTAGAATTGCATGGAAAAACAGTATGTCCAACTATAGACAGGCTTTAAAAGCTTCCAGGGCAGAGCATATCCGCAAACTCATAGAAAATAACCAAAACAATCCAAGGTTTTTATTTAGCACAGTGGCTAGATTAACAAATAAACAGACGCCACCCGATCTAAATATTCCCTCACAATTTAATAGTAATGACTTTATGAATTTCTTCACTGATAAGATAGATAACATCAGAAATACAATAACAAATGTAGATTCTGCAGTGTCTAGTACTTCAGCTCCATTCATTGCACCCAAAGAAAAACTGCAGTGCTTTACAACTATAGGACAGGAAGAGCTAAATAAACTTATCAATGCATCTAAACCAACAACATGCCTATTAGATCCTGTACCCACTAAATTACTGAAAGAGTTGTTACCTGTAGCAGAAGAACCACTTCTCAATATTATTAACTCATCGATATCTTTAGGTCACGTTCCAAAATCATTCAAGCTGGCGGTTATTAAGCCTCTTATTAAAAAACCACAACTAGATCCTAATGAACTAGCAAATTACAGATCCATTTCTAATCTTCCGTTTATGTCTAAAATTTTAGAAAAAGTTGTATCTGCTCAGTTGTGCTCTTTTTTGCAAAAAAAATGATCTCTATGAAGAATTTCAGTCAGGTTTCAGGCCCCACCATAGTACAGAAACTGCACTTGTTAAAATTACAAATGACTTGCTTCTTGCGTCAGACCAAGGCTGCATCTCATTGCTAGTTTTACTTGATCTTAGTGCTGCGTTCGACACTATAGATCATGACATACTCATAGATCGATTACAAAATTATACGGGTATTCAAGGGCAGGCTTTAAGATGGTTTAGATCCTACCTGTCTGATCGCTTCCACTTTGTTTATTTAAACAGGGAGTCATCTCAATTATCACCAGTAAAATATGGAGTACCACAAGGATCTGTCCTAGGTCCTCTGCTATTTTCAATATATATGTTGCCCCTTGGTAATATTATTAGAAAATACGGGATTAGTTTCCATTGTTATGCTGATGATACTCAACTATATATCTCAACAAGACCAGATGAAACTTCTAAATTATCTAAGCTAACAGAGTGTGTTAAAAATGTAAAAGATTGGATGACCAGTAATTTTCTCCTATTAAATTCAGATAAGACAGAAATATTACTTATTGGACCAAAAAACAGTACACAGAATCTCTTGGATTATAATTTGCAACTAGACAGATGTACTGTTACTTCCTCTACAGTCAAAAATCTGGGTGTTATATTAGACAGCAACTTGTCTTTTGAAAATCATATTTCCCATGTTACAAAAACCGCATTCTTCCATCTTAGAAACATTGCCAAGCTACGAAACATGTTACCTGTTTCTGATGCAGAAAAGCTAGTTCATGCATTCATGACCTCTAGACTGGACTATTGTAATGCACTGCTAGCTGGTTGTCCTGCATCTTCAATAAACAAGCTACAGGTAGTCCAAAATGCAGCGGCTAGAGTCCTTACTAGGTCAAGAAAATATGATCATATTACCCCAATTTTACAGTCTCTGCACTGGCTACCTATTAAGTTCCGCATCAGTTACAAAATATTATTACTTACCTATAAGGCCCTTAATGATTTAGCTCCTGTGTACTTAACTAGTCTTCTACCACGCTACAATCCATCACGCTCCCTAAGGTCGCAAAACTCTGGACTTTTGGTAGTACCTAGGATAGCAAAGTCAACTAAAGGAGGTAGATCCTTTTCACATTTGGCTCCCAAACTCTGGAATAGCCTTCCTGATAATGTTCGGGGTTCAGACACACTCTCTCTGTTTAAATCTAGATTAAAGACACATCTCTTTAGCCAAGCATTCACATAATGCATCTCATGATCTTGTACTGCAGTTATATCTGATCAAACACGCATTATTGTTCTTTAGCTTGGATTGAACAAATCATTTTTGCTTGGTTGGAACAGCAGCTACGCTAATTATGTCTCTATTTGTTTCTCTGTTTCTGCCACGGGATTAACATCCCGTGGTAACTAGGATTTACACAAGCTTCAGTCTGGATCCAGAACACCTGAGAAGAGATGATGCCAACCCCTCAGAGGACCTCAGATGAAGCATACCCTCAGACAACATACAGAACTACCAAATTTCGCCATAAGTTAAATATATTAAGTTTCTACAATATATAAATATATTGTAGAAACTTAATTTCCTGTAAAGCTGCTTTGCAACGATTTGTATTGTGAAAAGCGCTATACAAATAAACTTGAATTGAATTGAATTGAAATGAGTCTGGAGGAGAATGAGGAAACAGATCTAGAAGGCTTTGGGGATCGAGACCTTGACCAGACCCAGTATACATGTAGGTAGAGATGTAACGGCATGAAAATTTCTTATCACGATTATAGTTTACAGCAGGGCATGCAAATTTGGTCTGTTTTCAGGCCAGAAAAAAACTGCACACAGACTGAATGTGAATAAGTCTCTGTAAATTCACTCTCTGACAGCAGGTGGCGCTTATGGAACAGCAGAATTACAGCTGTGATTAAGAACACAACTTTATTAGGTATTACATGGAGCGAAGATGAAAACAAAATGCCATCGAATCTTTTCTGAAGACAGTCAGAACTTTCAGAGGTACACTCATATGTGTACCATCCATACCCTGGAGCACAAAACCAGTCATAAGGGTAAATTTTTAAAATTGAGATTTATGCATCATCTGAAAGCTGAATAAATAATCTTTCCATTGATGTATGAATTCACAGGACAATATTTGGCTGAGATACAACTATTTGAAAATCTAGAATCTGAGGGTGCAAAAAAATCAAGTCAAGTCAAGTCACCTTTATTTATATAGCGCTTTTAACAATACAGATTGTGTCAAAGCAGCTTTACAATATCAAATAGGAAAATAGTGTATCAGTAATGCAAAAAAATATTGATAAAAACAATCTAAATATTGAGAAAATTGCCTTTAAAGTTGTCCAAATGAAGTTCTTAGCAATGCATATTACTAATCAAAAATTAAAATTTGATATATTTACGGTAGTAAATTTACTACCGCACTCATTAAGATAATAAATGATATTCGCTTTAATTCTAATTCTGGCAAAATATAAATTCTGGTACTACTAGATCTTAGTGCTGCGTTTGACACTGTGGATCATAACATACTTCTAGAGAGACTGGAAAACTGGGTCGGGCTTTCTGGGATGGTACTCAAATGGTTCAGGTCATACTTAGAAGGGAGAGGTTATTATGTGAGTATAGGAGAGCACAAGTCTTAGTGGACGTCCATGACATGCGGAGTCCCACAAGGCTCAATTCTTGCACCGCTCTTGTTTAGCCTGTATATGCTTCCACTAAGTCAAATAATGAGAAAGAACCAAATTGCCTATCACAGCTATGCTGATGGTACCCAGATTTACCTAACCTTATCTACAAATGACTATAAGCCCCATTGACTCCCTCTGCCAATGCACTGATGAAATTAACAGTTGAATGTGCCAGAAATTTCTTCAGTTAAACAAGGAGAAAACTGAAGTCATTGCATTTGGAAACAAAGATGAAGTTCTCAAGGTGAATGC
This sequence comes from Spinibarbus caldwelli, assembly GCA_039654775.1. Taxonomy (NCBI): domain Eukaryota; kingdom Metazoa; phylum Chordata; class Actinopteri; order Cypriniformes; family Cyprinidae; genus Spinibarbus; species Spinibarbus caldwelli. The sequence continues at coordinate 44,013,374 of CM077222.1, read as the reverse complement.
ATACCTTGACTCTAGGGGTCAAACAACTAAAAATCAAGTCAAAAATCTCGGTGTGATTCTGGAGTCAGACCTTAGTTTCAGTAGTCATGTCAAAGCAGTAACTAAGTCAGCAAACTATCATCTCAAAAACATTGCAAGAATTAGATGTTTTGTTTCCAGTCAAGACTTGCAGAAACTTGTTCATGCCTTTATCACCAGCAGGGTGGACAATTGCAATGGTCTCCTCACCGGCCTTCCAAAGAAGACCATTAGACAGCTGCAGCTCATCCAGAACACTGCTGCCAGGATTCTGACTAGAACCAGACAATCTGAGCATATCACATCAGTCCTCAGGTCCTTACACTGGCTTCCAGTTACATTTAGGATTGATTTTAAAGTACTTTTACTCTCTTATAAATCACTCAATGGCCTAGGACCTAAATACATTGCAGATATGCTCACTGAATATAAACCTAACAGACCGCTCAGATCATTAGGATCGAGTCAGTTAGATATACCAAGGGTTCACACAAAACAAGGGGAGTCTGCTTTTAGCTATTATGCCGCCCGCAGTTGGAACCCGCTTCCAGAAGAGATCAGATGTGATAAAACATTAGCCACATTTAAATACAGACTCAAAACTCATCTGTTTTGCTGTGCATTTGTTCAATGAGATCTGTGCTACGTCAGAACTAACTACACTGTATTTTATAATCATTTTCTATTCTTAACTGTTTTAAATTAATTTTAAATCAATTTTTATATCATATTATGAAGTTTAAACAGAAGGCTTAAGTAAGTATTGTGATTGTAAAGAGAATGTGGACAAAGAAAGACAGGTGTGTTGGTTAATCAGTTGAAAGTAGGCCCTCTGAGTTCTATTTGTTTGGTTAATGATGGTCAAAGTAAGTAGGGGGTGAAGTAGTGGAATATTTAGGTGTTTTGGAAGGTTTTTTCACTTAGTGCGGAAGAGTTTGAACAAAGCTTGAGAATGTTTGTTTTTAAATTCCTTGTTTTTATTGTTGTGATTATTATTTTTTTTAATGACTATTTTACTTCATTTATGTAAAGCACTTTTAATTACCACTGTTTATGAAATGTGCTATATAAATAAACTTGCCTTGCCTTACTAAATATCTTCATGGAACATGATCTTTACTTAATATCCTAATGATTTTTGGCACATCATTTTGACACATACAATGTATTGTTGGCTATTGCACCTGTGCTACTTATGACTGCTTTTGTGCTCCAGGGTCACATATAATTAATTCATTCATATATTCATTTGTATAATTCCCTTTGCACTCTTTTAAAACCTCACAGCTTTCCACCATGTATTTATTTATCCTGAGCTGTTGAAATCGCTGTAATCGAATGCGGTTTTAATGATATTTAACATATGAAGCGGTAAAACAAACCATGGGGAATTTTATCATGATTTATTGTCAAACCGGTAATCGTTCCATCCCTACATGTAGGCATTGTTGGCTTCTTGTCAAGCATTTGAAAACACACACATCATCTGTTTCTCTAGGGAGACTTTTCCATTTCACCTTCACAAAATTCAGTGGCGCTTGAACTTGTGTGGCAGCGATGACCTCTGCTCACTCCACCTGCTGTTTTTATTTGGTGCCATCTTTATGTTAGAGTGATTAATGGACTAGAATGCCCCTCCGGAGAGCAAACATGACCTTCCATTCACACATGTGGCTTCCTGCTCATTCTTTCTCTCATCATTTCCACTGACAAGTAAACAATTAACCTGCTTGTCCGTTCCTCTACCCTCTCCTTGAAGAACTGTGCGACTGAACCTCAGCGTCTCAGAAGATGTGGTGCATTCTGCTCCAAACCCTGTATCCCCGGAGCCACACACTCATCTGAAGCCCGTGTCGGTCGCATCTACAGTACCAGAGCCGGTTGAGGGTTGTTTTTTGCGACGTCAGACCTGTCAGTTTTTCACTTGCAATTAATATCTGCCTGCTTCAAGCTCGTCAGTTGTCACAAATTTAGCACCCAGTCACACGAGTGGACAAATCAGGCTAAGGCAGAATGACACCACTGGTGTGAAAGAAGATACTAATTCTGGATAATTAGCTGACAAGAGCATGAGAGAGAAAGGATGGCGGTGAGGAAGAAGGGAGGAGAGAGAAGGGGCAGTGCGTCGTAAGCGTTTCTGTCAACCAGCGATGTCTCTCTCCTCTGTCCCTCTGACCTCTTTCCAGTCTTCTTTGTCCAAGGATCAAATCCTTCACAGCAGCGAAGCTGCATTGAGATTAGAAGAAGCCTGAGGTCATAATACAGAATAGCAATAATAGATGACAAAGGTATTTTTAGACAAATCTCTCAGAAGATACTGTATTCCAGGGTGCAGTGTGTCCATAGCCCTTAAAAAGGAAAGCTCTTGTGCTAATGGCTTTAGAGAAACTCAACATTTTTATAGGACTGAAATGCATATGCTCCAAACCGTGCGATCTAACAATGCATGTCAGCATAAATCAATTAATATTGACGATGAAAAAACAGCAAAACAGCTTTCTGTCTGCACAGTCCTTGAGTGAATGGATTGACCGTTCACTGAAAAACTCAATTTCCATTTGAATGCAGTCGCTTCTATTCTCAGCTGTCATAGCAACATTCCACTCATAGTAACATGATGCAAGTGGCCAGCATGTACACAGCAATTAGTGACATCCTTCTTTATAAATTTCCCTAATGTGGCCTTTATATATGTGGAGCATCGTCTGTATTGGTGGGATGGTCAACTCTCCGGTTAAAACTTCAGTCTGATATCCAAGAGGTTTCTGTTTGCTTGGCATGGACTGTGTGAGTAAACAAAGCCTACGCTCTATTACTTGCGACTGACATCTGTAAAACAGCATTCTCTGTGCATTGATGTAAATCTAATTCCGACGCACTTTGGCCTCGTCTCTGACGCGTTCGGTGGCCAGCTGTGTTATTACAGGGTTGTGCTGCAGTAATATGACGGGTGTAAATCACAGAGTTTGGGGCATGTAGCAGGTCATTATCACCATGTGGCGGTGTCTGCTTCATCAGGAGAAGATTAGACGACATTCTCTGCAGCGAAAGGCAGGAACAAAGAGAGAAACATCCAAAAGCCAAGCGACTGCGTGTCCAAAGGCAAGAGTACAGCAAGAATACACCTGAAAAAGAGGTGCGCTCAATGCTGGATGGAAGTTCTTGCAAATGCAAAGCACTATTAATGGCAAGAATGAATTATTGTTATAGAAACAGCACAATACCAGGTAGAGTTCAAAGCAAGACCTAAGGCCAGGGTCACTCCAAGGTCACCCTTGAAGTACACACCCAACAGTGCAGTCCCAGACAAAACACACAACACAAATACGCTGGAGTGTTTGTGTGACAGTAACAGTGTGACACTGACACTATAATTAGTCAGAGGTTACAAGCTTTGATTTCTGCACAGAATTACACTCCAAGCCAAAAAGCCAGCGGGCACGAGGAAACATGGCTTTGTTTAAAGCACGCTGACACGAAAACACACTTGAAGGGGGAAAGAAACGTCCCGTGACTAATCTGAAGTGACATTTTGGATGTCAGAATTATCGCATCAGCCTGTGGGTTTCTGGTGTCCATTAAAAAAATCAAAGACTCGAAAGGACTGTTGAAGTTACACCTCACCATGTGAACGTTTATTGTTTTTATGCATTCATTTAAAGGAGGTCACAGCACTTCATGTACAGTGGTGGCCAAAATGATTAGAACACTAGTATTATCAACAACTAAAAAATGGTTTTAAGTCAGTTATTTCTATCTGGTTTCTTGAAGCGTCTTGGAGACACAGTTCTTCTGGATTTAATCTGTCTCAGTTTGTTCTGTTTCTTCATGTCATTCCAGACAGACTGATGATGATCAGATCAGATCTCTGTGTGGAGCACTAAAATCTCACTGCATTATTACAATTAATGGAAAAATGAATGTTTGGAAATGTAAACTGATATTTCCTACTGACACACTACAGCAAAAGTTAGAAATAACTGACTTTAACCCTCTGGCCCTCTTCGGTCATTTTTTGACCGAAAAATGTTATATTTTGAAACTTTAAAAATTTTAGCTTCATCGGAATGAGATGACACTTGGTGAGTTGTCACATTAGCAATATGAACACAAAAAAAAAAAAAAAAAATATCATGGACATGATTCGGATATGTTAAAGGGTCAAAAAAAAAAAAAAATAGTCACAAGACTTCTTCGCGGTCAAAAATGACCGACATAGGAAATGAATGGGAAATACGAAAAAATGTGAAAACTCAGTGAATCTTTTGGTGGTACAAACTACAAATCAGCCACTGGTCAGAAAAAAATTGTGCAGCAATCAAGGGGTGACTCTCTAGAATATCAGGAGTGCAAAATAGACACGCACACACACACACACACACACACACACACACACACATATATACACAGAAATGAACTGGTAAGACTACAACAGTTAGTTGTTTGTTTTGATAGTTTTGATTTTATTTTAGCCTAACAGATATCTGTTGCATGTGCAGCAATCCATAAAATAATTACAGTTTGTATATATATATACATATATAGTTAAAATTGTTTATAATTAAGTTTTTATTCCTCTTTTTTACATCTACTGTTTGATACTGATTGTTTTTGCTGTTGTTAGATTATAATGTATTACATCATAATTGCTGTTCCTTCTGAAGTTTTAACATTTATTGAATTACATTGAAAAAAATATCAATTAATTGGAAAATGTTTGTATAAAGTGTTTTGAATTATCACTATCCATTCCTTTGTTAGATTTTTTAATTATCAAATACTGAGTAACAAAAATGCTCTATGCTTCTACGTGTTCCCTTTCTAACAAGATTTTAATGTTTGACTGTAATCATAATGTAAAACCTGATACTTATCTAACCAAAAATATCTAAACCTTGACAAAAAGTTTTTTAGAATGTCTAGATATAGATTTAAACGCAAAACCTAAAAAATGAAGAAATTATATCTAAAAAACAAGGGGAATCCAAAAGCCTCTGTATATATCTATATAGGGTGCTAATACAAGAGGTTACACAACATTACACAAGTTTTATTTTTTAATGCCTCCAGATGTGCCAATTCTCACTTCAAAAAAATGGATTTTAAATGCCTTCACTCTATTTTAATGTGAAATATTGCATTTATTAAAAAGTTGTAAATAAATAAAGAAATACAAATATATATATATATATATATATATATATATAAATTCTAATGGAGAAAATAGCTCATTAAAATGGTATAGATATTGCATAGTATCATAAAATTCCCTCAAAATCATAAATAATAATCTAAAAATATTATTGAACAAAAATATATTACAATGATTTTCCTGAAAAAAAAAAGAAAAAAAAAAGTTACATTTCAAGGTTTCGATCACTTTTGACCGCGAAGAAGGCAAGTGTAACTCCTAAACAAAGAGGGCCAGAGGGTTAAACCATTCTTTAGCTGCTGGAAATCAGTGGAAAGAGTACTGAAATTTTTGTACTTAAGTACAAGTACTGTTACATTGTTGAAATAATACTCAATTACAAGTAAAAGTACTGGTGTCAAAACAGTACTTAAGCAAAAGTACAAAGTACTCCTCTCAAAAACTACTCAGAGTACTAGTTACTTTTTATCTGGCGATATTTAATGAATTACCAAAAAAATATTCATTCATATCAAAGATCTATGTAGATAATAGCTACTTTGAACAAAACCCTCTTTTATCTTATTGACAAAATATGTGAAGCAGTGGTCATGATACAGGAATTCCTAACTTCAATACCTTGAAAAATATCAATATCAAAGTACTCGTGAACCGGAAGTTGCAACTGACTTCAGTGTTGTGATGTATTTCCAAGTGAAACGGAATATTGAATAAAGGGCGGGGCTTTATTGTGGTGCCCCTCCTCTCTTGCTCAGAGCAGATTCACGGTTAAGTGGTTAAGAATTGTTACGTCTGACATCACGCTTCACTGCTTCTGGGTCCTAATGCTCTGCCAGACGCCCCAAAAAAACACCAAACTGTGCTTATATACACCCACAATGTCATGTAATACTGAAAAATTATAACCCTAACCTTTATCTCCATACTGAAATCCCAGATGGCCAGACAGTGATTCAGCTAAAATATTAGTGTCTGGGACACTGTGAGCACGGAGACTGTAGTGTGCGCAGCAAATTTTTAAATGCTTAGCTTCAATGTGTAATATTAATTAAATAGTGCTCATAAATGGCTGTTGAGATAGTATTCTGAAGTGAAATGAGTCCTTACGTCATGACGTAACAAGAGGATTCTCCCCAAGCCGTCAAACTGACGTCATCAGAGCGAGAACGCCATTCCAGAGCGGAAGCCAATTTTCAGTTTTTGATTAAAGATTATGACAGCAGACAAATTAATTTTTTCCAGTGTATTGCCTTGCACGGTTTAATTGTTCACCACAAGACTAGTAATGTGCACTAAAAAAGTAAGCAGGGTCATTTTTAATTTCATGATGAATCATTTTCAATACCATTGGCAAAACTACCACATACTGTATACTGCTATATAGATATTTTAATATTTAAATTTTTTTTGTCCATCTATTTTTTCAAGGCAATCATTATTTCAAGCTTTGAAATTGGTTTAATCCAAATCTTTTAAGAAGACACATTCGCTTTATATGATGAACAGATTTTAATATAGGCTTTTATTTACATACATATAAATATTGATCAATTACCATTACAAAAACCTCAATCTTAAACATTTGCTCGTTCTGTGTATTTGTGTCTTTAAAGTAACTTTGTTGCAAAAGCTTTTTATGAGCATTTATGAGCCATATATGTTATTTATTTAGATAAATGGAACATCAGATGGCTTTGACCTGTAATGTCTCTAGAATGTAGTGCAGTTAGACATGTAAATCAGACAAACATCTCATTCCAAAACATTTCTAGCATAAACTTACATTGTAAAGAAATTAAAGTTCCATCTTTGACTGTTGAAAGACTTTCTGGTGCATTTCACTTACAGCCAATACAATATCAGTATGATTTTCATCGGTCAGGCATGGATCTGTTCTGAATGGTTGATAACTTTCAACAAAGTTTAATTCAGGAGCTAAGAGAAATAATTTCTACTTTAAAATCACGGAGAGATCGCGATTGCGCAGTCTGCGATCAAACGATATCGGAGTGGAGCACAGCAGTTCATGTGTGTAAATCAGGCCTATTTTCTGAGATTACATGACTGTGTTCTCATGTTACAATAAAGCACTCGACACATTTGCGCGGGAATGATTAAAATTATTCGGAATATCTGCAATCCCGCGCAGATATTCATCAATCAGACTCTGTGATTGACAGCTCGCTGTCTGAGAGGAGAGAGCGAGACTATCGGTCTATATACGGCAGATACTGTGGAAAATGAGTAATGGAACCGTGTCAGATATTTCAGTATCGGTATCAAAATATAGATATGTATGATAACACTACCATGTGGTTCGTTTCTCCAAACTCTGAGTCCATAAATGAGGCTGATCTCCGTCACTGCGCTTTTCCCGCGGTTCAGAGATCAGCGCTGTCATTGGTCCGTTTGTGATCGGCTCTCTTTATTGGCTGCTGAAGTGCCGTCATAGATTTGAATATCAATTCAGATTGTGTGCAGCTACTCAGTAACGAACTATGATTTAAAAGTAACGAACTGAATTATTTTGCTAAATTTGTACTTAAGTACAAGTAAAAGTACAGCTTTAAAAATAAACTGAAGTACCCGAAGAAACGAGTTAATTCTAGTAAGGTGAGTAGTTGTAATTCGTTACCTCCACCGCTGCTGGAAATACTGGTGTTCTAATCGTTTTGGGCACCGCTGTGCTTTGACAGACATGCAGAATTTTCAGCGTGGCAGGAGATACTCACCAGCATCAAAACATGCATGGTGTTTCCATCAGAACGGCCACGTGAAGCAAACGATTCATTCGAGAACTTGATTAGAGGAGTTAACCCCACAGTTGAGCCCATTCCACCGATCTGGACAGGGCGCAGGGGTCGGCACACACCGCCGAGGTGGGCTCCGAGACAGCGAGGCCCTACATATTTGAAATGATATCCATTACTGTTTGTGACAGGCCTTCCCGAGCGCACGCTTTGATGCTCTCGCAGACTGACAAGCTGAGTCCAGTGACACTGATGGCTTTGGGCACAAATCAGAGCCGGTTTCTGCATCCCGGTGGCTGAGGCAGCGCTCCGTGTTTTAGTGCCCCTTCTGTGTCACAGTAAGGCGTGAATGGGACGCAGCCAAAAGAACGCATTAGAAGCCTAAATCCCATCCTCTCTTCTGACCCTCGACGCCCTCTTATCTCACTCCTCTCCTGCGCTCCCAAAGCCGAAGAGGGTCATCTTTAAACGTCGCTGAAGAGACGAGGCCGAGCGAGTGAAGGCCATACGCATTACACAACAAAAGAAGCTCTTTGCACTGTGTCATTCTCGCTGACAACTAATGCATTCTGCTCTTGAAGTATTTAAAAGCTCATTTTTCAGCATTTTTCTTGCACGGTTTTCCATACAAGCTGCTGCATTCATCCTGAGTGAAGACTAAATACTCTTGAAGGGAATTCAGTGCAAGCTCAGCGAGATCATGAATATGTAGCTTAGATAAGTGTGACTTTAAATTGAACTGGCCACACCCACAGGATTACATGTGATCAAAGTTTTTACAAGATTCATTTTGGCTAATTATGCCTACGATGTAAAAAAAAAAAAAAAAAAAGATTTTTCAAAGTTATAAATAAAATGAAAATTATTAAAGTGCGTTTTACAAGAAAGTACTATTTGAGTTCTTCAACTTCAAAATTTCATTTGCACTGCAAAAATGATTTTCTTAGTTTTTTTTTTTTGTTTGTTTGTTTTGTTTTCTAGTATAAATATATAAAATTCTTGAATCAAGGTGCACTTACTTCAAAAGTAAAATGACTTACGATATTATGTCTTGTTTTCTGAAAAACTCATCAAGAAATACCTGCCACATCTTTTTCAGATTACTTTGTTTACATCAAATATGGGGCTACATTAAAGCATTCTGAGAAATTTAATAGCCCATTAAATGTTCATCTATTAAATATAATGGTTTCCTTTTATTTTGATTACATTCTGTTGACTATAAGTAACATTGCACCCACATATTTACTAGCTCTCGTTAGAGTGTTAGTAGAGTATTAGTAGACTGGTAGGGTTAGGGTTAGAATAAGTTACATGCAAAGTTTTTTTTTTTTTTATAGTCAGTTTTGGGAGACTATCACAATAAAGAGTTAGCAGATATTAATCAGACAGTCTACTAATACTCTAATTAGAGTAGGTTGGCATGTAGGTGAAAAGTTACTTACTGTCAACAGAATGCTCAAAAGAGACCATCAAAATAAAGTTACCAATATAATTTGATAAAGTGAATCGAAATGTAAAATTTTTACAAACTCACAAATTATCTTCATTGAACATGATCTTTATTTAATATCCTAATGATTTTTGGCATTAAAGAAAAATCTATAATTTTGACCCATACAGTGTATTGTTGGCTATTGCTACAAATATACCTGTGCTACTTATGACTGCTTTTGTGCTCCAGGGTCAGATATATGCTCAGTGTCCTGTAACTGACCCTATCAGACATCTTTAGTCGCATTATTGCCCACTGGAGATGCTCATGTGCCCTGATGATTGACAGCCCCTCCCATCCAATCCCGCGCCGGCTCTGCGCTGGACTTAAGCGGTTGTGGCAAGCGCACATGCATGGACCCTGCCGTCACGGTCCGTGTGTCACAGGCGTTTGCGCAGAGGTAGAGATCTCGCCCCGACGGCCTCTGGCCACCATGCCAGCGCCATCACTTCAGCCAGTTCCTCTCAGACCTATTCGTGCTGTTATTTCCCCAAGCCCACATTTATTTCTGTCAGTTTCCATATTCTTGTACTCAAAGCTGGTTTGGGCTTTCTTGGTAGATGTCTCCTGTGCGCTGGGCAGATGAAATCGGAGAGCCACAGGCTGCAGGAACCGGTTTCTGCAGTCTGACTGACGGGTCCGCCACAGGACAGCCTCCGAGAAACACACAGAACCGGTCTCCAGTGCTGCCTGTCGGAGGCGGTGAAATCAGATACGTATATATGGCATCTGAGCATTTCCATGATGTAAAAATCAATATCTGAGTTTAGCATCTCACAAACCGAGAGATCGTTTAGGAGGCTGGCATTGATTTCAAGTTGGAGCACAACTGAAGCAAGTTCTGGTTTTGATCTGGTTTTGAGTGGACCGGGCCTACCTGTTGGTCTGAGCAATATTTAGGAACCTCTGCTTGGAAATGGTACAAAATGTGTATAATGGAAATGTAGCGTCATAATTTTTATGTTTGATAGTTCACTTTAGACATTCTACTGACTGAAAGTAACTTTGCAACTACTGTACATGTCAGCTAACTCTCATTAGTGTATTAGTAGACTGTTAAGTTAAGGTTTGTGTTAGTAGAATAAATTAGTATATTGTCTAAAGTGGACTATCAGGGCTCCAGACAAAAAACAACAACAACAACAACAACAACAACGACATCAATTAAGCAGCCACACTGCAAAAAAAAAATAAATAAAAAAATAAAAATTGTTTTTGAATCAAGATGCATTCAGATGACAAGTAAAATGACTTGATATTAAGTCTTGTTTTCTAAAACAAATTATCCAAATTTTGCTAGTTTTTGCTCAAAACAACCAAAAATATCTGCCAATGGAGTAATAAAAATGATCTTAATTCAAAGGCTGAACAAGAATATTTTTCTTGCCCCATTGGCAGATCTTTTTGCTCGTTTTAAGCAAAAACTAACCCTTTTTTTTTTAATCAGAAAACAAGACATAATATCTTAAGTAATTTTACTTGTAATGTAAATGCACCTTGATTCAAGAATTATAAGATATTTATACTAGAAAACAAATCAAAAATACTAAGTAAGAAACCCATTTTTTGCAGTGTTTGGTTGGAAGTCATAGGGATGTTTGGTCAGTGTGCTCTTGTCCAATCTTCCTGATGGCTCTCAGCTTTGCTTTGCTTTGCTCTTCTCTTCTAATGGGATGAGTCAAGCATGCATTGATCTCTACGCTTCAGTTCAGACCCTCCCGTTCCTGCCCTGACATAACCGTTAGAAGAGATTTGTCCATTATATCGACGCCGCTGATTTACCGTTAAAATCCTGTCCGCCCCTCCAATCATAGCTAAAGACGAGACCTCCCACAAGCAATGAAACCAAGCCACAACTCTTCCGAAGCGATCGGCCCGCCACAATCACATGCTTTATGTGCCGCTCGCTGCCTGGCGATCGCGGCTGAAAGAAGTGCTATTGTAAAAGAGCTGAGAGCTGCGATTTCCCAAGCCCTGGCCATGGAGGCGCTCTTGGGATTGGCCATCTCTGCCCGCCGCCGCCAGAGTTCCCTGGCAGATCATAAAAGATAATTGCGCAGCCTGGGCTTTTAAAGAGTTTCAGAGCGAGAGCTGCAGGGTGGTCAGGAGTTAATGTGTGTTCTCCAGGACCCGGATGCACGCTAGATAGTGTTGTAGTACTCAAGACCGGTCTGAAGAACATTTGTCTCAGTCTCAGACTAAAAGGATTTTATTTGGATTTTTATTGGTAGTTCCTAGGATAGCGAAGTCCACTAAAGGAGGTAGAGCTTTTTCACATTTGTCTCCCAAACTCTGGAATTTGCTATTAACGTTCGGGGTTCAGACACACACTCTCTCTGTTTAAATCTAGATTAAAGACACATCTCTTTAGCCAAGCATTCACATAATGCATCTCATAATCTTGTACTTCAGTTATATCTGATCAAATGCACATTTTCATTCTTTGCTTGGTTGGAACAGCAGCTAGGCTAATTACATCTCTATTTGCTTCTCTGTTTCTAGGAATTACACAAGCTTCAGTCTGGATCCAACCTTTACGAAGATCTGAGATGACCGAACACCTGAGAAGAGATGATGCTGTCCCCTCAGAAGACCTCAGATGATGCCAACCCTCAGACAACACACAAAACTACCAAATTTTGCTATAAGTTTGAACGAAGCATTTAATCATTGCAGTTAATAGTGTTGACCGTCTGTTTGATTACATGTCATTAACTAACTGCATGATTTTTACTGAACATTTCTGCCATATGGACATCAACTTGAGATAGTCACCACTGATCGGCTACTACTAAATATAATGTATAAACTTTAAAATAGAAACTTAAATCTTCTGTAAAGATGCTTTGCAACGATTTGTATCATAAAAGCGCTATACAAATAAAGTTGAATTGAATTGAAATATTTCAAAACCGGTCAAGACCAGAACTGCAGGGATGTCACTAAATTGCCAGTGCAGTGTTTTAATGGTTTGTTAACATCATTAATGTGATGATGTAAAACAGCCTGCTTTAAATGCAATTACTAACTTATTTCTTATTTGATTTGTTTTGATACTGCTGTGCACTGGTCAGAATTTAATGGGGAATTGTCCAAAAATTCACCTAAATTATTACAAATGGCCAAAAATTTCAAGATATGATTGCAAAAAAAAAGAAAAAAAGTACTTGAGATCTTGTTTTTTTTTTTTCATATTATATAAAATGTAGTAATATCACAAGAGCAAGAGAGCTGTTTTCATGAATATGAGCATGATCGCAAAACATGATGTTGATTTTATGCAGACATTAAAGAAACAACAAAGTGAATTAAAGTTTAAGACAAAATTTAATTTGTTTTCTTTTTGCCATTTCGGCAACAAAAATAGTTCCAAACAAAGTCCAGCCATTCATAGCATCTGTTGCATTTCTGAGCAACACACAGCAGTGATTCAATACTGAATAAATCAGTTGCTTTGATTTGAACAAATCAGTTGAATAAATAATTCAGTGACTCACACATTAATTGATTTGCCACCGACTGGTGGTTTTAGTGTGACATTCATGTTCAATTTATTTTTCCATCATATTGCTATATTAAAATTTTTATTTTTAAAACACACTTTATGCAACTGCAATTGTATCAGTTCAGATGCAGTTTTCGTGATGCCTCTGCAGTGCTTCAATGATTTTTGTTGTTAGTGATTTCATTTGATTGGTAACAGCTCTATATAGTGTCTAATTATTCTAATTGTATTTATTGATTAAATATTAGATATTTTTTTCTGGCAATAAATGTAGATCTTTCAGATGAATTTCATGAATGCTGGTATGGTCTTGGTCTTGTCTGCCCCGTTCCAGTTTCTGTGCTGGCTTGAGTCCCTAAATCAAAGCGTACAGAAAGCTTTTCATGGCGTAGCTGTCAGGTGGAGCGCCACGAGACGCTGTTTGCCAGACGCTCCTCTGGAAGTTGACGAGGTGTGAGGGCAGGTAACAGCAGACCACAGTCACAGTAATCTGGGCCACACAAGAGCAGCAGCGGAAGTCCTTTCTTAACGAGGTCCCAACCCCAGAGCATGAGAACCAAAGCCACCATCCTACAGATGAGACTCAACGTGTAGAGGACTTCCTTCTGTTGTAATTTGTGTAGATTTATCATGGTTACAATGTACACTGCAATAAATGATTTTCTTGCTTAGTATTTTTGTCTTGTTTTCTAGTATAAATATCTAAAAATTCTTGAATAAAGGTGCATTTACTTTACAAGTAAAATGACTTAAGATATTATGTCTTGTAAAAATTGTAAAAGTTTTGTTAGTTTTTGCTTAAAATTAGCAAAAATATCTGGCAATGGGGCAAGAAAAATATTTTTGTTTAGCCTCCGAATTAAGATCATTTTTTTTAATTCAATTCAATTTTTGCTACAATTACGCCAAGACTCTGGAATGATCTGCTCATTTTTATTAGAATGGCTTCATCTGTGGCTATTTTTAAGTCTAAATTAAAAACCTATCTGTTTGATAAGGCTTTTAATTCTGGTTGAAGCACATTTTATCCTTGCCCTATGTTTTTGTTTCGAGTTATGATGTATTTTTTCTCCTTTCTCATGGTTTTACTGCTTTCATTTTTCATTGTGTTATTGCTATTTTTAGTTATTCTATTGTAAAGCATGGCAGTTAAGACAAAATTTCCTCTTAAGAATTTTTCGTGATTCTGGCTCTAGATTTACTAACAGCTTGAGCAGCGCAAACTACTGTCAGTATTTACTAAAGACACGCAGCGAACAAATAGAGATGAAAAGGCATGGACAGTTTGTTTTTTTGTTTTGCATCTGAGCTTATTGCATATACATATGATATGTAGGAATTTCCCTTTCAGACACAACATTTATGAGAGTATTTAAAGTAGTAATACGAGGTGATTTACTAAGGTTTGCATTAGTCAGTTTACTGGTATTTGCGCCATTATTTAACGAATGTCAGAACCCATTTTGTGCCTGTTTTGCTAGTCGATCACCAGCACCTAATTATCAACGGCTCTGCTTGTTTGTGACCTGATGCTAATTTGTACTGCTTTTGTGTTGGTCATTAAGAAAATGATCTGCATTTGTGCTCTTTAATTTGCGGATTGACGGTATATATCGGATATTTATCGGATTGCATTCTCATGCCTTGTTTAACACTGTAAATTTGGCCCCTAAAACATCTCATGTTTTAGATGATTTATTCTGCCGTTTATTTTTAAAAATGTCAATGATGTTTTTATATCATGTGCTCACATCCTCTCTGTCTGAAGTCAGAGGAGCCTGAGGAGTGGAATTCATTTGCTGACGCTTTATTAAATCAATGCTGTTTCTTCTGGAGTGAGACGATACAACAGATCCATGGTAATGCAGTGCCCAGGAGCAGCGGACAATCGCATTACAGCAATGCATCCGCTGATACACTCTGAAAATAAAGGTGCTTAAAAGGTTCTTCACAGCGATGCCATAGACGAACCATTTTTGGTTCCACAAAGAACCATTCAGTCAAAGAACCGTCTCTTTCTTACCTTTTTATAATCTGAAGAACCTTCTTTTGCCACAAAGAAGCTTTTGTGAAACAGAAAGATGTTAAAGGTTCTTTATGGAACCATTTAGACAAAAAAGGTTCTTCTATGGCATCATGAAGCACCTTTATTTTTAAGAGAGTAGCGTCGTCCTGGCCGGCCAGTAAATATTTTCCTGCAGTTCCTCAGTACAGAAACAGGTGAAGGCCTTGAGAAACATGAAAGAGCGGAGCGCTGCGCACGCTTTGGTGTGATCTACAGCGGCGTGAAGGTCTCGGGGTGAGGTTTTATTCTCCTGAACTGCTGCAGTCGTTTGATCTGTCTGACCTGTCACTGGCGTACGGTGAGCGCTGACACGAGCCACACACCGCGCTCAGCCCACAGAACAAACTTAGCTCATAAAAATGTTGTGGAAACACTGTTTTGAAATGTTTCTAAAACATTGAAATGTCCAGCTTTCTTATCATGATTATAAAATAACTTCAAGGTCACAAAAATGTTTCTTAGAATGTTCTACTAACTCTATTTTCACCCAAAATAAAATGTTATCTGACAGTTTCATTTTTATATTCTAAGACTGTTAAAATGTCCTGCTTTCTTGTCCTGATTCTAACATTATTTAAAGGTTATAAAAACCATTTCTTAGAATGTTCATCAAGTACAACATTTTGAGAACGTTGATCTTAGGACATTTTCTTTCAACATTTTCTTTAAAATAAGAACATTCCATAAACATTACTTTAAGAATGTTCTTCCTATATAACTTTTAAAAAACATTAGTGAAAGCTGGGATAACAGTCCCCTTTCTTCCTCTCATGTCCAACAGAGTCAAAATCGAGGATATTTCACATGTTATTATACACACACACACACACACACACACACACACACACATATATATATATATATATATATATATATATATATAAACATACATACATACATACAGGTGCATCTCAATGAATTAGAATGTCGTGGAAAAGTTCATTTATTTCAGTAATTCAACTCAAATTGTGAAACTCGTGTATTAAATAAATTCAATGCACACAGACTGAAGTAGTTTAAGTCTTTGGTTCTTTTAATTGTGATGATTTTGGCTCACATTTAACAAAAACCCACCAATTCACTATCTCAACAAATTAGAATACTTCATAAGACCAATAAAAAATAAAAAAAAACATTTTTAGTGAATTGTTGGCCTTCTGGAAAGTATGTTCATTTACTGTATATGTACTCAATACTTGGTAGGGGCTCCTTTTGCTTTAATTACTGCCTCAATTCGGCGTGGCATGGAGGTGATCAGTTTGTGGCACTGCTGAGGTGGTATGGAAGCCCAGGTTTCTTTGACAGTGGCCTTCAGCTCATCTGCATTGTTGGGTCTGGTGTCTCTCATCTTCCTCTTGACAATACCCTATAGATTCTCTATGGGGTTCAGGTCTGGTGAGTTTGCTGGCCAGTCAAGCACACCAACACCATGGTCATTTAACCAACTTTTGGTGTTTTTGGCAGTGTGGGCAGGTGCCAAATCCTGCTGGAAAATGAAATCAGCATCTTTAAAAAGCTGGTCAGCAGAAGAAAGCATGAAGTGCTCTAAAATGTCCTGGTAGATGGCTGCGTTGACTGTGGACTTCAGAAAACACAATGGACCAACACCAGCAGATGAAATGGCAGCCCAATTCATGACTGACTGTGGAAACTTCACACCGGGCTTCAAGCAGCTTGGATTCTGTGCCTCTCCAGTCTTCTTCCAGACTCTGGGACCTTGATTTCCAAATGAAATGCAAAATTTACTTTTATCTGAAAAGAGGACTTTGGACCACTGAGCAACAGTCCAGTTTTTTTCTCCTTAGCCCAGGTAAGATGCTTCTGACATTGTTTCTGTTTCAGAAGTGGCTTGGTAGCCCTTTTCCTGAAGACGTCTGAGCGTGGTGACTCTTGATCACTGACTCCAGCTTCAGTCCACTCCTTGTGAAGCTCTCCCAAGTGTTTGAATCAGCTTTGTTTGACAGTATTCTCAAGCTTGTGGTCATCCCTGTTGCTCGTGTCCCTTCTCCTACCCCATTTCTTCCTTCCAGTCAACTTTTCACTTAATATGCTTTGATACAGCACTCTGTGAACAGCCAACCATTCAGTAATGACCTTCTGTGAATTACCCTCTTTGTGGAGGGTGTCAATGATTGTCTTCTGGACAACTGTCAGATCAGCAGTCTTCCCCATGATTGTATAGGCTATTGTGTAACCATTTTGAAGGTTCAGGAAACCTTTGCAGGTGTTTTGAGTTGATTAGCTGATTGGCATGTCACCATATTCTAATTTGTTGAGATAGTGAATTGGTGGGTTTTGTTATATGTGAGCCAAAATCATCACAATTAAAAGAACCAAAGACTTAAACTACTTCAGTCTGTGTGCATTGAATTTATTTAATACACAAGTTTCACAATTTGAGTTGAGTTAGTGAAATAAATGAACTTTTCCATGGCATTCTAATTCATTGAATTCATTGGCATTCTATCCACATTCATTTTATAGCTCTGTACTCTACTGTATGTCAACAGTTGATTCATTTGTGTCTATTTGAAGAGGAACTCCTCAGATATGAAGTCACTGAGCAGTGAAAGAGCGACTTCTAAGCCATAAAATGTTCTCAAGTTGCATGACCTGGACTGGAGTCACACAGGACTTGAAGCCCTCTGTCTTGGTAAGACTTTAATTGTTTTTTGTTTTGGTGTGTTTTAAGCAAAAACTTCATAACTGAGAATAAGATCCTATGCTATGAATGAATGTTGTCCTAAATGTAAGAAACAGATTATTTGCACTTAATTTCAACTCCTAAAACTTGTCATTTCAATCTGAAACTACATCGACCATGAAGATAGTTTGTTCTTTTTTAATCAGTAACGTTCTTCAAAACTGTTTCCAACAGGAGAAAGAAAGGGTTTGAAATGACGTGAGGGTTACGAAAATTAACCATGGTTTTATTATAGTAAAAGTGTAATAATCATCATTTGTATAACCACAGTTTTAGCATGGTTAAACTATGGTTAGTGTAGCAAAACCATGGTTAATTTGTGGTTACCATGGTTTAACTATAGTGACCATAGTTTTTTGGTTGAATTTGTATTAAAACCATGGTTAATTTTGTAAGGGTTAGTTATTGACAACAGCTTTCTAAGCCTGCAAACATGCTGGAAAATACTGAGCCACAGCAGCTGAATTCACGAATTGCGTAAATATCTGAAAGTTTAAAGAAAAAGCTTATTAAAAGATGCAAACCCAGCAGATGTTCTATTTCCAGAGCTACAGGAATGTAGATGTTTTCCAGCACCAGCATGAGAGTCAGTTTGCTGTCAGTGGATGTTTGCTGGACATACAATCCGTTAAATACACTAAACACACACACACACTGATGTACGGGCCCAAGACCAGAGACGCTGACATGACCCACATAATTGGCAAGAAGTCTTGCTTCCTACAATTGGATCAATTTGCCGCATTCGGTCACTGTGGGCCGCTCTGTCCCCCGCGGACACTCGGCCCTGTGTTTCTCCCCAAATCAGCGTGATGCCTCGACTCGGTCATCTGCTGGCGTGACAGTTTGTCTGAGACCATATGCCACGTGGCAATAAAGTCAAGCTGATCTGCGCAGGGTTGGGGCAGCGCCTGCAGGCCTTTCATGAGGACTTCAGCCTCGCTCTTTGTCTCCTTAAATCTTCCACAGTTATGTGATATAGTCCGAGTTTATCCGCAGTCACCAGGCCTGCAGTGTTGCCGCTGTGCTACTGATCTGTATTTGTCTGATATTTCAGACGGCTCTAATAACACTCATGAAGTCTGAGAGAAGAGATACTAGAATACAACAGTCACAGTCTCTTTTGTTTGGCTTGTGTTTCTCCATTTCTCTGCTGCCTTTATATACAGTCAAACCAAAATTTATTCAGACCCCTTCAACATTTCTCACATTAGTTTATTTGTTGTAGTTTAGAAAATGGTAATAAAATATGACAAGAACTCAGAGTTAAACTGTCAGAACAAACTCATCTTGATAATGTCAGATAACTTTGATAGAAAGGTATGTAATGAATTCGGTTGAATAGCTGTCAGATGTTAAATTTAAGAACACAATCAGATAATACCAATTTAGCTCAACCAATCACCAAGCAATGCTTCATTTTGTTCAGTCTGTGGTGGAAAAAGGTTGCATTAGCAATTAAAGAAAAACACTTAAGCAAAACATGCTCTGATCAAAGTGTCTAAATAATTTTTGATCCCAAATTTTTATCAGTTTTACTATTAATTTTCCACTGTATGAAGAATTTTTGGGTATAATATGTCAGTTTACTTTATTTTGCTATCCTCACTTACATTAATTTACTAGTGTCCTGCACCCACTAGTAAAAAACTATCAAAAATTATATCTGGTGTCTGAATACTTTTTGGTTTCACTGTACATTCACAGATGATATGAGATTGAAAAAAAAGAAAAGGAAAAAATAAAACAACCCAAATGATGGAAAAATTAGTTTGTGTCTCAGGACCTTCAACTTTGAGACATCTCAAAGTCTCAGACTGCTCTTAGATCCATCACAGGACTAACACACACACACACACACACACACACACACACACACACACACACACACACGTCTTTGGTTTGTGTTTAGGTACTCACGGCAGCATGAAAGTCTTCACAGTCAAGACTATGATTAACAACTGCATCTGGAGTCAAATCTGAAGGCATGCAACAGGACTTAGACTATGAAAACAATGACACTCACTTGATTAGACTCTAGTCATTTTTGGTTATAAAAAAAATAAACAAATGTTTTGTCATAAAACAATTTAATTTGCAGTGTTACAAAATAAATAAAATATCAACTCAACATTTTCTTACCACAGCAAAGCTACTTTAATGTGTACTGGAGCTGGTGCCAAATCTGGAAGCGGGCTGCGCTTTTTCACACGAAACATTGGCAAAATCCTGTTTCTGAAGAAGAAAACCCATGCGGTTGGTGGGCAGAGTTTCCACCACAGACCACAGACCCCAGGTCAGTGGAAACGTAAGCTGGTTCAGGTCGAGCTCAGCTCCAGGGAAATCAGTAAATGTGACACGCGTTTCAATTAGCTGTTCGAGCAGACCACACCAGATCAGGGCTGCATTTCCCAAAAGAAACTATCGCAAGTTCCGTCATTACCAATAAAGTTCAATGGAACTAATCACCATAGTTAGCTAACGATGCTTTTGGGAAACGCACCCCAGGTCAGTGACAAGAATCAGGACAACATGGAGTGGTGATATTAATAATAATAATGCTACTACTACTAATACTGCTACTACTACTACTACTACTACTACTACTACTACTAATAATAATAATAATAGTAATAAAAACAAACAAACAAACAAAAAACCTTTGTGATATGAATTTAGTGTGTTCTAGTAAATAATACTCTGGCAGTAATTTGAGCAAAAAGCACTAATGATTTGTTTTAAGGCCAAGTTGAGGACTGATAACTAGACTGACAACGAGTGTGTCGCACCTCTGTTATTCGCACATCTTTAACTGTGTTAGCAGCCTTCATCAGTCACACCTCACACACACACACACACACTCACACACAAACACCTCTAACACACACACACACCTCACACACCTCTAACACACACACACACACACACACACATGCACACACATACACGGACTCACACGCACACACTCACTCACATCTAACAGACACAGCTCACACATACACACACACAGCTCACACACAAACACCTCTAACACACACAGCTCACACACACACACCTCTCACACACACACACACACACACACTCACTCACACGCATACTCACTCACTCACACACTCACTCACATCTAACAGACACAGCTCACACATACACACACACAGCTCACACACAAACACCTCTAACACACACAGCTCACACACAGACACCTCTAACACACACACACACACTCACTCACACGCACACTCACTCACACACTCACTCACCTCTAACACACACAGCTCACACATACACACACACACACCTCTAACACACACAGCTCACGCACACACTCACACACGCATGCACACACATACTCACTCACTCGCGCACACTCACACCTCACACACACACATACATTCACTCACTCACTCACACGCACGCACGCACTCACACACACACACATTCACTCACACGCACGCACGCGCACACACTCACACACACAAGCACACACACACACACACACGCACACGCACACACACACACGCACACACCTCACACACACACGCGGGCAGTCACATGTGATTGCCTCTGATGAGTCGCAGCATCTGCGGGGCAGAGCCATGTGTGTGTGAGAGAGAGGTGACAGGTGAGTGACAGGTGAGTGACAGGTGTCCTGAGGAGCAGCGGGGGAGGGCTGCCACAGGTGAGGAGATGCCACGGCCGCACACGCCTGGTGTTTGAGGACACTGCTGGGCATGAGTGACACAGGTGAGGACGGAGACGAGCGCAGCGGCTCAGGACACGCAGAACATCGGCCAGACAGACCTGCATATTGTGCACAAACAATAAATCCTGCTGTGTCTACATTACTGCAGTCACGCCAATCCAGACAGGCCTTCATTAGAGCTTGTGCTGAGACCAGCCTCGCCACACTGTTAGAGCTCTGCAGACCTGAGCAGGGCATCGCTTGAGTTCTCTCAATTCCATTTCTGCTCATCGATTCTGATTCTTATCGATTCCCAGTTTCCCCAGGAAACAAGACAAATATATTGTGTCATTTTGCTTCTAGTAAATGCATCTTGATTTCAGAATTTTTAGATATTTTGACTAGAAACAAGACAAAAATACTAAATAAGATGAGCCGTTTTTTGCAGTGTGAGGAAAGTGATCAGACTATTTTCTCCTGCTGGACCAGAAAACAGCTGTAAAAATCCCATAAACACACAAGACACATCTACAGACCAGAAGATCACAGAGACCCGAGGAGACCTAGCAACCGTCCAGAGCACCCTGGAAACCGTCTTCAGTACGTGGCATTGTATATGCAGCATATTTTCTAAACACACTGCAAAGGTATGAAGTGAGTGAAGTTTAGTATATTCATATACTGTATGTAATATTTTTCCTCTGTTAAACACTGAGGAAAAAAACACAGTCTACGTTAAACAGTTAGGAATGTGTTGATGTTGTATGTAATAGTGTTGGGTGATATGCTCAATTGTCATACCGTCGTCAGCCTGTGAGGGCGCCGATACACGATATTGTCGTGATCATTTTTTAAATTATTTACTTGCTTAGTTTCATTGCCAGAAAGTGAACCAACTCCAACATAATGCTAAAAACAGCCTAATGTTTTTAATATGACTGAATGAACATGATAATTTAATAGAAACATTGTAAGTTACTAATTATAATGCTTACATTTCGTCAGTTATTCAAAAAGCAGCTACAGTAAACGAGCAAAGAACATCATCACTGACTTCAGTCTAGTGTGAGTTTATGCAGTTTAAAAAAAAACACTCTCGTTATAATCAGTGAAGCTATCTACACCTTATGATGAATAAATCTCTAATACTTACATCTGCACTTCATTGTTTATGATGAGAGAATTCGCGAGAGAGCTGAATTCAGTGCATTGAACAACAAAACTCCAGTGCTTCAGCGATGACTCATCTGAACGCCTCTGATTGGCTGTTGAGTTCATAAACTCAACAGAATCGTCTGTGATTGGTTATAAAGCACAACACAATAAAAAACACGGAAAAAGAAATATGATAGAACAAATAAGCCCTAATATTAATTAAATTGTATTACTACCCTGATAATAATAATAATATAATAATCATCTTGCTATAATCAAAGGCATCAGCCACAGGTGATATCTCTGACTATCGTCTATACACAATACTATCTTCTACACTGCAAAAAATGCTTTTCTTACTTAGATTTTGTGTCTTGTTTCCAGCCCAGATATCTAAAAACTCTTAAATCAAGAAGGATTTTCTAGACAAGTAACAATTATTGTCTTGTTTTCAGAAAAAAAAAAAAAGTCACAATTAAGTGAGTTTTGCTTAGAACAAACAAATAATCTGCCAGTGGGGTAAGCAAAATAATCTTATTTCAAACAGAAAACAAGAGTATTTCACTTACCCCATTGGCAGATTATTTTGCTTGTTTCAAGCAAAAAAAAAAAAAGTGTCTAGAAAATCCTTCTTGATTTAGGAATGTTTAGATATCTGGGCTGGAAACAAGACAAACACTCTAAGTAAGAAAAGCATTTTTTGCAGTGTATCGGCACAACCGAGTATGAATGAGAATGAAAGGCACTAAATGAAGGAAAAGAAAAACACTGCTGATGAAAGCCTTAGAGCTGCACTTAACAGCTGACATACAGTAAGAGAGCAGAGGAATATTACACACACAGCTTCTGGAAGCAGATGCCTTTATTCAAAGCCACTTACAGAATCTTATTACAGGACCAGAGCCGTCTTTGCTGAAGGCACAGTGATGATGGCTGATGGCTCAGGCCTCGAATGACTTGATTATTAATCAGTATTGGTAGTATATGGTAGTATTAAGAAATGTTCAACTTGGTGCACAGTGACTCTTCTGAAACTTGAAACAAATGTGAGCATGTTAAAGAGATTTTTTCAGGAGAACATGGTGAGGAACATTAGACATCTCATTTTTGATTTTGCTGTGCTCTGGGTTTATCCACCCAGAGAGTCATTTTAAACATTTCTAACAGTGACCTGCTGCCTGTCTCCTCTGATTCCACGCTTCGCTGTGATTCCAGTCTCATTTCTCAGAGGCCTTTTAGTGGCCATGTATTAGATCCATAACTGCATTAAAAAATGATTGAGTGCCACATTGACGCCGAATCCCCTCGCCTCGCCTCCACACGTGATCAGGACTCACCTTTCATCTTTGATGGAAGTTGTCTTGTTTTAACCCTCTAGTTTCTTATGTGCATTTTCTGTGATTAGCGGCTTTTCTCTTTCCCTGGCAAATGTATTAATACATGTATAGCGAATAAATTCATAATTTGCACCACCTCTGAAATCACTTTCCTTTCCAGTTGATCTCATCAGTCCCTGCTTCTTCAATCTGCTGTCATTGATAAAATCAAGCCCCAGCTTCTCCCACTGAGTATCCTGTTTCGCATTATGGAAGTATTTCCTAATTATTGTTGTCATTAATAAAATATAGCATCTGTCATCACTCATTGTGCAAAGAAAGACAGGCTTATCTGAGGCTAACAAATCTAACAAATCTAAGCTAATGTCTCATGCGAGACAGAAAACGCACTTCAAGATCACTTTCTCAGACAAAGATTTTGGTTTGTCACCGAGAGATAATTTATTGAACAGATGCATGTTTTATTCAGGCCGACAGCGGCATAGTCTGGTCGACATTTCAGCGTTGCGTCGTGTCGCATCCGTCACTGCAGAAACCAGCTGTTTATTACTGTCATTCAGCGCTCGTAATGACACATTAGCCTTCTTACTCACAGCTGCAAATGGAAACCTCCATTCAGTCACAATATGACAGCAAGCGCCGCTGAATAATCACTCAAACTGCATTTTCTTTGCCTGACAGAGGTAAAGCGGCTTCGACACAAGCAGCAGCTCAGCTGTGAGATGAGGTTGCACTAGCCTGCAAATTGAAATGCCAAACATCCCGGCATCCAGAAGCCCAAACACAGTCCATCTACAGCGGGTCACGTCAGGGTCACGAGTGTCTTGGGTTCCAGACCGATAATCCTCCCTACGATCTGAAACTTTGCTCCCTCATGTGTTTTGCGCCGTAACGTTCAGACCTAAGCACAAATCTGCTGATTGATTGGCCAGTGATGCCCCAAATAAATGAGCCGGCTTGAAGAAAGTCCATGGATTAACTCCAGAGGTCCCACTGGATAGAAGGGAACGTGGGTAATTTGTCAGAGCGCTTCCATCTGTTTGGGTGTTTCTGTCTCAAACGCGGCTGGCAGATCTCTGAGCGTCATCCGTCAGGCCTCGGCACGCATGGCATTTACAGAAACAGCCACAGAATGACCATCAGGAGAACCGGGCAGCCCACTTGCCCTGCTTTTTAATATTATTAATATATAATTGCCTGCCGAATGCACTAAACCAATTATTTCCCACTTCACCATTTGATAATAATTGGTTAAACTGCAAAAAATGCTTTTCTTACTTAGATTTTTTTTTTGTCTTGTTCCAGCCCAGATATCTAAAAAAAAAATCCTAAATCAAGAAATAATTTCTAGACGAGTAAAAAAAAAAATTGAAAAAAAATTGAAAAAAAATTGAAAAAAAAATTGAAAAAAATTCAAAATTGTTTTTTTTTTTTTTTTTTGCTTGAAACAAGCTAAATAATCTGCCAATGGGGTAAGCAAAATACTCTTGTTTTCTATTTGAAAAGATTATTTTGCTTGTTCTAAGCAAAAACTCACTTTTTTTCTGAAAACAAGACAATAATTGTTACTTCTCTAGAAAATCTTTCTTGATTTAAAGAATTTTTAGATATCTTGACTGGAAACAAGACAAAAAAAATCTAAGAAAAGCACTTCCTTAGTATTTTTCTCTTGTTTTAGTATAAATGTCTACAAATTCTGGAATTAAGATGCATTTACTTGACAAGTAAAATGACTTAAGATATTATGTCTTCACTGTATAAAAAATTAAATAAATAAATAAATAAAAAGTTGAGAAAACTTAAAAGTTTAAGGCAACCAGCTTCAGCAGATTTTTGATTTTCTCAACTTTTTGTTGAATAAACTTAAAACAACAAGTTGAGAAAACTAAAAAATCTGCTGAAGCTGGTCTCTCAACATTTGATTTTTTTACAGCACTTTAAAAAAAAATAAATAAATAATAATAATAATAAAAATAAATTAATTTTAAAAAATGCCTTAAACGTAATTTTCTCAACTTGTTTTTACAATGTTGTTTTCTGTAAAAATGATCAAAATTGTGTTAGTTTTTGCTTAAAACAAGTAAAAATATCTGACAATGGGTAAGAAAAATAATCTTGTTTAGACTTTTTTTCTCACCCCATTGGCAGATATTTTTGCTTGTTTTAAGCAAAAAATAACAAAATGTGTATTTTTTTTCCAGAAAACAAGAAAAAATATATTAAGACATGTTACTTGTCAAGTAAATGCATCCAGATTCAAGAATTTTTTTGTTATTTATTCTAGAAAACAAGACAAACTTTTTTTTTTTTTTTTGCTTTGCAGTGTAGGTCTGACAGCCAGCAATTCTGAAGTGGACTAAAGTTCATGATCAAGCATAGTTTTTGTTTTGCAATAAATAAATAAATAAATAAATAAATAAATGTCAATAGTCAGCATGAGGAACGGCAGAGCTGAACTTCCCAATTCAAAGATTCAGAGAGGCCCAGAAGTGTGACCGTCTTCAGATTGGCTGGCCAGCCTGGAGATTGAGTGACCGGTCCTGCAGAGTATGACGTGTGCTGAATGTTGTCTTCACAGCAGGTCAGGGAAACTCCTGGCAGGGGTCCGAGGCCTCATTCATCTGCACTGCTCTCTCATGAACGCAGCCAAACACACATCTATCATGTGCTTCTCACATACTGACCTGCTGTTTACAGCACCATCGCACTGTGAATAACGGCACGGCTTTGATCCATGAATTAATATACACTGCTGTTCAAAAGTTTGGGATCAGTAAGATTCTTTATGTTTTTTAATGGAGTCTCTTTTGCTCATCAAGGCTGTATTTATTTGATCAAATATATGAAATTTTTATTGTGAAATATTATTCCAATTTGTAATATTGGTTTCCAATTTTAAAATATATTTAAACATAGAATTTATTTCTGTGACGCAGCGCTGAATTTTCTTCAGCCATTACTCCAGTCTTCAGTGTCACATGATCCTTCAGAAATCATTCTAATATGCTGATTTATGATCAATGCTGGACCTGTTGTGCTGCTTATATATATATATATATATATATATAATAATTATAAAAAAATATATATATATATATATATATATATTTTTTTTTTTTTAACCTGTGATACTTTTTTAATTCTTTGATTAATGAAAAGTTTATAAGAACAACCTTTATTCAAAATAGAAATCTTTTCTAACAATATAAGTCTTTACTATCACTTTTTATCCATTTAACACATCCTTTCTGAATAAAAGTATTAATTTCTTTACAACTTTATTAATATTTGATATATGTTTTCATAATGTTAAGAGAAAATGTTCTTAGAACAACATTCTCAGGAACGTCCTTATGATGTCATTTGTAATTGATGAACGTTCTCATAATGTTGAAAGTGTTCTTAGAATATTAAAAACAAACGTTCAAATTTATTTTGAGTGAAAATACAGATAGTAGTATGTTGTAAGAAACATTTGACTAACCTTTAAATAATGTTCTAATCATGACAAAGAAATCTGGACATTTTAACATTCTTAGAATATGCTCAAATAACATTTTATTTTGGGTAAAAATAAAGTTAATAGTACGTTGTGAGAAATGTTTTCATAACCTTTAAATACTGTAATAATGGTGATTACGAAAACAATCTCATTACGGTGGAAAATTTGGTTATAAGGCAACACCTCCTCCTTTATTTCATCTCTAATGTGTTGTTGACAGTGTAATAAAGATTTTACACAAACCTGTTTGGCTTTCTGCAGCGTGCACATGTCACCAAGAGCACTATGTCATGTCAGTGCCTGTCTCTTCTATCACCAACATACACATGATATTTTACTGCCATTCAGTTTTTTGATCAGGACACTTCAGCTGTGACTGCAGCTCAAGGGAATGAATGCACTGCTAAATATGGAGCTCCTGCTTGTGTTTATATAGTTAAGATCTGCAGAAAGGGCCCTGAGAAAACAGTGTGGGAATTTCTGGCCCCCTGGTGTGAAACGGGTCAACGTCTGAACCCAGAACTTCACGAAACAACACACGATGACCGAGAACACAAACAGCACATTTACAGTTTTCTTCATTTAGCAGGAGATTCGCGTCAGGAGAGCTGACTGACAAAGAAGAGTGAGGTGAGAACAATGATGGTCAAACATTTAGATTCGAAACGAAATGCAAAAGCACCCGTTTTAAAAATTATTTTGGATTTTGAAAAGCCTGTTGACTTTTGCCATCTGTGTCCCTGGAGCACAAAAGCAGTCATAAGTAGCACAGGTATATTTGTAGCAATAGCCAACAATACATTGTATGGGTCAAAATTGTCCATTTTTCTTTTATGCCAAAAATCGTTAGGATATTAAGATCATGTTCCATGAAGATATGGCACTTTGACCTCACCATAACAACTTCTGCTAACGTTATCCCATTCTCCAGCATAACCCAAGACAGAGGCAGCCGGAGCACAAGGAACGCCAGCTTGAGAGGAGGAAGAAGAAGAAGAAGAGTTCTTCAGGGCTCTGACAGCATGTTGGGTGATGGTCTATAACAGCGGCATGGCCTCGTAAAGCTGACAGCGCCTGACGTCCGTCTGAGTCACCCATGCCTCATGCCACCGTCTCTCGGTTGCTTGCACCATCCTGATGGCAAGTGTTCATATACATTAGTGTTCTGGATGGATGACCGCAGAACCGCTGACCTCTGGAAGGAACAATAGCCCGTCCGTGAGGTGGCCCACGCGCGCCGTAGAAACAGAAACTCAACACAAGCACGGCTAGCGACTGGACTCTGAACGGATGGAGGTTACAGGTCTCTGTTTAACGGCCCGGCGTGTTTGAGGGAGGAAGGGGTTCACAGCCTCAGACAGGATTGAGTTAGCGTTCTGCTCCAAGCCCTGGTTCACAGTGACTTGTTGGTGATTTATCTGATGGAAGGAATTCAGTGAAGGGCTGGGATCTCTACTGTAACCTTTTACCCCCACCAGATGTTCGCTCTGAAAACACGATAATGTTCATCCCTAAATCCCCATGCAAACATATCAAGTGGCTGCTATATGTGTTTGTGAAATGACAGAGCGGCGATGGGAAAGGATTTTCAACAGAACCGGCGCGGTCAGACGCTCCATATGCTCCAGGAGAACGTAATATACTACAAATCAGTGTTGGGCTAGTTACTCAAAAAATTTAATTTATTACTCATTACTAGTAACTCCTTTCAGAAGTAATATAATTACGTTACTTATTACTTTCTGGCAGCAGTAATTAGTTACATTACTTTTCTCTCATGCTCCACAGAAGTTGCACATCTTCCCGACAAAATTCTTCTGAAATGTTACTAACAATATATTTCTGCCTCATCATTTCACCAAAATCCACACTGGATCACAGCCTGAAGTTATTAAAAACACTCAGTTGTGACTGATAGTGATGTTTAAGTAAAAGTGTTGTATTATTCTCATTGTGCAGCTATAATTTCTCTGTTACCCTTATACGATTATATTTCATGATGAATTTCATCAAAAGAATTCACAAATATGTTCATGAGAAAATGTTTCTTTTCTAAAAAGATTTTTAATTATAGTAATACACTTTATATCAGGATCAGAGGGATGTGGGTGGGCAAGCCATGAGTAAAGTACTGCCATAACTCACACATCAGTGTTCAGATCATCTTTTCTCCTGACAAAATCAATGTAATGGAAATATTTCCATCCGCTGAATGTAAGCTTTTCCATATTCCATACGCCTGCTGCTCTGGTGACTATATGTGCCTTTGCAAGTCATGAAAATTATGAAAATAAATTAGGAATTATTGGATTGTTGGATTTCTAATCAGTAGGCCTTGAGGCATCAAAAGTAACTAAGGAGCTGTTTTATGGATGGAAACTGTAATATTATTACTGAAATCTTATTAGTAATTAGTTACACTATAAGTTACTGCAAAAAGTAATATTATTACTGTAACTAGTTACTGCCCAACACTGCTAAAAATGCACAATACTCATATAAAACAAACATAATTTCATACTTTGGGAGTGAATGAATTTCGTGATTAGAGCTATGAATTTTTTATTTTTTTTTGCTGTATCTTTTGTTTCCAAGATGTATGCATTGTTCGCACAGTCACCAAAGACAGGAACCATACAGTCATTTAAAAACATTTGCAAACAAACACCGTTTCCATCCAACGAGTCAAAGAGAACAAAATCGTCACTTTCTCATAAACTGGCACTAAAGAAAAAAGTAGGAGGAGCTACTTAATAATTTTCATTTATAATAAATGACTTGCACCTCAGAGCGAGCAGACGAAACACAATGAATGCTGTCAGTGCTTTCAGTGGCGGATGCCTGATGTTTGGGAACGCAGTCGTGTAAGACATTTATACGACAGACTTTGCTCAGACCTTTCAGAACGACCAAAACAACATTTCAGATGCTGTGAACGAGATCGATCCGCTGGTTAGTCAGGATTTGCCGTCCCATAGCACAAAGTCATATGACTTTTTTGATGCACTTGGAGGAATTTATCCTCAAAATGCATTTCCATCTCTCATTATTCACATTAACCCTTTTCCACACAAGTCAAAAACCACCTCAAGCAAGCGTAAAACTTTTTTGAAATTTGTCATTTCCATCACTCGTTTTTCATGCGATACTTCAAAATGAGCATTAAAATAGGGTGATGGAAACATAGCTATTACTCAGTTACCATCCCAGATTTCTAACCACGAGGCTTTGCAGTCGCTATGATATTCTTGGTGATCGCTAGGTGCTTACATACTGAGCAAGCTCAAATTAATGTCATGTCGTGGTTTCAAGTCATGCACCACAGTTTCATAGTTAGGGTCAGGGGTTTTGTAAAGTAAAAGTGATGCCTGACTTATCAAACACAACTGATGATAAACCCTCACAAGACTGAATCAAACAGCTTGGCCTCATTTCCCAGACAGAGTTTCAGCGGCTGGTTAATAACTGAATGAGAGAGACAGGACCAGACAGACAGAGAGAGAGATTTTGACAGTCCCAGCCAATATTTGTCATTTCAGAGTGCATGAATTCTTGATTTGATGTGCCTTAATTGATTCATCTCTGCTTACCACTGGCTGTCTGTGGTACAGGGCACTCCTGAACGCTGTAGGAAGTGTCGTGACCTTTCTGACCTCTGCTATGACCCCAGCACCAGACACAGCAGACAATCATGGGCAGAAACAGATTCTGTTTCTGGACCATTTCACTACTAAACACGATGATATTATACTTACAGGTGAATCGAGAGACACTGAAAGAGATCGCAGTCTTTAGTGAGGGCTGCTCATATGGGAATATTTGGAAAAATCATTGCTTGTTGTTCCAATGCTTTAAATAGTGATGGATTCCTGTTTTAAGTCTGTGTGCATTTCATTTGCAAAGAGGAGTAATAAAACTTCATCTGCCAGTCTTTTCGAAGGCTGCGAACCTCGCTCTGCTTCTGCTCTGTTACTATGGTTTTCTTACCAAGGTTGGCCCGGGTCTTTGTGAATGTTGTTGCATACTGTCATTGTAAAACGAAATGAAGGTAAAATTTGTCATTTACCTTGGGGTGTTCTGAAAAGCCCCCCTCTCCTCTCCTCAAAATTGATTTAGACCTTCATTTCACAATGAACTGTTATAATTGAACAGCTCAGTGGACTGACCCTCGAAACGAGGAGAATCTGAAGGACGATTCCTAGTCTCTACCCGAGGATTTGGGAAACATAAAAATAAAAGGGTTAATCATTAATGCTTATAAATATACAGTATATCTCCCATCCTCAATGAACATCAATGAGGTCCGCTGTCATCCGGTGTGATTGGTGACAATGACACAATAAACTGGGCATCATTATGTTATGCACTGAAATACTCTGGTGGAGTAGTATCTAAGCGTGCTTTGTGGCGACCGGTAGACGTGACAGAACCTTGGAAAACCCAACAATTTCTGAAAACATTATATGGCCACTCTTGCTATTTGAAGTACACTTTATTGCCTTTCTCTGCCTTTCAAGTGTGCCTCACTTCAGGCATGTGATACCTTTAATCTCGCTTTAAGGTTTACCATTTTATGATTAATTGCGAACAACAGAGAAAGAGCGAGACGAAGGGCCATGTCAACGGAGAATTTAGCTTCTTTCGTGATAGCTCTTAAAGTGGGTGCTACGGAGATCTTGTGATCACGTTAAGTCCTTCTTGAAGGGAAAAAAGGTGCAGACGAAAGCTTCCTAAAAGCTCTGGAAACAGTAATCATCATGGAGCAAGTTGCCAGTTGGAATTTTATTAAGCACACGCTCGACCGCCTGCTTCCATTATGTGCGCGCTAATGTCACATTGATTATGCTGATCGTAAACTGCCTTTGTTTGGCTTCGCCTCCCTGTCAGTCAAAGCGTCTGCTGGGACGAGAGCGTCTCGCTAAAAGCTGCCTTTTCTGTGTTTGTGGCCATTCGAAGCAGCTCTGAGCATGACGCCGTTCCCCTAAGAGACCCCATTTCCAGCTGCATTTTGGTGTATTAATTGCTTTTTAATGTTTTCCTCCTGTTTCAAATGTGACTGTGTACAAACAAATCAACAATAATGGAGGCTTAAGTATTTTTCTGATTGGGTCAAGAGCAGGAGTAAAAAGGGTGGCACTGAATAAACCATAGAGGCAGAGAATGAGGCGACGGCGCTCCGAAGGATTGAAGATTGTCCTGCCAGAAGCCTCGTCCCATGTGAACTATTCCCAGTCACAGAAGCGATGCAAGAAACAGTGCTTGGTGAACCTTTCGGGAACAATTTGAATGCATCTGACAAGTTAAGGAAGCCGTTTTAACATCTCTTCTTACTTTTTCATCTGGACCAAAGTTGGGCGAAATGAGACTTTTATGGGACGATGATCAATTTTTAATTTGCTCAGTCTTTTACCTGATGGACGTCCTCATTGTGTTATATTCAGAGCGATTCAAAAGTGCAAATGAAGGACTCATGGGAGAAAACATTACACATCATGTCTGATATGAAATCAACAAGAAACTAAAATTAAATTGAATGTGAAGACTCGAAGAAGAAATTGCATCAAAATGGTTTTAAATGCATGCCGGCCATCTTGGTTAAATGCTTTGGTAACACTTTATTTTAAGGACCTATTCTCGTTATTAGCTAGTTGCTTATTAGCATGCATATTACTAGCATACTGGCTGTTTGTTAGTATTTATAAAACATATGTGACTCTGGACCACAAAACCAGTCATAAGGGTCAATTATTTTTAAATTGAGATTGAATAAATAATCTTTCCATTGATGTATGGTTTGTTAGGATAGGACAATATTTGGCTGAGATACAACTATTTGAAAATCTGGAATCTGAGGGTGCAAAAAAAATCTAAATATTGAGAAAATCACCTTTAAAGTTGTCCAAATGAAGTTCTTAGCAATGCATATTACTAATCAAAAATTAAGTTTTGATATATTTATAGTAGGAAATTTACAAAATATCTTCATGGAGCATGATCTTAATATCCTAATGATTTTTGGCATAAAAGAAAAATGAATAATTTTGACTCATATAATGTATTGTTGGCTATTGCTACAAATATACCTGTGCTACTTATGACTGCTTTTGTGCTCCAGGGTCACAAATTACTGCCTTATTCTGCATGACCATATTTTACATCCCTTAATCCTACCCCAAACATAACAACTACCTTACTAACTATTAATAAACAGCAAATCAGGAGTTTATTGAGAGAAAACTTGTAGTTAATAGTGAATGTGTTCCCTATTCTAAAGTGTTACCAATGCTTTTTTTTTTTTTTTTTTTTTTTTGAGTAACGCTACAATCTGCAAAAAAAGTAAAAAAAAAAAATAAAAAAAAGTTTACATTTAGATAACATCTGTTAAACATCCACCAACAAGACCGATCTCAAAAACTTTACTAATATGCATGCGTGCATGTTTCAGGGAAAAACAAGCAATGCTTTTACTAATAAGGTAATTGATTTCAAAGGTGGGAAGTCCTTTTCTAAGCTGCCATATTTAGTGTCACAATTTCTCATTTATTCACAATCAGGGGCCTGTTTTCTCCTTACACCGTCTCTGATAACAAGCCATTTTGATGCCGTCTCATCTGCCTATAAATCTAACAGCAAAGGAAATATGGAAAGAGAAAACGGTAAACAAACAAAACCTGAAATCCAAAAGTGAGGCTTGTCTGCTTGGATTTGCTGCTTGAGGAGAATCAGTATTTGGGCTTGAGTTACACATCCAGCATCTGCCATCCGGACATCAGGCACCATATTCATCATTTGGCAACATGGAGCCCAGCGTCTGTACAAACAGCCAGAGGAAATGAAGTCTCTTGGCCAGACAAGAATAAAATTAGCTTGATGACTAAGTTCCTCCCCCGTTCCATCAGGAATAAGACCCTTCATTTGTTTTCATTACCTCCCTTTGCCTCGGACAACCGGAGTGTCATTCAGTTCATTCTGCTGCTGTCAAGAGCACAAGACATCTACAGAACTTTGTATTTTTTGTCATCATTTGATACTTCGTGCAGTTTCTGGAATTTTTTTCCTTCATTTGAAACCACAAACATTAAGACAAAAAATCCACCTGGATCAAATGTACCCTAATTCTAAGCACATTAGCATAACAGTTCTGACAGAATTTAGATGTAATTATGGTTAGAACAAGCATCTCGAAATAGAACTGCAAAAATGATGAAAATATTATTTATAACCCCCAAAACACAACAGATCTGCATTTTAAAGTGCCACAAACTCACTGTGCTTAAATAATCAACATACTTTTTAAAAAACGACTGTATATTGAATGTTTATTTGGTGTGATTTATTAAAAAGAATTCATTTAAAAATGACATCGTTAATCATGCCTCCTGACCCGTATGAAAATGTTATAAGCAGCAATTTTCTTATAATCAGATGCAATTAAAGACTGAATATCACACCATGTGTTTGCAAGCTGCAGGCAAAACAGAATGCAGGCGTCTCGAAACGCTCCTTTAAAAGTTGCTTTAATGAAACCTGTCTATTTTCTACATGTATGTACATCTTATTGTGGTTTGATCTTGTAAGGTAACTGGATCATCCAGTGAAGCGTCAGTCATCTCTCTGGTGACATATACAGGACTTCTCCAAGTGTTTAGTGCTCTTAAACTCACGCATCCAATCAACAACTGATGCACCAAGACCCACGACAGCTTTATTTTTTGATAATCTGTATGTGCGTCACAATACATTGTCTACTTCAGTTTCATCGCTTTAAACACATTCAGGTTTCCATATGTTATATATGCACCACAGCTGACTTGAAGGGATAGTAAACTTTCTGACTTTCTTTATTCTCACTGCAAAAAATTATTTTCTTACTTAGTATTTTTGCCTTGTTTTCCGGTATAAATATCTAAACATTTTTTAATCAAGATGCACTGACATGACAAGTAAAATGACTTAAGATATTAAGTCTCGTTTTCTAAAAAAAAAAAAATTATCAACATTTTGCTAGTTCTTGCTTAAAACAAGCAAAAATATCTGCCAATGGAGTAATAAAAATTATCTTAATTCAAAGGCTAAACAAGAGTATTTTTCTTGCCCCATTGGCAGATATTTTTGCTTGTTTTAAGCAAAAACTAACAATTTTTATTTAATTTTATTTTTTTTTTTCAGAAAACAAGACAATATCTTACGTCATTTTACTTAAGTAAATGCAACCTGATTCAAGAATTTTTAGATATTTATACTAGAAAACAAATCAAAAATACTAAGTAAGAAAATCATTTTTGCAGTGCAGTTGATTTTCATTGTATGAAAAAAAAAAAAAAATAATAATAATAATCACACAGGCATTTTTCAAAATACTTTCTTATGTGTTCCACAGAAGAAAGTCATATGGGTTTGGAACGACACGAGGGTGTAAATGATGGCAAAATGTCAGGGTGAACTTCAAAGTATGAATGCATGTCACTAAACACATTACTGTCCTGATTATATTAACACAATAAATCAACAAAATGACTAGATTCCTTCCCATTGAGATGTTTTGGTGAAGGCACACACACTAATGTTAATGTTTACCCCGAGTGCCTGTTAGAGGTGAGTGAAGACATCTTGTACATGTTTAAAGCCTGCAGCATTAACCCTCTTGCCCCCGGAGTAAACCTCTGCTGACCCGCGGCCGTTCAGAGCACTGCTCCAGAACCAAGAGTCCAGACCCCACAGGGAGCGTCCAGACCGCAGCCTTCAACTGGACCCACCGCCTCTCAGCATCCGTTCCTCTGTTCTATTCTCATTTGTATTTTTGCGTGATTTTTGTATGATGGAGATCGCAGAGCATCAACATTAAAAAACGAATAGATATCAGCAAATCTGTGCATTCACTGGTTCGTTCCACACGCTCACTTGACTCGCTTCACCCGCTCCGCTGGATCACCGTAGTTACAGTCCTGTGACCACGGGGTTAAATTACATTAGCACTCAAAGAAGATGTGATTGACTCTTACAGCTCCATCTCTGTAGCGTGTTTACTGTGTCCGGCCCGTGGAGGAAGATGCGGCGGCGATCAGAACACGGTCACAACGAGGATGTCACATAAAGAGATGAAAAGCTCAATATCTTTGGCCGGAGGCACCCAGGGGACGTGTAAACCAGAGGAAGTCTTTGAGCCAAGAAAAGGTTCGTAGAGGTCTGGATTTACAGCCGCCAGGGGTGAAGACTCAATGCTTATTTCCACAGCCAGTTAAAACAAATCACGCTCATGCTTCAACCGTAGGCCCCCACGTTTTCCTCCGACCTTCTTAGCTCACATTTTAGTACGATGTTATTCTTCTGTAAACTATCTGAATTACTCCAAAATAAATACCGTTACACCAGGGATAAGCTTTGCTTGAGAAAAGCCCGGCCTTCCCTTTGCATGTGGATCTAGTCTTAAAACAGTTCAAAATTTGGTATTATCATTTATTTTATTACAGAACAAAAGGTTTGTGATTCATTTCAACACAAGTGCTCATATGGGAAAAGTTATTTTGTGTTCAACAGCATGCATTTGAATGCATGGGTGTCATGTGAGACATATAAATAGACATATCATAACAATTATCGTAAAGCAGCTATCAATGCTACTGTATGACATGAGGGGGGTTAAACATCTAATTATTTTGAGTTTGTGATGGAAGATGGACAGTTCTGACCAATATCAATATAGGGGCTCAATACAGGAGGAACCTTTTCGTAGTTTTGAGAACTATTGGCGAAAGTTCCCGGTTTTTGGCGTGTTTGCACCGCAGCTAGGAATGTATTTGGTTCTAGGAGCTCCGATTGGGGGAACTAAATTAGCTCCTACTTCAGAGCAGGGTCTAAATCTAGAACTATCAGTGACATAAGTGTACGCTGATTGGCCAAACGCATATGAAACACTGGCTACCCGTCATTTTTAAAAAGCCATGTAAACATATTTACTCCACAAACATGGAAAACAGCGATAACAGCATTGACCTGTTGTATGCAGCGTTTTATTCCTTTCTCAGCCTCAATAATATGTACCACTGCAAGTTGTCCTCCTGAGACCCCCCCCAAAAAAGATTGTGAATTTAGTATTTTTCATTTCATTACATTGTTCAAAGCATAAAAAAATGGAAAAATAAGAGTTTTGAAAATTATATTTTATTCATATGTTATGCTATGTCCTCTGTAGAGGACACCAGGGCTCAATGTAAAAAAATAAATAAATAAATAAAAATAAAAAAACATGGATTTTTGTTTAAAATCACCAATAAATTTTTAGGTTTCAGGATTTTTTTTTTTTTTTAATTTTTATACCAAACTTTGTATGAAGATGATTCTCAACTATATTATGAAAGATGTAACAATGATTTGATATACCATTTTGCTTTATTCAGTATGTGTGTAAAATGACCTTAAGAAGGTTTTCCCATTATATACAGATGTATCTATACACTGTATCTAATTTGAATATTAATGTGTTCTTGGGGCAACATGTAATGAAAAAAGTGTAATAATGGGAGTAATAATTAGCAAGATTTCCATAAAAAATATCCAATTGTTTATAGGAATACTGAAATATAATTTCTTTCCCTTTTCATTTCCAAAATGTGTAATAAACATGCTTTAAGTCCTGGTGTCCTCTACAGTGGATCTGTATGAAATTGATGTCCTGTTTCATAACCAGTGTTGGGGGTAATGCATTACAAGTAACGCGAGTTACATAATCAGATTACTGTTTTTCAAGTAACTAGTAAAGTAACGCATTATTTTGTAATTTACAAGAAAATATCTTTTTACTTTTTCAGATAAGTAACGCCAGTTACTTTTTTCCCATTTATTGATTGAAAGCTCTCCTGTCCGCATGTTGAGAGAAATCGGAAGTAAGATGTTACATTAATTCTAGAATAAATGAACATGCATTAACTCATCTCATTCACAAAAAAAAAAAAAAAAAAAAATCCTCAAAATGAATAAAAACACTGAAATGCAACTCAGAATATGACGCAAAACTGCAATAAATACATGTGTTAAATAATACAAATATCCTTTATGTATTTAATCCCATTTTATTAACCAGTGTCTTTGCTGCTGACCTTCGATGACGAATCATACTAATAGGCAAAAGTTACTCAAGATAAAATAACATTTCTTCTTTTTTTATTGCTGAAAAGTGTTGAACTTTCTTCTTCTGCGTTCTATTGTACAGACATGAATTTACTTTTCCTTCAGCCTCAGGCTTTTGGTGTGAAAGGGCTTTTACATTTGCCAAAAATAAAACTTTTTATATTAAAAACAAACATGCAAGCCCTGCCCAGATTTAAAAAGTAACGCAAAAGTAACGTAACATTACTTTCCATAAAAAGTAACTAACGTAATTAGTTACTTTTTTGGGGAGTAACTTAATATTGTAATGCATTACTTTTAAAAGTAACTTTTCCCAACACTGTTTATAAAAGAAAGTAATATTTTGATTTGAAACTGCATAACATTTTTCTTTAGTGTATGATGCCCAGTTTTTCCTCTATAACTATTTACAAGCAAGTGTATGATGCCTAGTGTTTTAAAATCTGTTCAGATTAAAAGTCATGTAGTGTATTCCAGCCTTTAGTTACACTGTACAGAGGAACGAAGCTACAAGAAACGGAAAAACACATTGGATCATTTCCTACTGTGTTGATTGGGACGCTGGACCTCGGTAACCTGAGAGACTGGTTGAGCTTTTCTCCACAGGGACCAGTGGTCTGTTTTTTTCATGTTAACAATCAGAAACAGATGTGGTGGGGAATTACAGACCTGCAAGTGTCGTCACTCAGACCGCACTCACAGATTGCATCAAACGTGCCATTTATAAACCAGAAATGCCAATGTACATTGAGTTCATAAAAGCAAGAAGACTTGTTGCAACTGGTTGAGCACAGCTCCCTGCGATCCCTGACAAATGAAGTGCTGGTGGAGCCGCTGTCTACAGGGGGCTTATTGGGAGTGCAAGTGGACACCAGGCCAGCGAGTTAACTTGTCTGTCCTGCCAAGAGCTCCGACACAAAGCATTCCGGATCCAGCCGAGCCTCTGGGGAGGAGGAGGCCTGGCACCCATGTCATTGTGCTCTGGCCTTCGACGATCTTTGCCAGGAAGGGTGCGCGCTTGGAAACACAGGCTTTGTCCGGCAGCCAAAGTTTATTACTAGTGACAGGTTTCACGCTGGGGCAGTGACAAATCTCACCGCTTCTGACAAACAACCAGACAGATGTGTGTTGTTGGTTTTTTACCGTTTGCTGACAAACAGAGCAGTAAGCGAGGTCACGCTGTGACATATTTACCCTTAGGTTTGGCTTACGATGTGTGAGCTGCTGTGAAGATGCTTCATATTTCTGGAAAAAAGACTTAGTGCTGTGCTTGTTGCGATGCTAGTGCGAAGAGCACTAACTATACGAAGCATCAGTTTTGTCAGGAGCAGTCACTGGTAAGAGCAGTAGTAGGGCTGGGCGATGTGGCAAAAAAATAAAATCTCAATTTTTTTCAGAAAGTTTGGCCGATTCTCGATTTTTTACGATTTTTAAAGGGGTCCTATTATGCTCTTTTACAAAGTCTTGATTTTGTTTTGGGGGTGTACTAGAACATGCTCTCATGCTTGGTAGTTCGAAAAACACATTATTTTTCACATAATTTATATTATTACAATACCTTTAATACCTTTCTCCCCAGCCTGACACAAACAGCTCGATTAGTTCCGGGTTTGATGAAGGCCCGCCTTCTGAAAAACTAAATGTGCTGTGATTGGTTAGCTGTCCCAGTGCGTTGTGATTGGAGAACAGCTTAGACGGCGTTTCAATACTGCCCCGCCCCTCGCCAAAACAGCAAGTTGCGTCTGCCTTAATATTGCCATATCAATCTGAGCCGGATTCGTAACTTGTTTTTTTTGTTTGTTTTGTTTTTTTTTTTGCCTAAATCAGAGTTTAGATACGATGTCAACAACTGCTTAAAAATAACTGCATTTACTATGTACAGATAAGTGCAACAGTAATATGTATTATGTTTATTATTCTTTAATTCTAACATTATAACATGAATTTCAGTGAAACTGTTATACATTTGAATTTATTTATACCATAGTCTCATAATTGAAGTGTAAATTCTGCAATTACATCATTGTCCAGTATTGTACTGTCAGCAATTTAAGTGGGAACTGCTCCGTCTCTCAACAAAAGCTTTTTGGTGAAACCAGCACTGTACTCCCTCATGTTGTGGAAGCTGTCCTCAGTAAAATGCGCAGCACACAGTACATTTACATTTAGTTATTTAGCAGACGCTTTTATCCAAAGCGACTTACAAATGAGGACAATAGAATTAATCAAAACGGGAGTGAAAAAAACAGCGTTTCTTCGACATGGCGAAAACTTGACGCTACAGCAGCACTTCTTCATCGTCGTTGTCTTGTCTGATGCACTCAACCAAGCGTTTTAACCACGAGCTCGACCCTCCCCACTCCCCATTCCAATTTCCGGAGGCGGGATTTATTTTAATGATATTCTAATGAGCCGCTTTGTGACATCACTAACACCGGAAAACCACGCTGTAGTCCAAACAAGCCGCTTGTTGTAGTTCTTGAAAAGGGATTTTTTTAAAAACGAAATATCTCCCTTTGGAGTGGACTTTGAGATTTGTAACTTTGTAGATCTTTTTCATGCACAAACATACACACTACACACTGACTAAAATTCAAAAAAGTGAAAAAGCATAATAGGACCCCTTTAACTAGTCAACTTGAAAAATGTAACTACAGCATGATTCAAGAAACTACTAAATTAACCCTCTTGTTAAAGAGAATTCTATTCTAAGTGTAGCACACGAAGCTGTCAACATAACGTAAATGTTAAACAAATCACTTGTTAAATATATTTGCAGAAAAGATGCATGAACTACAACTACATCTTGTACAAACTTGTCTTGTAGATACTGTATGTTCAGAAACAATATGAGGAAAATGCTTTAAAAAAAATCTAGGTAAATCAATTTCAAAGTGACTGAAAGAATAACACCAGTAGACTATTAACTATAAATGTTCTGAAAAAAAAATTAACAGCAGCTTTCAGTCCGTCACCATGATGCAAACATGAAATATCAGGCATACAGTAGTAGTTCTTCATGGGTTTTTTTTTTTTTTTTTTTTTTTTTGATTGCACTGCTTTTCCATTGTTGTTGTTGTTGTTGTTGTTTTATGTAAACATCGACGCATTTAACTGATGCGCTTGTATCCAGAGATTTTGGAGGATCAGTGTAGAACAAAACCCAGCAAGTTCAAAGTCATTAACCAGATGAGGGACCTGTAAAAATTCAACAAAAGACAAAAATTGAATGAATGCTTGAGTAATGCAGAAGGAGATGGTGACCGATTTCTGATGAGCCCTAACATCAAAACACATCTGAATATTCTCATCGCAGAGGGAAATCATCTGAAGTTCCTTCTAAAAACAACACGAGCGCATCACCCAAACAAATAAGACTAGGTACAAACCCTTCGGATTCATTTTCTGATCACATTTTAAAGCTACAAATTGTGCATGTGCACTGTGCATTGTTAGATTTTCAGTGGAGGAGAGGGAATTTAATAAAGAAAGAATCAAAATCAAACCAAAATTCGATAAAGAAAAATGCCAGTAAATAAATGTGGTAACCCAAGGACATTTGAGCTGCTCTTTTGCCGGTACTGTCACTCTTTAGTCATTTGGAAAGCTGGACATACGCCTCCGCCACTCCTTTCAAATCCGCAGGACACAAGAGCCATCTAAGATCTTGCATTTATTTGTAATTTGTTCTCAATGCCGGTCCCCTTCACCTTTATTCCAATCTATATTTCACATCTGGTCCCTCCCAAGCAATTAACCTTGGTGGAAATCAGCAACCCTACCTTTGGAGTGTTTTTTTCCTCCCTGCTTTTTTGCCCCTGTATGTTACTTTTCAGCAATTGAACTGGAGGTAATGACTCTGAAAGGAAAAAGAATGTTCTTTCAATAGATAATTAGGGAGATTGGTTTACCGGGCCCCACTCCAGACCCATTCAGACACAGGGACTGTGCTAGCTTGTTGTCTGCAGGATTGAAGAGGTCCCCGGAGACACATTCCCTACAGTTTCATTTCTCAAAGCAGGTGCCTGGCAGGTAGTCATCGGCGTTGCAGGGCCGAGATATAAGAGGCCAAGTAAAGAGGTCAGTATCATGGGTCAGAGGTCAGGAATCCAGGGTCTTTAGGTCAATGGCTACTGCAGTGAACAGATGACATAGAAGAGTCTTGTAACATCTTTGTGTGGTAATGGATTTTATTGCAGGAAAGTCATTCCAGAGGGGTTTTGCACCCATTTATTTGTTTGCTCACAGGTGGTGTGTGTAGCTTCTACGATCCCAGCTTCATATGCAGAGTCAACCCTATGTCACTTGTAGCTGAAAAAAGCATCCCAAAAACATTCTTAGCCAGCTATGCAACTCGCAAGGTCCATCGTTACCAACATGCTTTAAATGACTAGCTCTCAAAACCATAGTTCCAATGAACAATGATCTCAAAAATGCATGTTTAGAACTACAGCTCTTGACCTGTGATTAAAAGCATAGTTAGTAGTTAGTAACTTGAGATATAAATAGCCAAGCTAACATGTTGTGCAATCTGTATTTCATTCCCTACTGCACACAACATTTTCTAAATCTTTGAGTGTTTTGTTTTTTTTTTAAGAACGAAAGCAGCATTTTGATGGTTGTGTATCTGCTCCGGTACTCCGCAGGAACCTGAAGTATAACATAAGAGGTGACCCACGATGGAAACAAGCATCTAGAAATAAAACAAAACAACAGAGGACCTCTGATGTCATGTGTGTGATTCACTGCAGCACCGCGGAGAAATTCTGTTGCTCTAATGATGCATTGTACTGTGGAGGTTAAGCAGCAGTGTTGGGGGTAATGCATTACTTTTAAATTTACAAAAAAATATCGGGCTTACTTTTTCAACGCAAGTTTTCCAGTTTATTTACAGACACCTCTCCTGTCCCCGTGTTGAGAGAAATCAGGAGTAAGGTGCAGAGACAGAGGTACTTCATCATTCATTTCACTTTGAGTGTGAAATGGCTTTTATAGTTGGCAAAAAATATAACTTTGGGGGTTTTATTATTAAAAAACAAATGTGACCCTGGAACACAAAACCAGTCATAAGGGTAATACATCATCTGAAAGCTGAATAAATCCATTGATGTATGGTTTGTTAGGATAGGACAATATTTGTCTGAGATACAACTATTTGAAAATCTGGAATCTGAGGGTGCAAAAAAATCTAAATTTTGAGAAAATCACCTTTAAAGTTGTCCAAATGAAGTTCTTAGCAATGCATATGACTAATCAAAAATTAAGTTTTGATATATTTATAGTAGGAAATTTACAAAATATCTTCATGGAACATATCTTAATATCTTAATGATTTTTGGCATAAAAGAAAAATCATTAATTTTGACCCATACAATGTGTTGTTGGCTATTGCTACAAATATACCTGTGCTACTTATGACTGCTTTTATGCTGCAGGGTCACAAATAAGCAAGTCCAGCCCAGGTGACAAAAAGTAATGCAAAAGTAGCGTAATGTATTCCTTTCCATAAGAAGAAACTAAGTAACACAATCAGTTTCGTTTTTATGGAGGAACGCAATATTGTACCACATTACTTTTAAAAGTAACTTTCCCCAGCACAGTGAGTCATTGTACGGGGAACAAACTCAACTAGCTTTTGGTCAATTTTGCTATTGTTTTTGGTGTCACTAGTGGTACAGAATCTTCACCCTTGAACGATAAATCTCATACGTGGTCATAAAACACTGATAGATCCACTTTATTAATGAACCAATGAATAAACACACTCAACGATATGCACAGCACTGCAGAGGTTAAATCCATTATTGCTCAGGACTGCTGTAAGGGAAAGGCTCAGGGACGCATTGAAACATCAGCTCACCTTACACAGGACCCTGATGAACCAGAACCTGCACCATGTCACTCGATCTCTTCACTACACATGTTGAGAGCTACAGGTCTGCTTCAAACGCTGTGATTACTGTAAGCTAGCAGATATCTATGCCAGGTTATGTTCTCGACAGCACGTCACAGCTCAGCTGACAAAAGCCATTATTAACATGACTTGCCATAACTTCCACCAGAAATAACTTAATCTAACTGAAAACGAGCTAGAAGATCAAGTATGTTCACAGAAAAGTAGCACGCATCAGATATACTAGATGCTGTATTTCATAGTCCACTGGGACAGGAGAGAGAAGCCAAGGCCTTATCGACAAAGCTCTGGTTATAAATTTCTTTAACATATCGGACAAGCAAGCATATGCTACTTATAGGAATACCGCTGAATATCGCCCGGAGAGGTCAAAGGGCTGTGAAGGTCAAAGGTTTCATCC
The DNA here is from genome assembly GCA_039654775.1 of Spinibarbus caldwelli. NCBI lineage: Eukaryota > Metazoa > Chordata > Actinopteri > Cypriniformes > Cyprinidae > Spinibarbus > Spinibarbus caldwelli. Next base: position 43,968,568 of record CM077222.1, on the reverse strand, counting down.
TCCCCTCATCATAAAGTGCATTATCATCTTCTCCATGGCCATACCATCCAGATGGCGAAGCAGGATAAAGACAGCTGTGTTAAGCATCTTGGGAAAGAAAATTGCCATAGAGCATATTTGATTCATCTTTAAGACATCATATTTCAAAAAGGCAATCATTAGTGTGACTTTTGAGCTGCGCCTTTCTAGTGTAATAGGAGAGATAATGTTACAAAACGAATTATTAGATCTCTACGTCAGATTTAATGTCGAAGATTTTAAGGAAATCGTCACTGTTTATTGTCTTGAGTAGGGATGCAACGATACCATTTTTTCAGAACCGATCCCGAAATTCTGAGTATCCGCCGATACCGATACGATACCAGCACATTTTTTTTAATCAATGTAGAATTTCTATACTTCTGTGTTGACCTGATCATCACTCATATGTGACCCTGGAGCACAAAAGCAGTCATAAGTAGCACAGGTATATTTGTAGCAATAGCCAACAATACATTGTACGGGTCAAAATTATAAATTTTCTTTTATGCCAAAAATCATTAGGATATTAAGTAAAGATCATGTTCCATGAAGATATTTTGTAAATTTCCTACTGTAAATATATCTCTGTTTCATTTCTGATTAGTAATATGCATTGCTAAGAACTTCATTTGGACAACTTTAAAAGGTGATTTCTCAATATTTTTTTTTTTTTTTGCACCCTCAGATTCCAGATTTTCAAATAGTTGTATCTCAGCCAAATACTGTCCTATCCTAACAAACCATTCATCAATGGAAAGCTTATTTATTCAGCTTGACCCAATTGACCCTTATGACTGATTTTGTGTTAAACACAATCTACTAAATATAGACAACTTCATTTTAATGGAAAATATATATAATCATAATCTATGACAAAAAAAAATATATATATACATATACACTATCATAAACTAGGTTAGTGGATAATTCAGCAGCAAAAGTTATTTAGAAAAATCATGAGTGCACAATAATTTTATAAAATGAACATTTAGTGAAATAACAGTATTTATTGGGGAACAAATAAGAGTGAATAAGCGTAGGACTAGCCTAAATCTGATGAAATGTTACACATTGCTCTTTGTATTGTTGTAAAATGCATTCATGAAAAACAAGTAAATAAGAGTTCAGATACAAAAGCCTCTGAGTGCCATCTGAAATTTTCTACAAAATTTTTTTTTTCCCCCAGGCTCCTGTTTATATTCAGTTATTTCATTTTAATAGCAATGAAAACAACCTATTCGTTGCAATTAAAGTGAAATTACTGAACCTACACAGAGGAGTCTGATAAAATGCTTACTTTAGAAGAAAATTTCAAATAGCACTTAGAGGCTTTTGCATCTGAACTCTTTGTATATTTATATATAAATATATACTGTTATATAAATTAAAAGAAATTACTTTTAAATGTACAGCACAGTAATGGAGGCAGCACCGATTTGGATCGGTCTTATCTGACCGATAACCGATCCGGCAGAAAATGCCTGTATCGGTGCCGATACCGATACTGAGTATCGGCTCGATATATCCTTATTCTTGAGTCTAAAGCCTGTGTGGTTAATAAATGAATTGTTATTAATGAAAGAGTGAATAGTGATAGCACTTGTATATGCATTTAACTAGTATTGGCACAAGTGATCTCTATTAAACAACGATCTGCAGTCAGTCCAGATCTGTGTTAATAAAAGAGATGATAGTGGAGCGTCTGAGCCAAGGAAGTGATCTGGAGGTCATTATTCATGATGACGGCATGAAGGAAGTTTGCCGCCTTGTTTGTTGCCATTGCCAGCCAAGCGCGAGCAGAAAGCCAGAGAAGAATCTGAACTCAAGTGACGGGCTAAAGATCATTCGTTCAGTATTTGTGCTTGTTTAACCTTCTTGTTTAACGGTGTTGTCATCTGACCACAGACCATTTTTCTTCCATTTCTGACTATTCTGAAAAAGGATCTTTTTTATACAGACTACTAATAAAAACAAACACAGGTTTTTAAGTCTCTTTCTGAGGTTGCAGGGACACACAAGCTCCTGAAGTGCTGCTCAAACTGTGCATATAAAAGATATGCCTGTAAACCTCTTTTACAAATTTGAAATACATTTTGTTCAGAGCTCAGCATTATCTAACACTGTTTTCAGAAAAAGGAGAAAATAATTCATCATGAGGATAGAAAGTGGCGTCTGTTAGATTACTGCAGTTATTTATTTGAAAGGCTTTATAATAATATTGTAGTGCTAGGGATGTAACTATATTATCAATATCGTGATAGCAAAGTCTCAATATTATCGTGGTCACATGACGATATGAAACGATTGGTCTTCCGGGCAAAAAGTTTAGTTTTTAAAATATATTTGTTTTGGGCCATTATGCTTTGGCACAGTATCTGTCAAACGAACTAAAACCGAAAGCACAATATGGCTTAATCCCCTCATCAAGTCTGTTTTCGCTACTGTATTGTAACGCAAAAGTAATTATGAAATTTTCATTTATTTTACAATGCAATTGTTTATTGCTTCTGCTGTCATTATTGTTATTATTATTCTATTCTAATTTGTTTGGCTTCCTAAAACACCAGTGTGAATGTAATTTAGACTGAGACAGTATATCACAAATAAAAATAGGGTTGAGTCCCCTTTAAAGTTCAGGTACAAGTTAATTCACTGACTTTTTTCTGACTTAAGGTTTCTTAGTTAAAAACATGAGTTGGAGCTCTTAATTTTGAACTCTCGAAGTGCACTAGTTAGAATTTAACTTTAAAATGTACAAAATTTTCTAAAATATCGTATTGTGATAAATCAAATCATTTAATCATTTAGCAGACACTTATCAAAAGTGATTTATAAATGAAGACAATAAAAGCAATCAAACCAACAAAAGAGCAAAAAATACGTAAGTGCTTGTGACAAGTCCAGTTAGTCTAACGCAGAGCAAGATTTTTTTTTTTTTTTTAAATAAATAAAAAGTATATAAAAAGAAATATAATAGAGAGAGCTAGTTAGAGGGTTCAGGTTTTTTATTATAATAAATACAAAGAAAACGAGTAGGTAGAATAAAAATAGAAAACAAAGAACTACAAAAATTTCCAGAAACAAAGTATTTAGATTAGAAACTAACAAAAATGAATAGGTTAGTGATGCCAAATTGACACTGAATCATTTAAAATGATTTCCCATCCTGAGGCAGAGTAAATGACTGAACATGATGAAACGTCACTGGTATCCATCAACAACAGACAGCAGCGATCTCTTTCTGGTATGATTTGATCATTGCTGTTTAAAGTACAGTCCAATTACAAATCAGCCCAATATTAATTCTGAATGTTCTATAGCATGTCATGCTGTTGGCTAGTGCAGTTTATGTTGTCCTTTCTGATGCGTGTCGTTGGCGGATCATGCGTAGTAATAAAAGACTTCAGAAGACCAGATGATGTTTCCAATAATGCAGGGTTTTCCAAACAGGGTTCTTGGGAAACTGCAGGAGGTTTTTGAGTTGATGAAAATATAATAATGAAATATTTACATTTATGCATTTAGCAGACGCTTTTATCCAAAGCGACTTACATTGCGTTCAAGTTACAGTTTTTTACATTTTATCAGCTCTTGCTTTCCCTGGGAATCGAACCCATGATCTTGGCGTTGCTAGCGCCATGCTCTACTATTTGAGCTACAGGAAAGCCTGTAGAAATATGAAGAAATATGTCATAAAAGTGTAAAATAAAAATAAATAAATAGGGCTGCACAGTTTAATTAAATTAAAATTGCTTAGAGCAATTATTAACTTGCGAAGGCTGCTGTAAATGATTTTGTCATCATTTATTCACCTTCATGCTGGATTCTCTCAGCAACCAAACAGTTTCCGGTTCCCAGTGACTTTCCATACTATGGAAGTCAATGGGGACCAGCAACTGTTTGGTTACCAACATTTTTAAAAATGTCTTTGTGTTCAGCAGAAGAAAGAAACTCATACAGATTTGGAACAACATGAGGGTGAGTAAATGATGACCGAATTTTCATTTTTGGCTGCACTATCCCTTTAAAGGTCACTTGCACCAAAGACCATAACTGTAACCACAACAATAAAGTTTAATAATCTTTCTAATTTTATGAGAATAGGGATGATCACACCACACCTATAATGATAACAACACAGCGGAACAATATCATTGGAATCACTTTCAGAATGATTGTTTTTCCAGCTGATGAAAGCCAATCACAATCCATTCTGCTTTAAAGAGCTCAAGCATTTAAAGCGGCAGACGACAAAACTGTTGCACACGCTTGTAATAAATGCTATCAAGCAATGATGTGGGTGCAAATACAGTCATTGTTATAGTTATTGCTCTTGGTGTTGAACAGGCCTTTAGTCTAATGCACTTTGTATTTCAGAGTGAACATGAAAATAAATATATATTATTATCATCCTTCAAATAAATTGGGTTCCTAAAACACCAGTGTGAATATGACGTGGAAAGAGGTTTGGCTCCACATTAAAGTCAATGCAAGGACTACTTTTGTTTGTTTTTACTCACTTATTTTCTCTTATTTGGTTCTTGTAAACTGCAAACACCCTTAAAAAGCAGTTATTTCATGGCATGTTACTATACTGACAAACATCAGAGAACTGTAAACATGTGCATGTATTGCTGAAGTACTGAAAATAAAATCTCAATCTCTTAACTTAAAATCTCATTCTTGACCCTTTATTTATATGTTGCTTTGGGCTTTTCTCATCTATCAGCATCTGCTCATGCCCTGAACACAAAATCCCCAAACCACCACCTGATCATTCCCAACATGCCAGAAAGCACAGAGAGAAAGCGAAGCCGCTCACCGATCTCTCGCACTATTTACTTTGGCTGAGTATCAGATTTTAGACTAATGTTTGCATGGATGTAAACATGCTTTCACTGACAAACCTGTTCCACCTGCAGTGTCACAAAAACACGCGACTGTCCCGTTATTCTGGCCTGAGTTCTCAAAGTCCTCAGTGACAATACTGATTTTGCTGCAACTCATCACAAGCGTCTTGTCCACTGTACTTAATTTCATTACGCTTCTCCAAATTTGCGCCACTGTCTCCCTGCACTGGCTAGACGTCTAATTAACATGCTAAACACTAAGAACGAGGAACAGGCCCTCATTCAGTCAATAGCCAACAGGAGGAATGTGTCCACATCTTTGGCCTGTTCTGTATGATAACATCAGTCTCGGAGCAGACACCGCCGTGGGCCACAAGACTGACGTTTATGGACGTCTATCTGCTCAACTGATCAACACGAAAGCTTCTGAGACCAGCCAACCTGTTTATCCCCCTACAGCGGGAGACACGAGCCCTGCATTTCAACCTGTGTAAATCAAGCCTATCAGTGCAGAGAACATTACCTCAGGTCTATCAGGTGCTTCGATTGAGATCTCACAGGCGGCAGTGCAGGAAAGTCTAAAAGGCTTTTAATGTTGCTGTGTTTTCAGCTTTTCTACTAGGTGTTGGCAACATTGTCACTGAGTCTCATCTGCTATCTGTGCATATGCACATATTCACACATCATAACTGTCTGCAGACATTTTCATTTATAATTTTTTGATAAATAGTAGACTCCTGGATTCTTTAGAGGCATGGGGTGTATTACGCTGAAATGTTTAAATATATTATTATCTGAAAATGAGATACTAACAGTGTTGTTATTGTTAATTAAAGCTAATAGAAATCATTTTTGGTCATTGAAATATAACTTAAAATTAAAATATTACATGATAACTATAAGCTTTAAAAAAAAACATTAAATTAGAAATGTTGCAATTGACAAAAAAACTGAAATAAAAATAAATTGAAACCGTATATAAATATAAAAAAATTATAATCATAAAAATGACAAAAATGCATAAGCAAATCACTAAAACTTAAACTGAAATATAAAAATAAATGCTAACTCAAAATATGAATAAATACTATAACAGTATACAAATAATGCAAAATAATAAGAATTACCAAGTGTCTATACACTGCAAAAAAAAAAAAAAAAGATTCTAATGAAATTTTAAGAATTTGTGCTGCCTTCAAATTTTCAGTTCAGTCAATCTTAAATGTGCAGTTGAGTTAAAATAAGAATTTAACAGTTTGGATATTTGATCTCAGCAAGTTAAAGCAGTGAAAAATTTATTCTAACGCTAAACTTTAAGCTGATAGCTAATTGCAAGTCATTTTTAGGGTTTTAACAGGTTACTTACATCAGAGTAACAAGCACAAGGATAGGTTCTGCAAAATAAATGCAGCCGATATTAAAACCATTTGTTGTTTTTCAACTTTAAAAAGTGAAAGACACTGTAGGAGAGATTGTGTTGAGAGCGCTTGTGGTTTGGATCTGCATTATGCTCATTTCTATGCCACATCCTTCAGATAAGAACAATAAGCAGCTATTCTTAATGCATACATTTGTTTGCTTTCCAGTAAAAACACCTAAAAATCCTTAATTCAAACAGCAAAAGTGGTATTGTAATAAAGTCCTTTCAAGTCACCATTTCGCGTTTTGTTGACCTAACAGCGTCCTATAACAGACCTGTAGGTGGCACTGGGCTTCATTTAACTAACTATGATAAACAGTTTATCAATATGCAGTGAATATACTCACAGTTAACGCATCCTCCGGTGCTCAATCGTTTCTCGTCGTGCTTTGAAGTCAATTACTCTCCAGTTTTTAAGCGACGCGATTCGATTTGAAAAATGAGACACACTTAAGATCCAGATCTTCGATGAATGCAAATTCGTTTGTGCATCCGAACTGTGAAGAACCATACTCCTCGTCTTTTTAAACATTTCACCTTTGTTTGAGAAGAAAAAGAAAAAACTGCAAACAGACATTGGCTATTGTAGTTTTCAACCGATATATAAAGAGATCAGGAGATTATCGCGCCACTTTAAGTCTTTATTGTAGTGAAATTAATTACCGGAAACAGTGTCTCTTTACTTCCGTTTTACCATGTCCGCACCGGCGACTTCTTGGGAAAATGCAGGAACAACTTGAAATATAAAAGGTGTAGGATAAGAGTTAAGACTATTAATAATAATAATATTTACAGCCGGGTTCTTTTGCTAACATTATCAATTTACATCTGCTTTAGATGACAAGTTTGTTCTGCAATGAATCTTTTCACATTGCATGGCAAGTTTCACATCCATAAGTGCAAGTGGTCTAAAAAGAAACCAAATATTATCCAGTTCAACAGTAAAATGGCTTTAATTTGAAACAATTCAAGAAGGACAACTGGAAATCTACAATTATTAATTTCTCTGGCTCTGGATTCAGCCAATCAGTGCATTCACAAGCACTCTAGCAGTTTGGTTCAAAAGCATCAAGTATTTAATATGCGCTTGTAAATGTGCTGTATCAGCCTGGGCTGCGTTGTCCAAAAGCAACTATGGTCGCAAGTTCTGTCGTTACCAATAGAGTTCAATGGAACGTACGAACATGGCTAACGATGCTTTTGGGAAACGCACCCCTGGTCAGAACGCTCAGACAAACAGATGAATGTTTTGAGTGCATTCACCAAATAGCTTCCTATAGTTGACCCTGCATATCTCATTCACTCTTTGACTGACCAATGCAAGTGAAACGCCCTCCGACTGAAAGTAACCTTTGGAGTGCAAACACACACACACACACACACTCACACACACACTCACACACACACACACACACACACACACACACACTCACACACTCACACACACAACAGAGAATTTGTGAGGGCCACTTCAATTTTTCTGATCCGTCATCTCTCACACATGCACTCTCTTCTATGATGGACCTTCTTTGTAAAGCCCTCCTGGATGGTCCACTCTCACAAAAAATGAGATGTGTTCTCCAGGGAGTGAGACTAATGAAATCAGGCGACCGGGGCCGGGGCCCGAGACGCGCTCTCAGAGAATGAGGCCCTTTTGGCAGCCTGTGGCGCTTTTAGCTGGGGCAGCAGATTTCTTTGAGGCAGAGGCACCTCTACAGAGGGCTCTGTGCATTAACAATACTGTAGCTCAAGCACATTACTGCTGCTGTCCACCACCAGGATTGTTCTCCCTTGTTAATATTTTGCCCTAACAGTGCTTTTGATTTTATTTTCATTTTTCTTCTCCTTGTCCAGAATCGGATTAGGATCGATTGCATACGTGGGGAGCCGAGCGACCCGCGCCGGTCCTCCATTGAGAGTATTCAGGCGACTAAATAGAATTGTTTGCCCTTAGATGTCAAATTTCCTCAGAGACGAGAATGTCAATACCAATTAGATTGTCTGCAGCCGTGGCTCAAAGACCCCTCTGCGCTTTTTTATGTTTGTCCGCGAGAGTGGTGGGCTGCAAAATAAGCCATCTTGCTCGCAATTCAGTTTCACGACGGCATTACGCTAACTCTATTAGCCGGGCCGGGGGTGTGGCTCCGGGGACGCTGGGTGGACGATGTTCTTTTACTCGGCCGCTTGGCATCCGATGAAAGGTCAGAGCCTGCTGAAGTGGGCAGAAAGTGAATTAATGAACAAACGTATTTAGGAAGTGAGCAGTCTGAGTGTGGTCTGTCTCCGTCGGCAGCAGTGTTCTGATGCGATAACATGACGAACACGTTTAGCAGCTGCGCACCAGGCGTCGCAAAACCCCTTAAAGGATTAGTTCATCCAAAATTTAAAATTCTGTCATTAATTACTCACCCTCATGTTGTTCCAAACCCGTAAGACCTTCGTTCATCTTCAGAACACAAATTAAGATATTTCCGATGAAATCCGAGAGCTCTCTGACCCTGCATAGACAGCAACGCAACTGAAATGTTCTCAGACCCAGAAACGTAGCAAGGACATCAGTAAAACAGTCCATGTGACATCAGTGGCTCAACTTCAATTTGGCGAAGCTACGAGAATACTTTTTGTGCACAAAGAAAACAAAAATAACATTATTTATTCAACAATTCTTCTCCCTGAGTTAACGTCTACCGTCACTTTGGAGAGTACCAAAATGCATGCGCGTGCTTTTCCCAGGACGTAATCAACGTAATCAGCATTGTTTACGTTCAGGAGAAAGCGCACACATGCGTTGTGGTACTCTCCAAAATGACAGAAGAAATCAAATAAGGTTATTTTGTCATTAATAAACAGAGACTGATAGCCTCTCCCCCTTTGTGACGTAATTAAAGCTGCGACAGTTGAGTGCATGAAGTGTTCTACATTCCACACTTCGTGTTTTTTTTTTTTTTGGTTATTTAAGTGCATCATCCGTGTTTTTAAAGTGAGCTTTTTCCTTTCGGAATTTTCAGTGTGAACACACTACTCGCACTATTTATATTACAAAACGTCATAGAATAGTGCACAAGTACGCTTTTCGGACGCACCTTTCCAGTTTTATGGAACTGACATGCAGGTAAATAATTAAAATATTTAATATTTAAGTGTTTATTATTTTGATTGTTTTTATTTTATTTAAAGTTAGTCGATTACTTAAATTTGAAGTTTTTACAATGTCGTTTTTTCGATGAACTCAATGAACCCCAATACTTCATGATGGAGTGGAATATATATATTTTTTATGAGTTAGGCTCAAAGTAAGCAAAAAGTAGTCTGAATACATTACTTATTACGTTACGTACTAGATTACTTTACAATTTTTTTATCTTGTAATTTGTAATCAGTAAAGGACCACAATTTGTAAGTTATCTACCCAGCACTGTCACTGAAGTGGTCAAAATTATGGGGCAATTTTTTTTCTTTTTTTTATGTTATTTACATTTTTTTCATCAAATAAAAGCTGTTTTAGTGTATTCATACCACTGGTTAGTTTGGTTTTTGCTTTTTGCTCATTTAGCACAGTCGAAAATCTTTGAGATGTTGAGGGGAAGCCTCGTGGAAAATGTCTGTTCTGAATCGCATCTTGCCAGCTACACTGCAATAAATGGCAAAAACGGCCTGCACACTATGCAGATGCAAAAAGACAACAAAATATTAATAGTGATGAAAACATTTGCTGTTTCTTAGTAAATCTTGCATTATCTTTTTTTCATCTTAATAGAATGTGGGCCTTTTTGCAGCTTTTTGCCTATTTAGACAAGGCAAGGCAAGTTTATTTATATAGCACATTTCATACACAATGGTAATTGAAAGCGCTTTACATTAAAGGAATTAAAATAATCATAAAAAATAATCACAACAATAAAAACAAGAAATTTCTGGAAGCTGGTTCCAACTGCGGGCGGCAAAATAGCTAAAAGCAGACTCCCCTTGTTTTGTGTGAACCCTTGGTATTTCTAACTGACTCAATCCTAATGATCTGAGTGGTCTGTTAGATTTATATTCAGTGAGCATATCTGCAATGTATTTAGGTAAATTTACATTTGTGCATTTGGCAGATACTTTATGCAAAGTGACTGACATTGCATTCAAGGTTCACATTTCCATTTTATCAGTTGTTACTTCCTCTGGGAATCAAACCCATGACCCTGGCGTTGCGAGTGCCGTGCTCTACTGTTTGAGCTACGGGAATCATATGGGTTTTCATGGCATACGCATCTGGACTCTTTGGACTTTTCAGGTAAAGTGAGTTGTTTTGATCATTTCTTCAGGTACATTGCAATTAAATCAATTTCAGGAACAAAACAGAATTAGCTTATCTTTAATGCCACACCTGTGAAGGCCTGGCAAAGCACAGTTTCACTGTTTCGCATCTGCATCAAAGTCCTTTGCGACAGCGCTGGTGAGCAGCCAAGAACAACAGCTTTTAATGCCATCCTGTGAATAACGCTATTAGATTGATCTCAACTCAGCAATTAAAAGGATGTCAACTGTGAATATTTAAAGTGGTTTATTCACCTTGGAGGAATATGGAAAGCCAGAGAGCGAGAGACGCGCACAAGGTCAATATTTTGGCCTGATCATTTAAGAGCTCTAATCACAACAAATCCAATCATTATAAAAAGCCTCCAGTTGAACTGCGCTGCCATAGATTGCCGTGTGCTCTTTGCTTAAGACTTGACCAATTGATCATTTGCTCAATAATCTTTAAAGTCAGAGAAGCCCAAGGCAGAACTAGCTGGTAACAGAGTGCACATCACTTCCATTGGGCTTTAGTATATTGTAAAGATGCCGTGCCTCGCTGATTTACTGTAGACAGGCACATTTTTTTCTTTGTTGTTGACACATTTATCTTGTTAGTACTCAGTCTGCTGAATCAGAAGATCATGTGACTCTTAGAGGTATTGCTTTCGACCGCTAAGGGGGGCATTAATTGATAAAGAAACCTTTTTAACTTGCTTATTTATTAACAGAATGAATGTTAATTGATACAGATATTACATAGGGGCTAATATCTGCGAATTAGGTCACTGGGGTTTATTAACAAATATGATACATGTATTTCAAACATTTAGCAAGCATTTACCCTTTGGTTGTATAAGCATATACATATATTCTGGTGTTAGTAAGATTTGTTGTTTTTTCAAAGTCTCTTTTGCTCACCAAGGCTGCATTTATTTGATCAAAAATACAGTAAAAATAGAGAAATATTATTACAATGTAAAATATGTGAATATTTGTTAAAATGTAATTTATTCCTGTGATCAAAGCTGAATTTTCAGCATCATTACTCCAGTCTTCAGTGTCACATGATCCTTCAGAAATCATTCTAATATTCTGATTTGCTGCTCAAGAAATATTTCTGATTATTATCGTTGTTGAAAACAGTTGTGCTGCACAATATTTGTGTGGAACCCGTCATACGTTTTATTTATCAGGAGTCACAGATAAATAGAAAGTTCAAAAGAACAGCATTTATGTGAAATGGAAATCTTTTGTAACATTATAAATGTCTTTAATGTCACTTTTCATAGACATAGTCATCATTAATCCTAACAAAATGATTTAAGCTCACTTTAAAATAAAGCACTAAACTAAACTGAAATGTGAGTTTGGTGTCATAAATTAACAGTGTACAAAGATTTCTTTGGTGCATGGGAAAGTGTAAAAGCATAACCCAAATCACATATTTTAGTGCTGGACTCATCTCTCAGTTAAAGCAGATCAGTTTATTTGTTGTATCTGCTGGCTGCTAATTGTTTTCAGTCTGTTGGATTAAACCGCACGGTCGTTTTTCAACTCAGTCTTTCGTAAATTATTCTAAGCAAAGTAAACCATGTCTTTGAAGCCGCTTGACTTGTCTGTCCTGGAACATGGAGCATCAACTGCTGCAGCCTAAAAACACAGACTGGAAAAACACAGAAGTCCAGATGTTTGCTGTCCAGAGACGTGGAGTCTGTGTCTGTGCATTAATGAAGCTGGACATTCATATTTGAATCTGATAGAGACCATATGCTGCACGATGAGATATGGCACATCTAACATTCACCGAGTCACATCTGGACGTAATATCGTGATGATGTTGCCACCTTCAACAGATGAGCGATTTAAGAGCAGTTACTGCTGAAGAGAAAGCAAACCCTGAGGCACTGATCAGACAGTTCAAGGTTTACCAGAACGCAATGTTCACTATTGAAACCATATATAAAATGCACTGCTCTGGAGTGAAGGATTGCATGCGAATTATGCAATCATTTGCCAAATGGAATGGAAGTGTTTGTGACTGATACTTTTGCTTGGACAGCTGATTAATAATGTACTCTGGTCTTTGGCAATTACTCAAAAGAAAAAAACAATTTAAAGAGATATACGGTGAGTCTTCTTGATGTATTCATTCTCTAATTGTCCTCAACAAATGGAGCGAACACTGCATCTTCACAAACAACCAGAGTAATTCTAGCTGTAATCAAGCAGAGGAAATCATGCAGCTTTTATCAGGAGATGAGGAGTTTGTTCATACGTACACTTACAGCACAGCGCTGCGTCTTCAAACAAACAAACACCTGCGAAGAGCCTTTAAGAATACAATGTTTCTGCTTTCTTTCTTTATTTCTTGAAATAGCAGCATCTTTTGAGGTTAGAAGGGTCTGTAATGGTAAATAAACCTTAAATGAGCTTAAAGAATAACATTTTTACACCAGATGACTCATATGTGACCTTGGAGCACAAAACCAGTCATAAGTAGCACAGGTATATTTTCAATATTTGCATAGCAATAGCCAACAAATACATTGTATGGGTGAAAATTATAGATTTTTCTTTTATGCCAAGATCGTGTTCCATGAAGATATTTTGTTCCTACCATAAATATATCAAAACTTAATTTTTGATTAGTAATATGCATTGCTAAGAACTTCATTTGAACAACTTTAAAGGTGATTTTCTCAATATTTAGATTTTTTTGCATCCTCAGATTCCAGATTTTCAAATAGTTGTATCTCAGCCAAATATTGTCCTCTCCTAACAAACCATGATGATGTTTAAATCTTAATTTCGAAAAATTGACACTTAAAACTGGTTTTGTGGTCCAGGGTCACATATTAGAGTAACAAAGACTATTGAAATCTTCATATCTAGGATTTTATGGTCTGATGCATGCAATTTGAGTGAAGGTTGAGTGAATACTTTTTTAAAATCAAAAGTTCTGTTAAATATTTTTCATTGTTTTTTTTTTTTTTTTTTTTTTTTTGCATCACCCTCAGCTACTGTATTTGAATCAGCTCTCAGAATAAACCCACGTATGTCTGAGGAAAGAGAGAGGCAGAGAAACAAGGCCTTAATCATATTCGTGGTCTGCACATGTATCTCAGAAGAAGCCAATCTGATTTGATCCAACAGTTGAGCACACAGACGCAGGAGGGAGGGAAGTTGGAATTAAATGGAAATAATGTAAAGACTTGGAATGCTTCGGTTTAAACTAACCATGAACTTATGAACCTCATCTCCACCTGACAAAATCCGTTTCCCCCCTGACATATTACATAAAGAGCTTGTTGCAAATCACACAAGAATGCAACAGATCGGAGCCGTCCGCCTGTGGGCTTTGCAAACTGCATGTTGTGTCTCTGTGCGACCATAGAATGGGAATATTTCAGATCAGTTATGCAGGAATTTGAATATTCTACCCTGTAAAAAAATTACTGAAGACTGCTACAATAAAAACCCGTTCATTGCGTGGTAAGTTGCCTATACTGTATGTTGCAAACTGACATTGCATGTAATTTTACAGTTTTAGGAAGTAAAAAAAAAAAAAAAAAGTCACAAGCAGTCACATTATAATTTACAGTGGAAAAAAAATGTTACTTGACATTTCCTGAATTCCCTGTGTGACAGCTCACATTTAATGGTTTTCACTGAAATAACTTAGTTTTCTTAGTTTTTTTTTTGTTTGTTTTTCAGTTGCCGTGTGTACATTAGTGTTTTATGATACAGTTTATGTTGTTACATTAACAGTGTTGTGTGTTACCATGATGCTGTCTTGTATTTGTGTGAATGACACATCTGTATATTAGTATATACTTCAGCTTGTGGAAAAACTGCTTTGAATGTCTTTCTCATCACCTCCTGCACTTTTTGATTCTTTTCAGTGTAATACAAAGGTTCAAAACATGTTTTGTTATTTTAGTAGGTTGGTATTGCTTCATAAAATATGTGACCCTGAAGCACAAAAGCAGTCATAAATAGCACAGGTATATTTGTAGCAATAGCCAACAATACATTGTATGGGTCAAAATTATCAATTTTTATTTATGCCAAAAATCATTAGGATATTAAGTAAAGATCATGTTCCATGAAGATATTTTGTAAATTCCCTACCATAAATATATCAAAACTTGATTTCTGATTAGTAATATGCATTGCTAAGGACTTCATTTGAACAACTTTAATTTTCCCAATATTTTGATTTTTTTTGCACCCTCAGATTCCAGATTTTCAAATAGTTGTCTCTTTGCCAAATATTGTCCTATCCTAACAAACCATACATCAATGGAAAGATTATTTATTCAGCTTTCAGATGATGTATAAATCTCAATTTCAAAATATTGACCCTTATGACTGGTTTTGTGGTCCAGGGTCACAAATATGCTTTTTCACTGTAAATCTGTAAAACCTAAAAGTTCTGGCAACAATGTCTGCTGGTTTTTACTGTAAATGATTTACAGTGTGCAGTGTCTAGTGTAGGCATGTTCAGCGGTTTAAAACAGTGTTCTCCAGTGTCCCTTATAGACTGTTTAGGCAAATGCACAGTCAACTTCATTCACAGAGCCAATCTCCAAAACATTCGAGTAAGGGTGACGGCTCATGGACGTATTCTGTTTAGCTGAGTTGAGTTTGACAAGCTTTAGTCTGTTTCTGTTTCTGCATTCCATCCAGCAGGAGCAGCAGCACCGACGAACCAAAGCTGCTTCTCTCTGAGAAAAAGCCATCTGCTCTGTCTGTGTGTGTGTGTGTGTGTGTGTGTGTGTGTGTGTGTGTGTGTGTGTGTGTGTGTGTGTGTGTGTATGTGTGTGTGTGTGTGTGTGTGTGTTGGCCACTGACACACAACATCATATTTCTCCACCTCAAAGGACCAAAACTTGACATGCTCCAATCCACAGTGTGATAAATGCACGTGTGAGTTTGCAGACAGTCTCCAATCGTATACAGTGCAGTAGCACTTGTTTTATGGAAAGCGAGAGGCCTTGGTGTCTCTTTTTTTATTGGTCTGTTTCCTGCTGCACTGGAGGGTGCAGTGGCAGCCCGGTCTGCTCATTGATCTTTCATCAGGTCATAGAGCGGACTGGAGGCGAGGAGCGGTCGGCTTTTTTATGGCAGCTCACTGGAGCCTGCCTATGATTGTTCCCAGTTTCCTCAGATTGTTTTGCTTTTGGTGAAGGCACAGTGCCTCTCGCACTTCGAAGGTAAAGCAGAGGACTCCTGACATTTCACGGAGCACGTAGCAGCTTTACACTGTCGGTAGGTGGACAATGGCATCTGGATTATTTGTGCACGAGTGTGTGTGGATGGGTGGGTTTCTAAAAACGAGTGAAAAGTGTCAAAACAAACAAGGCCTCATTAAGATTCAAACACACAGCTGAGTTGAAGAGGCCATGAGAATGTGTGTGTTCTGTGCAGTGCTGGGAAGATGACTTTGAAATTGTAGCCCATTAAAATTACATGAAAAAAAAAATGTAGTTAGTCATGTCATCTACTAGATTACACTACCTTTTGATTAATTTTGGATTCCTTTTGGCCTAATTCATTAATCATATAGATTTAGGATTATTTTGTACCACATTAATATAAAAACAGAAAGAGAAAGAAATATGCTTTATTCTTTGCTATTAAGAACATAAAACTGGGGTTAGTGAATTAATGAAAAGCTAATAATAAATTAAATTTTAAAAAAGTAAAATGAATAAAATGAAGTTTCTTTAAAATAAAAACATCTAAAAAAAAACTTACTAAAAAAGATAGTGATATTTTATTTGTTTACCTGCATGTCAGTGTAATGAGAAATGTAAAAGAGAAAAAATAAGAATGAATTAAATTATGTATGTAATCACTAAAAAGTAACTGTAGTCTGATTATAAGCAGTGTAATATAATCTAATTACAAGTACTTAATTTTTTTTTTTTTTATGTGATTACATAATCTAAATCGTGTAATCAGACAATCTAGAAACTTTGATGTTGGTGCACACTGTGATAGATGGTGATAAATGTGTGATCAGTTTACATGTGAAATATCAAATAAATACACACACGCACACACACACACACACACACATATATATATATATATATATATATATATATATATATATATATAAGGATTGTGCTTGTGCAAAGGCTGCAAGCTAATCTGGACACACTGACACCAAATATTGCAGTGTGACTGGTTGCTGCTTACCAGTCTCAGGGGTAGATTGCTAAAGACGGGAAAGAAGCCTCTCGACCATCAGATCAATTTTCACTGAACCCTGAATATTTCATGCAGCAAGTCTTACAGTAGAAACCCAGATGGGCTATTGAAATGGAAAAGCTACATGTCCATAACTCACACCCCTCCTTTCACCCAAAGGGACAAGCTTCAAGAATGATGTCTGGATCATGTTTCTGGTCACACCAGCCATGTGGTTTATGTAACCTCATGGCACTGAGAAGCCGCTGCACAGCAGCAGTAAATTCAAATATGTGATTGCTACGCTATTATGGTTATGATGCAAAGAGTTATTATAACAAATCTCAGTGTTCGAGAGTGTATGGAGGATGGACTTATGATCCCAAAAGAGCGCGGGAAGTTTGACTGCATATCTCGCCAGAATTCAACTTCTCGGTGCCATTGATCCATATGTTTATATATTGACCCAATTTAAAGGAGAAACAAACATTTTTTTGGGCATTTGTACGTAGTTACGTATTTTATTATATTAATTGCATTCAGTTGTATTTATATTGTATAAAGTTATTTATTCATAAATGAAAAAGGGACAGCAGCATTTCAATTAAACAATAAAAGCATTACACATTAACTAAAAATAAATATCAAATATCGTCTCTCTGAATTGGTAAACCTCAGATAAGAATGAATTCGCTAAGTAATTTTGAGAATTTTACCAAATCTCGGTGTTGCACATGCTGCTGTGTTTGAGAGAATGAATGGATGCACGCATAATTTGCGATTTAATTTACTAATGCGAATATAAACGTAAAGTCCAACGAAATCTGAAGTTAGAGTTGACATAAATTAATCTTATTTTGCTTGTCGTCCGTTCAGAACCTGTTTCAAGCACGCAGGCCTAGACAATAAGGCAAACTTGAAATTCATATTACAAACGCACACATCCATAAAACCTGTTTAATGGCTGAGAGCAACCTGTTGATATTCCTGATTGAGAGCATCAGTGGAGAGGAGGGAATTATTTTCACCAAAGGTCGAAAATGTAGCCTACACTTTTCACGGCATCATTTCAACTAATCAGATGCACATCTGATAAAAAAAAAAAAAATTAAAATTAAAAATTAAAAAAAAATTAAAAAAATATTTATAATCACAGTTTAGACTACTAAGTGAATGTATGGTAATTCTCTATAGATGTGTTTTTTTATTAAGTTTAAATCACAACGAAGGCGATATTTTGCGCTGAATTCAGCTTTAATAGACTTAAAACGTAAAGGTCTGCGTAAAGAAAATAGTGTTTAAAAAATGAGTAGCCTAATTAATTAATTACTTAAATGGGATGTAATTACATCAAAACTATGTTCTCTAAAATGAAAATATTTGTCTTTGTGTGTGTGTGTGTGTGTGTGTGTGTGTGTGTGTGTGTGTGTGTGTGTGTGTGTGTCGTTTATTGAACCATAACGTCAATATATTTAAACTTTCTCATTTTTTCACAGCTTACCAAACTGTCTCTTATAAAAGTGCATACATAATCTAGAAACAAATGAAAATATTTAAAAGTGATATTTTTCTTACAGGATTCGGGATTAAATGTAGAGGACAATTATTAAATCCTTTTTAATCATGTTAATTATTTTCGCTGAACTGAAATGTTTTTAGTTTGAAAACATTTTCTGTCGATTAGAACCGAACAACATTCTACGTGGCTGTACGTAGAACCTAAAACATATATAATTTATCCACATTTAAACTATATTAACACAGTTAATGTTTAGTTTTATTTTTCGCCATTTCACTGTTTAAAGAAAAACACATCACAAAAACTTAGACTTCACCGGACACTAGAAAATATATGTAGCCATACATCTATAATGCATTAGGCTAATTAATCCTTTTCACATGTTCCGTGCAAATTGTCATCTTTCTTGTCTGGCATCATTCCCAGGTTAAATTAAAACTTTTTGCCTTAAAACCTCCAGCTGGGATTAAAATAAAGCATGCTAGTCTAATAATCGACATTATCAAAGGCTCGGTCAGGTTATTATCTCATTGTTGGCTGCATTCATAGATGTTTCCTTCGACATAATGAAACATGGGCTCTATAGCCTGCTGGTTACTCGGAGAGGAAAATAGAGGAGTCTGTCATAATACGCCTTCGTCTGCCAACTTAAAAGGCTTGTTGAGAAATTACTCCCTCTAACCGGGAGTGTCTAGGGTCCAGTGACCCGCATCGGACTGGAGTCTCGTAATCTCATGACACAAAACACTTTCTCCTAAGAGAGCAGAGACGCACAGGACCGGCAAGTATATGGAGCGATGTTGGCGCTTTACAATTTCGCTTTACTTTCGTTGTTTGGTTTGCGTTCGCTGAGGTTCGCTTCATGCGCATGTGCGAGCGGCGTTTTGCTGATCATTTTATCATGTTTAATCCGGATTTAGGGTGAAGTAGCTCACGGGTTCCAGACAACCTGGCTCCAGCAGTCTAATCTATGGGCTGAGGGCTGTCTGTTCGGGCAACGAGACAGGTGTAAATCTCTTTGACAATCTTTGCTTTTTGATTGCAGGAGTCATATCTGCAGGGTAGGGAATGGATCTGAAATGGATCATTAAAATGTTGATCACATTTGTTACTTGTATGCTGATGCAATATCTAGACGGCTGTCTACCCCTTATAATAAAATTAGAAGTTCTGCTGTGAGGATCATGCATTATTGTGACTCTATTGGACTAGTTGGTATCAATAAATTAATTCATTAATTTAAGACAAAAATGCGTGTTCATTGTATCATTTAAGAATTATTTGATTAGAGCACAGTCTTGATTTTTGAAAGCGGGCGCTAACATTGAATAAACAGTCATCAAAGCAAGTTTAAATTAACTTTTTTTCCAATTTTTTTTAACATTTGCGTTGACTTAACACCAACCAGCATCCTTAATGTATTTCAGAAGTTATACTGGATTGCACGATCACGCTGTTAACTGCTTCTCGTTCGTCTTTATGGACTCTAAACAGAATGCCGCAGACACTTCCCTCATTTACTAATTTCTTTTCACTGTTAATGTAGCCTGCATTTCGTGCAAAAGGCAACAGAGGAGGTGTGTGTGTGTGTGTGTGTGTGTGTGTGTGTGTGAGAGAGAGAGAGAGAGAGAGAGAGAGAGAGAGAGAGAGAGAGAGAGAGAGAAAGAGAGTTGGTGCCATGCTTGATTAGGGCTTGCCCTCTGAAGATGGCGAGAAAAATGAGATAATGAGGTCCTGTGATTACCTTTTTCCCATGGACTGGAGCTGTCCACACTGTACACAGGCACAGCGATACTCACTTCTCATTTAACACACACAAAGGCTGATCAACAAAACAAACTGGGGACTGGGGACAAATCATATAATGTCCACCCTTATCCAATCGCCACTAATTAACTGGAATCCCACCTTCCTCTTTAATACAGTGACCAATTCATTTTCTATGTATGTCAAAGGTCCATAGGCCACAGTCGGTCGCAAAGGACATTTGTGCAGCTCTGCAAGCTCTTTGTGGGCCGTGGATCTGATTAGTTCATGACCCCAGTGCTGAGAGGTCATGGGCTCTTGCTGCCGCGGCCTAAAAACCAGAATGTTTCCTAATCGGATTTTAATTGGTTTGTTGTTTGAATGGGATGAAATTCCAAATCAGCTGAAATCAGAGAAAGTATGAGTTTGTTTGTTTTGATTTGAGAGTCAAACACAATTATTTTGTGTCGTAGCCTATATGTGAACCCACATACAGGTGGATGCTGAAAGCTACTAAATACTTAGATACTAGGTTATTTGTTTATTTATGTACGTTTCTCAAAAGCATGGTTATCTAGAACTAAAAATGTCGTAAATTCGGATTTGCTTCCACAATTATATTAGAGAAAAAGACACACTTCGAAAACGATTTAATGCGTTGCAAAGCCAGCGCACATAAGAAAGCACAATGCATTGGTTAAAATAGTAGCCTATAGGCCTACTAAATAAATACTTCGCAGGTCTAAATTTACATGACAGACAACAGGGCGTTATGTAAGTCTGCTGTGAATAGTATGAGCATCTAATTTCAATAGATATATAATATATTATCAATGCAGAGTAGTTTGAAAAGAAAATAGATTTTTTTTCAACGTAGAAATCGAGTGAGCGTGTGCTAAATAATCGCTTCCCACTTTCTCTTTCATCTCTTCTGCATCATCTTGTTCTTACATTGTCACGTTAAAAACGTTAAAAATTGCTTCAGTTGTATAGCAGTTACATATTGCATGACAGCAGTTACTGTACAAGACCAGCGCTTAGACCTGAAACCACATCATCTATGAATAATGTAAGTGCCTCCCTATAGGCTATATGCCTCCCCTATGTTACCAGTATAAAGATCTCAGATGGAGGCTAAATGACTAGATTTCTAAAATGCCACCTGCACGCAACTATTTTACACAAAGGCAATTTCGTGCGATTTCATACAATGCGTGTTTTAAATACATTTTGCCTTAAAAAATAATAATAAATATGCATGAAGCTGCACTCCCAACTCCATCAATTCGCAAAAACTTTTTATGAGCCTTTGCTGGCAATTTCACTGTTTGGTAATGTTTTCACGCTGTTGTCTAGTGATTGAGAAACGTTTGAAGATTTTGGCCTAAGTTCAACACCTTTGAATTTGAAATCTCTCGTAAGGAAACGATTAGGTTTTCAGGTTGACCTTTAGTGTGGTTTGGATACCGCGTTGAAAAACTCTGTATTACCGTACACAGTTGTGTGTGTTTTGGCATATAGCTGTTAAAGAAATTAAAACACTCTGCATGCCCCTTTAGTGTGTTGGTGAAACACTAGAAGTCACTGGACTCGGCTGTCAATATTGCACGTTTAGACGAGTGAAGCTATTTCTTTAGCTCACTTCCATCTTATTTGGTGCTTTCTGCTCCAATCAGGTTCGCTAGACTCCGAAACACTCCCCCTCTTCATGCAAAACAGCTGTGGGAACTTTAATACATGAAAGCTCAAAACCGCAATCGACTTCCTTTCGTTTTCAAGAAGTCACTTTACGTCAGCCATACGGAAAACAGATAAACATGCAAGCCCTTTAACAAAAAGTGAGGGCTGAATATTTCTTAGCACGCTTTACAGCATATATTCACTATCATGAGACTCCGTACACATACGGACAAAGGCTCTGGTGTGCATTTGAAATTTAAAGTACCTACAGAGGGTTTTTTTTTTTTTTTTTTTTTTTTTTTTTTTTTAATGACGTGACATTCCAAGACTTACCAGAATAAATTACGATATTTGTCTGCACATAACCAAAAAAGAGGCACGTATCCATTAACGCATCTCTGATACAAACATCGGTAAGAAAAACATAGAATCGGCAATTTTTTTTTTTTAAATATCTGGGTTAGTATAATTATATTAAAATATAAACTTCTTTTTGGCGAGAAAATGCCTATATTTTTATACTCTTGAGAGAGAAAAACACCTAAAAATTTGTAAAACAGGTAGATTATTTTATGATAGATTTTAGAATCACTTAGCATTGAAATGAGTGGTGCTCATGGACTCCTGTGCAACAGCTCATCTTCAGCTGTATCAGATTTATTGGTTCTTTAAATGACAGACAGATAGTTATAATGGACACTTGTCGCAACCTCAGCAACATCTAGTACAATAGACAACATACAATTCACACAAAAGCAGATTACACTGATTATGAAGGACAAGGTTATTACAGCCTCAAGAAGCTTCATTACAGGAGCAAATATTTACACTGAACATAGCAAGATTAGATGAACCGACTCTTAAATGAGTTAATCAGTGTAATAATTGCAGTGAGCCTGCTATAGTTCCCATGTGTCATCAATTATGTGTCAAGAACAGTCTCCTGTGAAAGGATTTTACTTTACCATGCACACACAGTATACTCTGGAATTTCATGTCCATTATTTAATTTTCTTGATCCAGTTGGGGCAGTCCAGAATTATCTACATACAAGCTTATATAGAGAGATTATAGAGACCACAAATCAGCAAGCAACATGTAGTTTTTCTTTTCAAATTAGCCTATAATGCAGAGAAGGATTTTTCAGGGAGAGCAGCAACAAAATATAAGCTGAATGCAGATGAAAATATGTGTACATGCTCTGAAGGACAAGACCTAAAAAAAAACAAACAAAAAAAAAAAAAAAACCTTACCACAACATTTACTGTAGCATTTATGAAATAAAAATGTTGTAATGCTGGAAAGAAATTCAGATGACATAAAATACCTCTGGGAAGTTGACATGTCCCACAGTATGACATGGTATACTCCATTTGTTAAACATCAATTGCTAATTCTTTATAAGTACTATGCATTTTTAACTCATATTTAT
This sequence comes from Spinibarbus caldwelli, assembly GCA_039654775.1. Classification (NCBI taxonomy): domain Eukaryota; kingdom Metazoa; phylum Chordata; class Actinopteri; order Cypriniformes; family Cyprinidae; genus Spinibarbus; species Spinibarbus caldwelli. The sequence goes on along the minus strand of CM077222.1, from coordinate 43,945,421 downwards.
TGAGAGGCTATATTTGTATTTTAAAAATCATTTGTCACACAGGACGATTAGAAATGAATTAGTATAGGTAAAAATGGTGCAAAACTTGAAATTGCATATATACACTTTCCCTTTATTTATTTATTTATTTTTTGTATATGTTGTACTGCATCACAATCCAATTCTAAAAAAGAAAAAAGAAAAAAAAAGACTTCTGTGTGTCAATAGATTAGAAACTTCTAAGTGAAATCCCTCTCAATTTGGAAAACTGCTGAATACCTCAGAAGAATGCAACGGATTTGTTTGCCTGGTATGTATACATTCCTTCAAGATTTAGGAAACAGTTATGGAGCTACTGCATCAAGTATGATCTGTTGTTGCTGATTGATCATGAAGGCTTTCCCATGAACGTGTACATCTCTTAGAACCTCAGTGGATTTGTTCACGGATCAAATCAAGAAAATATCCCAAAATATCTGTTTGCACAAATTGCGGAAATATTGGTTTCAGTTTGGTAAAAAAATAAATAAATAAATACTGACAGGACTGAACATTGACGGGTAAAGTTAAATGTTTCAGTGGATTCAATGGATGACTGACTTGCTCCATTAATCAGCATATATTATTGTTTTAAATTAAAAAGAAAGGAGGAGTGGCACTGTCAAAGCACCTCTCACTGCTCTATCATGCGGCTTTTTTTTTTCTTTCTTTTCTTTTTTTTTTTTTTTTTTTCTTTGTAATCCATGAGAAACCTAACATTTACAGTAGTATATAGACCGATCTGCAGAGGTTGCATTTTAATTAACTTGGTAGCCACTAAAATAACGCAAATACCACTATAACACTCTCTGCCCCCTCCCTTGTGCATCAGTTGGAGATGAATATTCAAAAATAAATGAACCCCCAGGCAAAAACAGAGAAATCAGCAGATCATGCTGCTGATGCATGAGACGGGAGAGCATCGATGATACAGTAGCGTATATGGAGCATGTTGTCAGGTTTTGGACACATTATAATTTCTAGAGTTAAATAAATAAATACGAATAGCATAATTAGGCTTATGGGTCACACACACACACACACACACACACACACACACACACACACATACACAACCGCGCTCACATAGAGAAAATAGTATTTAAAAATCCTAATCATACTGATTAGGCTACTATAAATAAGAAGTGGGGCATCTGCTGATTGATCATTAACTGCTATTTTCATTAAATGCACAAGGCTAAAATACGTTTTTTAAAATGTACACTTTTGTAAAACTGCACACGGGCGCATAGCGACCAAAGAACTAATCATCTCACAGCCTTTCGTTTAATATTCATGAATGCAATCTCTTTGCCTACTGTGCATTTAAAAAATAAAAAAATAGGTAACGTGATTATTGTTGCGCTATTGTTTATTGGACCCGATTTAAACCTGCGCAGAACAGATATGCCTCCTTTTGAGAACACAGCAGTGACAGTAGTATTTGGCCACTTGATGAAGGGTGATAAATGTTACAAACAGGTTATCTGCTCTGCTGACTAGATAATTGAGTCAGTGTTTAGGCACTGTTGAACTCAGATGTCTGTCCACGACCCTCTGTTGTTTACGTGTGAATGAGTCCAGTGTTTTGTATGGGGCGCCAGTCGTTGGACAAACAGGACAGATCAGTGAGCTGCGTTCACTTATCGCCTCAACAATGTGACATGGGACCTGTCTGCGACATTTCGAAAGAGAAAATTGAGCAAGCCACTGATAATTGAGTGAAACCAACAGCCTGTTCTTATAAAATGCAGATTTATGTATTTATTTATTTTTATCTGATCACATTTTCCCTCCGAAGATGCAATAAGGTGAGTTTGGTGGAGTGTAGTTGCCAGTGATTTAAAAATGACTCCTTTTATGCATGCTTTACTTATTTGATGTTCTTGGAGTCTTGAACAATATAGTGACACTTATATCAGGGAAATATTTGTATAGTCTCATTCAAACAAATCTTGAAACTGAAAGAGAGAAAGTGTGTGGGGGGTGGGGGGGCTGAATGAAAAAGTTTTATAAATATATAAAGTGATAACCCCATATTAAAACTGCTGTGCATTTTAATTAAATCTCGCTGACTGCCAAAAGGATGCGCGCGTCACTGTAGATATAGATATGGTTAGATATACATCCTCCTGGTGACAGTATTACAATTTGATAACAACGCTTTGAAAATGTCTTATAAAGTATAATAAATTTTTTTTTAAAAAATTAACGCTACAGAACTGTACAGCTGATATACGTTTATTCGTAGTGTAACACTTTATTAGAACAAAGTTTATTTCCTACATAACGTTAATGCTGATGAACTGCAAGCTCTCCAACTGAATCATTCGCGTCTCTTAACCAATACCAAAAATGATTTTGAATTTCTCAGGTAAAACGCTCGTCTGGAGCGCTATCTGATCTTCTGTGCGCGAAAAGTGGCCAACAGTGACGCTGTGCGCAGGAGACATGGAAGTTCAGCTTCTCTGGGTCCCGCAGACCGACAGATGCGTGTCCTAATGATGTTGGCATATTCACACGACAGCGAGCGAGGCAGCGATGTTTGGCGGCAGCAACCGAGTTCTCCAACACCTTTTTATAAGTCTGAAGTCTTTCCCTCCACCCGACCTGTTAAAACCACGCCTACAGAGCGACACAATTGGTCCAAAAGCGTCAAAGAGCCAATCAACAGCGGGCTGCTGCTCAAAACACGCAACACATCCACACCGCAGAAGCCTATGGAGTTCAGAAGCACTGGGAATATCTCTGTGCTGGACCCTGTGCTCCGCATATCGCGCTGAAATGTGTGTGCGGGAGAGAAAGTGCGTGTGTGAGCGTGTGAAGGTGTATACCTCCAACAAGTAAAGACAGAGGAATTATTCCGAGGCAACGAAATATTTCAACACATCTCTTTGGCGGGACTCGGGACGATCCCATTATTAGCGGAATGTCTATTTTACAGAAATCCAAAGGACACCGACGCGCGCCGCGAGCTGACACACAGTGACTCGGTCGATTCTTTTATTTTTATTTTCTCGACTTCATAGCGCACTGCCAAAAGACAAGCCGCGAAGGTTAATGGATAGCCGTTTCTCACTTTCTCTTTTAGATACTTTGTTGGAATCCAGATAAAGAAACAATCAAGAGACTCACGCGTCGCGGGGACGCTGGACTTGGTGAAGGACTTCTCCAGCGCAGATAGTAATCTGATTGCACATCGATTTAAGGAACACCGCATCTGCTGTCTGGACTTGCATGAGCTTCCCGATGAGAGATCCATTTATTCAAGGATCCAGTATGGCATATCACCCGTTTTTACCTCACCGGGGTCCGGAATTTGCCATGAGCGCAATGCTGGGTCACCAGCCGCCCTTCTTCCCGGCCCTGGCACTGCCACCTAACGGCTCGCTTTCCCTGCCAGGGGCGCTGGGCAAACCAATAATGGAGCAGCTGATGGGCGCAGCAGAGACCGGCCTTCACTTCTCCTCTCTGGGACACCAAGCCGCCACCGCGCATCTTCGGCCTCTGAAGACGCTTGAGCCCGAGGAGGAGGTTGAAGACGACCCAAAAGTTCACCTCGAAGCCAAGGAACTCTGGGAGCTTTTCCACAAGCGCGGCACAGAAATGGTCATCACTAAATCTGGAAGGTAAACCGGAATTATTCAATAAATCATCTGTGCTTCGAATTTAATTAAGTGAAACACAGTCCGAGATCATAGTCGCTATCAAACGTGAATTCTGATTGATTTATTGATCTGAGTGACTCACAGATTTCTTTAGAGGAGCACGTGTGGCAAGATAGCTGGACAGGCCCATTGCTTTTTATTGTTCATTCTGTTTTTGTCTGGGCGTATGTTTTTTGAACAACGTATAAAATACAACCCAACTTGAACTATAGGCCTAAACATGTCTGAATCGAAATTCATCGTTGTTGTTGTTTTATTTTTCTTTTAAATAAAGTAATCGTTATCAAATTAGTTGTTATCGTTTTATTATAGTGCATGCAAACATCTGTAATGCCAAGTATTATACTTAATATCACAAATAAATGTAGACAAGTGCACAATTCATTTTGCTCCAAGGCTGATTCTGAACAGTGAAACACGCAGCTTGCATTATTGTAAAGTTGCATTCAGTAAGGTTTGATTTGTTACTTAGTTTTGCCGTAACGTTAAGTTAAAGAGTTTAGCATTTTTTTATTGTTGCGCTGCGTTTAGATTTGGGGGTGTTTCACACGTTAGGGCTGATGATTGGGCCTAGCCCTTCATATACACACAACAAAATCATTTCAGGTCTTTGCATTTAATGTTTCTCTAGACAGTAAAATCCATCCATCCAGTAAAAGTGGAGAATTTGGATCCGTGTTGTTGTACCTCGATAAAACTCCGCTAATTTATCTCTGATCTTCTCTGCAGGCGAATGTTCCCTCCGTTTAAAGTCAGATGCACGGGCTTGGACAAAAAGGCCAAATATATTCTGTTGATGGATATTGTTGCGGCTGATGACTGCAGGTATAAATTTCACAACTCTCGCTGGATGGTGGCAGGAAAGGCTGACCCCGAAATGCCAAAACGAATGTACATTCACCCCGACAGTCCAGCCACTGGCGAGCAATGGATGTCTAAAGTCGTCAATTTTCACAAACTTAAACTGACAAATAACATCTCCGACAAGCATGGATTTGTAAGTGTAAGATTTGTATAAACTTTATTATTATTATTATTGTTGTTGTTATTGTTGATGTTGTTGTTTAAATACGTGTGTTCAGTGTTTGCATGCATTTATATGAATTTTTCGTTACAAAATGTCTTAAGACTTCGCACGGTCCACAAGTCTGTATCTGCACTGAGTTATAATTTGAATTTAATTTCAACTACGTGCACACAAATACTGTCCAAAAAAAAAAAAAAATATGCAGGCTTCAACTTGTTATAAGTATGCAGAAAATGTGCCCAATAAATACGATTTTTTTACTGTTTATTAAAATGTTACTGAAAGTCAGCTGTATTTTTTTTATAAATACTATAAATATTATCGTATTTATATTTCAGACGATATTAAACTCCATGCACAAATACCAGCCACGATTTCACATTGTGAGAGCCAACGACATATTGAAACTCCCATACAGCACGTTCAGGACCTACGTGTTCCCTGAGACAGATTTCATTGCTGTCACTGCCTACCAGAACGATAAGGTTGGTCACAAGTTTGTGTTGAATCTGACTCAATTCTTAACCTGCCAGAGCGCTGAATACTTAATAATCTAAATATTTAATAGCATACACCGTGGTCTTGCAGGAGAAGTAATGTTTGGTGCTTTCAGTACTTTTGTCTAGAACAAAGTTATTATGCAGTGCATTTCCACAATTTACTTATTCTCAGTCGTATCACTGTGAGGCCTACATCATATTGCAAAGCCTAGTAATACAGAAAACAAACACGCATCATTCTTTCACTTTCTGCTGTTTGACACACAAAGGTTATCTTTCATTTATTTATATGAGTCAAAAAAATCAGAAGATCTTCAACAGTTTGCTCATCGAAACCTGTGTGTGTGTGTGTGTGTGTGTGTGTGTGTGTGAAAGAATGAGAAGAGGGAGGGAGGAAGGAAGGGAGGACTAGCCATAGTGGGAGGCGACTGAAGAAGAGAAAAAAGAGATTGTGTGTGTGTGTGTGTGTGTGTTAATTTATTAGAAAACTGCTGAAATATAACGTAACCCTTAAGATTCTAGGAAAATACTGTTATTGCACTAAATGCCTATGGGGTGTCAGGGTGGGGAGACTGAATTCATGTTGAGAGGTTTTAGATATAAAAAGGTTCTCAATTTTTATGAGCTGGAAATGCCCCCGTGTTTCCTACAAATACCAAAGTTTGAGACAAGTCACTGCAGGCGTAATATGGATATTTTAATGCAGAACAAGCATATAGGCCAGCCCGTTAAACTATAAAATCCTAACATAATCGTAATGAGTCATACAGCTGTAGTGCATTTTGAATGTTTCAATAGGCTGCAAATAATTATCACCTTCAATTATAACATTCAATTGGTTAACGTAACTGAAAAACCTTGAAGTTGTCTTTATTCACGTTATATTGTTTCCATGTTATTACATTTCAGATAACACAACTGAAAATTGATCACAATCCTTTTGCAAAAGGATTTCGTGACACTGGAAATGGGAGACGCGAAAAAAGGTACGACTGAACGAGCTGCTTATTTCACCCTGTAGCTACAATAGCATTCCTTAACGTTCTCAGTTTCAGGACACTGTTGGTTATTATTCCAGCAAGTTCGGTTGTCATGCATTTTACATGGATTAATTTTAATCGTAAAGAATTAAGATGAACTAAAAACGCAAGAACGCGTTGTTCAGTCTTATTTGACTCTAATTCAGTTAGAAGGTGGTTTACGCTGACATCGTTTCTCAATTTTCTGTCGACTTTTACTTCATGCAGAAAACAGCTGGCTCTGCAGTCGATGCGTTCGTATGAGGAGCAGCAGAAAAAAGAAAACGGGACATCAGATGATTCCTCAGGCGAACAAGCGTCCTTCAAATGCTTTCGCCAGGCTTCATCTCCTGCGGTCTCAACTGTTGGCCAGAATAACTTAAAAGGTACGAGAGGCAGATAAGCCGTGTGTGCATTTGACAAACATGCTATTTACTTTCAGATCAAAATCAAGCTTTTTCTTATACGATTGTCTAAAGAAATCGCACAATTATTTCCCTGGAGACTAATGCAAATTCTTTTGTGAAAGACTGCTAATTGGAGAGTAGCAAATTTGTTTTTGTCGTAAAGTAGAATGTCAAGATGCCACACATTAAAATCTGTTGCAGCAAAATCCCCATTTTTTTCATGTATGTTACTATGTTTGTAGAGCACCAAATTAGTATTTCTCGTGCATTTTGCATTGCCTCTGCCTGTGCTTTTACTGATTTTAAACGTCATGCATGTAGTGTCTTGCAGTCTGTATTTATAAAAAGGCACAAGTGTCTAATATAAACTAGATCGACTCGATTAAACGGTCTTTCGCACTCTCAACAGATTTTTGCGACACTGATGAAGATAGCGAAGACGAAGACAAAGATGGAAACGTGAAAGAGGCGCCAGACTCGAGCAAAATTTCCACCACGACCGAGGACTCCAAGGATCACGATGCGAGTTTAAGCAAAAGCCTGTTCGGGGAAAGTGACTCTGTCCAGCGGAGAACTGAAAAGATACGGGATTCGCGGCAGAGTCCCATCACGCTCATCTCTAGCACCACTCGGTCCGGTGAAGAGCTCAGGAGTCCGGATCAGGCCAAAACAGACGACTGCCGGACAGTGAGCAAAGAAAATTACACGCCATTGACTGTGCAAACAGATGGCGCTGCGCACTTAAATCAAAACCACTTGCACAGTTTCGGATTTCCGCCGGGTTTGGCCGGGCAGCAGTTTTTCAATCACTTGGGTGGTGCCCATCCGTTTCTCTTGCACCCTGGTCAGTTCAATATGGGAGGCGCTTTCTCAAACATGGCCGCAGGGATGGGCCCCATACTGGCCGCCGTTTCCTCGGGAGGGGTCACTTCAATGGACACCAGCAGCATGCCATCACCCTCGCAAAGCCTGACGGGAGCACCGCTGCCCTTCCACCTTCAGCAACATGTCCTGGCGTCGCAGGTAAGCCTGTTAATGATGATTAGCGGTCCCGACCTGCAGGTTGTTTATAAACACTCAAGTATTTTAGTGCTTTTGTAGCTATATTTGAGACTTCTGGAAAAAAAAAAAAAAGAAAAAAGAGGTGTGGCATATCTTGCAGTGTTTAATGGTCTTTGTTGCGCAGTCCATAAATTCTCAGCAAATATAGAACAACTGGCAATTGTTGCTGGAGATTAGCAATAAAGTTGTTCTTGACGGATGTGTGCAGACAGTAATATTTCGCAATTAATTTGTAAAAAAATAAATAAATAAATAAAAGAGAAAACTGTTAATGACAGAAGCAGAAATCGTCATTGACAACTTTCTATTTTTTTTACAAATTAATTGCTATATATTATACAAATTGTTATATATATATATATATATATATATATATATATATATATATATATATATATATATATGAGGAGTTAAGATGCAAAAGCCTGTAAGTGCCGTTTGAAATTTTCTTCTAAAATGAGCATTTTTCTCGGGCACCTATGTTTATGTTCAGTTATTTAGCTTTAATAGCAATGACAAGAACCTATTCATTCCCATCAATGTGAAATTACTGAATCTACACGTAAGAGCCTGAAAAAATGCTCATTTTACCACAAAATTTCAAACTGCACTTAGAGGCTTTTGCATCTTAACTCCTCATATAGGCTTTTGCATCTGAAATCTGAACTCTTGTATATATATATATATATATATATATATATATATATAAAGTAACCAAAAATAGTAGCATGTAAATTATTGAATATTTTTTAATCAAGTCAAGTTTGTAATGAATGCATCAACCTAAATACACAATGTATACTAAAAAAGCAAATTTTTGTGGGTTAAATCAGATAGAAATAGATCTTTAAGGTGACAATTGCACGTTATAATATTGTACAGTATATATACATAACATAGGCCACGACATCTTTCTGAGGAAAAAAACATGCCTGTGTGTGTGTGTGTGTGTGTGTGTGTGTGTGTGTGTGTGTGTGTGTGTGTGTGTGTGTGTGTCAAGGGAAAAGATATATAAATTAGGTACAAGGGAATGAAAAAGCAGGATTAAATAAAGGGTCATATTCAGATTTTCTATTAATGAAAATTATGTAATAAATGATTAATTACACATTTTGACCTCTGGTTACAGTATTTTGTATAGTCTATTCCCTTTTGGTCACCATGTATGAATTCATGTGTTGATTCTAAAGTCAGTTTACATACTCTACGTGTATGATCAACGCCAAATGTTTCAGTTGTTTATTTTGTTAAATATCTATCTATCTCTGTAGGGTCTGGCTATGTCTCCCTTTGGAGGGCTCTTCCCGTATCCCTACACGTACATGGCCGCCGCGGCAGCTGCTTCATCCGCAGCTTCTTCATCTGTTCACCGTCATCCGTTTCTAAACGCGGTGCGGCCCCGGTTACGGTACAGCCCTTACTCTTTACCGAGCGTCCCCGACAGCACTTTGCTCACGACGGCTGTCCCACCGATGGCGAGCAGTGCCATGGATCTGAAGGGAGACGCTTCAGCGGCTCTGGACTCTGAGATCACCAGCCGCTCGTCCGGTTCGGTATCACTGTCTCCAAAACCCTGCTCCGAGAAAGATTCCAGCAGCGAGTTACAGAGCATCCAGCGGCTGGTCAGCGGACTCGAGTCCAAACCGGACAGAGAGCGCAGTGTGTCTCCATAGACATTAACGACGACTAACCCGTTTACACTACGGACCTGCATCGGAGAAAACGTTTAGACTTTAGACTCAAAATGCACTTTGGTGAAACAAATAAACGCGTAAATGTATGTTGTTCTTTTGTTAAATTAAAACAGTAATTTAGAATTTTTTTCCCCCAACTATTTGAATACCAGAGAAGTATTGAACAGTGAACAGTTTGGCAAGGATGTCAGAGACTGAATAAAGCTGCTGCTCCTCTTTATGTTATACGTCAGGGTGATAGTAATTTAATTTAATATGCACTCTGAATCGGTTCTTGCTTTATTTGATATCTCTTTATCGGATGTGTTTGAAAACATATTAATGAATTAAATAATATACCGGAGGCATATTACATGTCAAAGGTTAGACTTGATCAAGACTGCTGTTTTGTTTATTGTTTTGGTTTTTTAGTAAAATGCTTTCGTCTGTATTGTTCAAAGCGCAAATTCACAAAGAACTGAATCTACACTATATATATATATATTTTTTTTTTTCCTCCCTCTATTTATTTTTGTGAAAATAAGGAAGACAGTCTAGACTTTTTATTCTTTTTCCAAAGTCAATGAGTCCACAGACCACTGATTAATCATTTGTCTAGATTAACAGACGCGGTACTAAAATTGCTTATGAAATACAGCTTCGAGATGAACTGGGAAAAGGGATCACATGGATCAAAAGTGGATCTTATGGTTATAATAAATGCAAATGTAAATAACAATATATATAACATATTTATGTAATTATTTCATATGAATATTGCTTGTAAATATAACTGAGGTTGTTTGTTTGTTTGTTTGTTTGAGGGAACTTAATTTATTGTTGACATATGTGTAAAGTAGTTTGTGAGCATTTTCCTTGTTAATTACGTTCTCATTTGCGTCCCCCAGACTCTGGATTTCACCTGTAACACCACAGTGCTAGTTTCTCTAGCAGACAAAAATAATGTGCCATCGTTTTGATTAACTGTTGTGTGTTTAAGTGCTTTGGTTCAAACAAATTAAAGGCGATAAACACAATCCATCAATGGCTTGAAAGTAATGACACTTTTATTTCACAGCAACTAAAAATGGTTTAGACCAAGGTGTGTTTAAATTAAGTTTTTGTGACCTAAAATAAATAATAATAATAAAAAAGTGCTGAAAAGCGTAAGGAAATAAAGATTTTCCACTGTGTTCCCAATGTGTTCGGATTCCAGTTTACTTAATTTGTATAATTTGCGATCTGATGAAAAAAAAAATAATAAAAAATCTTACAACACGATAACCACCTGTAATAGATATTAATTAAAATCTGGTTTATATTTAGCCTATCTGAAATTTCGAACTACACCATTACAACGCGCATTCAGACGAATTGCGTACAACCAAATTAACCAAATAAAGTAATAAACAAAACAAAGTGATTCTCTTGTATTCATAATAAAAACATTCATTCAAATGTTTGATAGATGTGGGTAACTATAGGCTACTTTTCGTTTATGGAGGATGTTCTAGAGCAAAAAAAAATAAGTAAATAAATAAAAATAAAAAAAAACACACAAAAACAAAAAGTAGGGAAAGAGAAAGTTAAATGAGCACATCTCGAGCTGTCAGTTTATCTGTAGATTACGCTGTGAGAAAGCTTTATAAGGCCTGTCGTGCGTGTTTAGATGGACCGATGTGAACCTGGAAGAATGTAAAATAACTTGACTGCCCACTCTGTGCAGCCTCGAGTCAGGGTTTATCAAGACTATATCTTTATTTGTATAAAGTACGGTTAATAAGTAACTGCATTGGCGCTGAAGAACAGTGGTAAACACCACGTAAACTATCGCAATTGCTCTTTCTATTGCTCACCTGGCGCCTTCGTTATCAGAGTCGTGTTTATGACAGGCGTCTGAGTTCTGCTGTTGATGAAGTCAAAGCTGTCGCCACCCAGCGGTCACAGGGCAAAGGACATCTCAAAGAGCAAAGGGTCATTCTCATGCAAACATACAACACATGTTCTCGCCAGTGTTCGCTTAAAAACAAGGTTAACGTATTATTATTATTATTATTATTTAATCGTCATGAAGGAGACTGTTGGGTCCGTTTGCAAATACTGATAATGTACTGAGCGACACGAAAGACTGACAAAACTATAATATTACAAATAAAATCTTGGTGGATTTTTAAGCTAAATAAGTAGCTTATCGCTGAACTTCTCTTTAGGTAAACAGGGCGGACCTGTTTCAGTGTTCCTGTGCTTGACAAATATATGATATCAAAATGATTCAACAGTAGAAATCTGTCGAGGTGAAGATAAACTTCCCGTGTTTGATGTACAAACTATAAAATTAAAATTAAAATAAATTAAACTAGAAAACGATATTTCATAAATATGATTGTTAGATAACAGACATGGCCAATTGTTCATAAAAGGTTGGTGCCTTTGAAATGGAAACTGGAGAAAGTCAAAAAGGGATAGTTCATGCAAAATGCTAATTTTGTTGGTCCATACCATGCATGTCTTTTTAATTTGGAACACAAAAGATGTCTCGGGTTTTTTTTTTTTTTCTGTCTGTACAATGAAAGTCAGACGAGTCGAATGTTGTTTGGAGACCTGTGTTCTTCATAATAAATTATTTTGTGTTCCGCAGGAGAAATAAAGTCAAATATAGCCTACTATATAAAAATAAATATAGAAATGGGGTAAGAAAATGACGGAATTTAGATACCCCTATAGTCAAAATATCCTAAAGGGATATTTTGTTGTTTTGTTTAGGCTATTAATAATGAAATACACAATAATACAAATAATTCAACCATAATTTGGAAAAACATAATAACATACAATTAAAATTAAAAATCCAGTGAGAATATAATAAAAGGATAAACTAAAATTGAAATCCTATATTTTCAAAAGAATATGGACTTGACTATTAAATAATTCTCAAATGATTCTTATTTGATTGTTTCCCAACTATAATAGTTTCCACCAAAATATTCAACAAAGAATGACCACTGCCAGCCTATAATGCAGGACTGAACCCGTGACTCGGATAGGATAGGCTGATTATGGCTGATTATGGTTTGACTGCAAAATCATTCGTTCTGTTGCCGTGTAAAACATAAAATGAAAACATTCGACGTTGCATTACCGGCATAATTTGTTTAAATGGTCGTTTTTTATATAAATACAGCCTGAAAACAAGTATCAAGAACATTTTGTAATGAGGATCCATCTTTGTGTTCGACCTGCTGCTGATCTGCGATATTAAAGCGCCATCCACTGGTGATATGAAGCTTATGAGAATCACCACTTTCATTCTCAGAGACCGAGATGATATTACAATACACAGTTTTTGAGTGGAAAAAATGTAGCCCTGTTTTATGCTCTCTAAACTATAATACATAAAAATGCATAATTCATAGTTTTATAAAAGACTAAATTCAGTATAAATTATATACTGGGTGTGTGTATGTGTGTGTGTGTGTGTGTGTGTGTGTATACATATACAGTATATACACAATACATATACATACTTATATGTATGTCTGTATATATATATATATATATATATATATATATATATATATATATATATATACACAGTATATACACAATACATATACATACTTATATGTCTGTCTGTATATATATATATATATATATATATATATATATATATATATAAACATACAGTATATATAGAAACACAATATATATGTAAACATACAGTATATATATATATATATATATATATATATATATATATATAAACATACAGTATATATATATATATATACACACACATACAGTGTGTGTGTGTGTGTGTGTGTGTGTGTATATATATATAAATATGTGTGTGTGTGTGTGTGTGTGTGTGTGTATGTACATACGCATGTACATATGAGTACGTACGTATTTAAAAAAAATATTAAATTCAGTATAAATTATATACTGTGTATGTGTGTGTGTGTATATATATATATATATATATATATATATATATATATATATACACACATACAGGTGCATCTCAATAAATTAGAATGTCGTGGAAAAGTTCATTTATTTCAGTAATTCAACTCAAATTGTGAAACTCGTGTATTAAATAAATTCAATGCACACAGACTGAAGTAGTTTAAGTCTTTGGTTCTTTTAATTGTGATGATTTTGGCTCACATTTAACAAAAACCCACCAATTCACTATCTCAACAAATTAGAATATGGTGACATGCCAATCAGCTAATCAACTCAAAACACCTGCAAAGGTTTCCTGAGCCTTCAAAATGGTCTCTCAGTTTGGTTCACTAGGCTACACAATCATGGGGAAGACTGCTGATCTGACAGTTGTCCAGAAGACAATCATTGACACCCTTCACAAGGAGGGTAAGCCACAAACATTCATTGCCAAAGAAGCTGGCTGTTCACAGAGTGCTGTATCCAAGCATGTTAACAGAAAGTTGAGTGGAAGGAAAAAGTGTGGAAGAAAAAGATTCACAACCAACCGAGAGAACCGCAGCCTTATGAGGATTGTCAAGCAAAATCCATTCAAGAATTTGGGTGAACTTCACAAGGAATGGACTGAGGCTGGGGTCAAGGCATCAAGAGCCACCACACACAGACGTGTCAAGGAATTTGGCTACAGTTGTCGTATTCCTCTTGTTAAGCCACTCCTGAACCACAGACAACGTCAGAGGCGTCTTACCTGGGCTAAGGAGAAGAAGAACTGGACTGTTGCCCAGTGGTCCAAAGTCCTCTTTTCAGATGAGAGCAAGTTTTGTATTTCATTTGGAAACCAAGGTCCTAGAGTCTGGAGGAAGGGTGGAGAAGCTCATAGCCCAAGTTGCTTGAAGTCCAGTGTTAAGTTTCCACAGTCTGTGATGATTTGGGGTGCAATGTCATCTGCTGGTGTTGGTCCATTGTGTTTTTTGAAAACCAAAGTCACTGCACCCGTTTACCAAGAAATTTTGGAGCACTTCATGCTTCCTTCTGCTGACCAGCTTTTTAAAGATGCTGATTTCATTTTCCAGCAGGATTTGGCACCTGCCCACACTGCCAAAAGCACCAAAAGTTGGTTAAATGACCATGGTGTTGGTGTGCTTGACTGGCCAGCAAACTCACCAGACCTGAACCCCATAGAGAATCTATGGAGTATTGTCAAGAGGAAAATGAGAAACAAGAGACCAAAAAATGCAGATGAGCTGAAGGCCACTGTCAAAGAAACCTGGGCTTCCATACCACCTCAGCAGTGCCACAAACTGATCACCTCCATGCCACGCCGAATTGAGGCAGTAATTAAAGCAAAAGGAGCCCCTACCAAGTATTGAGTACATAAACAGTAAATGAACATACTTTCCAGAAGGCCAACAATTCACTAAAATATTTTTTCTTATTGGTCTTATGAAGTATTCTAATTTGTTGAGATAGTGAATTGGTGGGTTTTTGTTAAATGTGAGCCAAAATCATCACAATTAAAAGAACCAAAGACTTAAACTACTTTAGTCTGTGTGCATTGAATTTATTTAATACACGAGTTTCACAATTGAATTACTGAAATAAATGAACTTTTTCATGACATTCTAATTTATTGAGATGCACCTGTATATATATATATATATATATATATATATATATATATATATATATATATACACATATATACAGTGCACAGCATAAATGAGTACACCCCCTCTGAATAAATATAAAAGATGTATTTTCTTAATGATCACTACCAGTAATATAATTCATGGAAAGATGGTAAAATTGAAATGTATTAAACATATACTTAATAAAAACAACAAAATATATGCCAATATTTTCTGTAAGATAAGTAAATTAGCAAATTTTCTTTAAATGAAGAATTGCAGAAATGAGTACACCCTAGAATTAATTCAGCAAATGTATAATATTCTAGTATTTAGTATGTCCTCCAGAACTTTAAGTATACTGCTCTGACCGTCTTGGCACTGAGTGTACAAGTTCATGACAAATTTTCACATCTGTCCTGTTTAACTCCTGGAAGAAGACCTCCTTAAATGCTCTGGTCTTTAATGGGGAGTTTTGCTCAGAATCCCCCACAGCTGCTCAAGAGCGCCAAGATTGAATGAAATACATGTCCACTGAAGGATTTTCACCTTGGGAGAATGAATATCTTCATTGTCATGCTGAAAAAATGCCCAATAACGCAGGGAATGAGGAGAGGGTAGCATCTTCTGTTTCAAGTTTTTGTATTACATCACACAGTGGTGTGTGAATTCATGACAGCATTGATAAATCACAACTCCCTCACACCTTCAGCACTCACTCATCCCTATATAAGAGCTTTACTACCACTGAACGTCACTGTGGGTACCAAACACTTCTCACTGTACTCCTCCTCTAGCAACACCAGCATCATGCTTTTGGATCCGAAATGATTGACTTGGTCTCTTGAGACCAGAGTATGGATTCCCAGAAGTCTCTATTTTGTAAATATGGGTCTTGGAAGAGGTTAAATGAGTTATTTTGCTTTGGCTACAGTAGGTAATTCTAGTGGTGACAACAACCATGCATGTCACTTCTGCAGGCTGCGTCATACTCTGTGAGAGAAAGTGTCACTCTTTTCATAGCTTTTGCCAGCTCTGAGACACTTGCATGTTATTTCTCCTGCTCTTTTTCTAGCAAAACTTCACTCATCGCTAAATGAAAGCTTAAAGTGAAGACCTGATTATTTCAGGAGCCTTGTCACAAGTCCATTGTTTTTGAATGTCGGTGCTACTTCTGCTATATTGTCACACTTAAAACAATAATTTGGTATTCCTCTTGTACCATTGTCCTCTTTTATGCTAAGAAATAAGTCACCTGGCAGTTTTTTCCAAGTGGTTCCACTGCTGTCAGCGTTAAGTCTGAGTGTGATTCAGTGGGCTATATAACACTTTTAATTGTCAGGAAATTACTTGTCTTTAAAAGATTTGGTTCAATATACTTACCTGTTGATCAAAAATAGCCTTAAACCTATACACTTTTTTTTGTTTTTAATTCAGTAATTTTCAGGAGGGTGCACTCATTTTTGCAACAACATTTGATCACTTTGATAAGAAAATCTTATTTTGCTGAATAATTTCTTCTTTGGTAATTGATCAAGCAGGCTTGTTGGAACATTATATCTCCAAAGAACCCTAACATGTCATCTAAGTAAAGAGTAATTGCTGAATTTGTTAAGTTTTAGAGGGGGTGTACTCATTTATGCTGTGCACTGTATATATATATATATATATATATATATATATATATATATATATATATATACACACACACACACACACACACACACACACACACAGTATGTAATTTATACTGAATTTAGTCTTTTTTTAAATACGCATGTACTCATACGTACATACACACACATACATATATATATATGTGTGTGTGTGTGTGTGTGTACACACACACACACACACACACACACACGTAGATGTTCCAGAACTATAACATTTTTTTCCCCCTTATTAACTAACCATCTTCATCGATTTCCATAATGTACTCACAATGGTGTCATATTTCTAAATAACATTTAAAATGTTATTTAAAAATCCACAATTTTAATGTCTTAATAGTTAAAGTTTACTAAACAATTACAACAGAATTATATTTCACCTTACTATATAATGCTAATCTTCTTATATGCAATTATTCATAGCTGTTAGTCGTATAGTTCAACCAAAAATGAAAATTCTGTCATAGTTTGGTGCCCACTGACTTCCACTGCATGGACAAAAACAGAGACATTTCTCAAAATATCTTCTTCTGTGTTCCACAGAAAAAGAAAGCCACACAGTTGTGGAACAACACATAGGGGGAGTAAATGACGAGCCCTTTAATGATAATGATATTGACGTTTCTACCACACCCAGATGTGGGAAAGGTTGATGGCTGCCACACAAACACACACTTTGCACTCAATAGCCAACAAGTTGCCACAGATGACTCACAGGCGTTCACAGGCACAGAGACACTCGCTCCAGTGACTCATCTCCATATTGCTCATCACAGGGAATATGCACATATCTATAAAAGCATGTGATATGCACACCTCCACCCCTGCTCACGGCTAAACACGCAACAGTTCCACTCTATACTCCTCCAGCCTGCAGTAGCTGATAGATTGCAACAGTCTGCTCTTTCATGTGGCATTCAGACTTAACACACTCGTATAGAGCTGATTTGGCAAGTGATCAAAAGACAGTGAAATCTGCTGTAACAGACGAATGCAGTTAACTCCTTCGTCTGAGAGCTACGGCTGCCCACCAATGCTGATTTTTATTGCAATGTAGGCAAGAGTTTTTTTATGCGTAACTTTAATTCATAGTTCCAATGACCGCAAACCATTGCCGAACATACTACTTCTAAAAGACCTTATTCTGATTAAGTGTATTTATGTATATCTGTACATTTTTAGTAAGCACATATTTTGTTCAGATTAATGAAGATGTGGTTGAAAATATTTAAATTTCAGCCTTTGCACGATGCACGTACGAAATGCTCTCTTACTGAAATATCTTTATTTTATAAAGAGTTGTGCATGATCAAAACAGAGTGATTCACAGCTCTTGTCTTTTCCAAACACCAGTAGTCATCATCTCTAAATATATCCTAGTAGTGTTTCACTTAATCTACTGCAGCACACTTGTTTACAAAAAAATAAAAATAAACAAAAAAACAAAACACAAAAAAAACGGTATAGATATATTGTGTTTTTCTCTACTGGATAACAAAGCTTAATGCCAGATTTTGGCAATCAAAATCTATGTGTATTCCAAGGGAGAAGTGGGTTTATTCCAGTTGTTCTCAGTTGTATGTTTGTCTTATCTGACAGAGCAAGTCCCTTTAGCTCTCTGCCGAGGAGCTGATGATTTAAATCACATGTGAAACTGAGGGCACATAGAAAATGTGCTGTACTCTAGCTCCCCAGAACCACACAATGATGACTGCAATGCAGCTTGACAATTGTGAACTACACAATACATTATTCCTGCATTTACTGTATTCACTACTGCAGGTGAAGGTGTGCTGGTTCTGGGTTGGTGGCTGTTTCAGTCGGATTTGAGAGGCAAAATCTCTGGTGTAGAGGCTTATCGTTCATCCAAACGATTTACATCACATCTGTGTTGTGTGGGTGGTCTAGAATAGAGAGAAAAAAATGGCTAAACAGAAATTTATATGGTATGATGCCTTAGGATGCTGAGCAAAATGGTTTCTATCAGAACTTTTATTCAGAGCCAGATCACTTTTATATAATTAAAAATAATATTTACTATGCCATCATGGCCACACACCAAAGGATCTCAAAAGGAGCGCAAACTCTAAAACTCAGAAAAACAAGTCCAGAATGTTTCTTGGTCTGATGCTGCATCCTGATTGGTCGAGACCTTCGTGATCACATGACCCATGTACAGATGGTTTCTGAGTCTCTCATCTTCTACGAGTGTATTATACACAAAGAGTGTAGGGTAACTTTGAAATGTAGAATGTAAAAATGTCCATTTTGTATAAAGCATAGTACCTGCACACATTCTAGAATTTGAAATGAATTCAAATTCAGATGTTCTATACAACTGATAAAAATTTGCGATGTTTTAGGAAGTAAACCAATTCCTTAGAAGTGGCCAGATGTCCCCGTTTTCTGGGTTTTGGTGTCCTGTTCCCCTGAAAAAGTCCCATTTCACAGCACATTCGAATCATTCGAGCTACACTGATTCCTCGAGCCAATGAAGAACTGAGGTTTTCAAGGTTTGCATATTTTGCAGGTGTCTCTAATCAGTCACACCTGACTCCAAGGAATGTGCCACTGAATTAACAGATTAAAGTATAAGTATATACATACTTTCATATATTTGTGAAAAGAAATTAAAATAAAATTAGAAAACATTAAAATGTTTGTTAGCTAAATACAGTTTTTGTTGTTGTTTGGTAGAATACCAAATTTTACCTTATTTTAATTTTTAATTTTGTGATTTTTTTTTTTTTTTCTGTTTGTAGTGGTCATTATTTGCTGTTTTATTGTTTGATTCTTGTTGAGTTGATCAGTTATAGGGTCAGTTTGACATGCAAACATCATAATAAGTAGTATAATAGTATGGAACCCACAACAATTAAAAACAAAAACATACAAAATGCATAGTCCCTATTTTTTACTTCATAGATAACAAGTGGGATTTCAATGATATTTTGACCACTGAACTAGAAAATGTGCTTGGTTTCCATTTCAGAAACCTGAATATACTGGTCTCATCAAAGATATCTTATTTCAATCAGATGAATGATCCTGGTTAGTCACTGGCCATTGTACCCTCAAACAAACCTCTACGATCAGTCACTTCTGGTCAACCAGCGCTCCCTTCTGTTCACAATAAGAGTTTCTCCTTACACCCAATTGTTCAATTCTTACTCCTCAGCGGTGGAACAGAGTCCCAATACCAAACATGCACACACACAGATTTGATCTTAGAGTGTGTGTACGCTAAAATCCACACCAACGTTCAGACTCATAAAAACACCATTGGATGTAGTAAAGATCATTCTAAGGAAACATACACACTTCTCTCTGCGGCAGAGAATCACATCTGGAAGAGAGGTGTACACACATTCGTTATCTGAATCACACGAACACACATTTGAGAAATAATCGTAAGATCAAGTGTAGGAAGGTTTCTATTCAACATTTTATAAATGAGGCACCTGGTTACTAGGTTGCCTTCTCTACTGTATGAAGAACTGAATATGCATGAACAGCATGACTGATACATCATTGGACCAGCTGTGAAAGGTTTAAGGTTATTATATTTTTTAATTACTTAATTTTTATTGTAATCTCAGTTAACAGGACTCATATTCAATCGGTTCACTCGGTAGCTGACACTATGAGGAAGCACCTTTCTCTGAGAAATACTGAAGCCCTACAGAATCACTGCAAAAAAAATGATTTGCTTCCTTAACATTTTTGTCCTGTTTTCTAGTATAAATGTCTACAAATTCTGGAATTAAGATGCATTTACTTGACAAGTAAAATGACTTAAGATATTATGTGTTTTTTTGGAAAAAAATATCTAAATTGTTATGTTTTTGCTTAAAACAAGTAAAAATAAATAAATAAAATAAAAATCTGCCAATGGGGTAAGAAAAATAATCTTGTTTAGTCTTTTAATTAATATTATTTTTCTTGCCCCATTGGCAGATATTTTTGCTTGTTTTAAGCAAAAAAAAAAAAAAAAAAAAAAATTTTTTTTTTCTCCCCCCAGAGAAAAAGACAAAATATCTTAAGTTGTTTTACTTGTCAAGTAAATGCATCCTCCTAATTCTAGAATTATTTGATATTTATACTAAAAACAAGACAAAAATACTAAGGAAGAACATTTTTTTTTGCAGTGATCTCACCAGTGAAATCCAGTCAAATTAACCTCAGTCATTATTATAATTAGTCAGTAAGCTTTTCACTTTAGTACACTGTTCTAAACAATTCCTTCTGAATGGTTTGGAAATATTTGAGTCATTACTAAATGGTTACAATATTCTTCACTTTAGAATTAAATATGCATTATATACTATTCACGTTACAAAAACGGGGGACGAAAAAATAGTAGATACTGACTGATAGATAGTGCTGCTGGAGACCCACTGTCCTGCAAAGCTGATTTCTAACCTGCTTCAACACACCTGCCTATGATTCTTCAAGCGATCCTCCTGAAGACTTTTATTAGTCAGCTCAGGTGTGTTTAATCAGGGTTCCAGCTGATCTCTACAGGAAACTAGGGTCCTGTCCCAAATCACACCCTAAACCCTCTCTGTCTTCCTCTGAGTCCACACTTCCCTGCTGAAACAAGCAAAAGAAGCCAATTCTAATTGTTTGCACTACAAATAACATTACAAATATTACAAACCATCAACTTTTAACCATTAAAACCATTAAAAATGCTTTTCTGTAGTGTGTTTTTGGGACATATTCTGTTAAGATTTATAGGTTTTAACAAGCCACCAATAGGAGGCAACCGATTACCAGTAGAGACCCACAGGCACCATTACAGTTCCCATTAAAACCAGTACAAGTCACATTATAACCATTACACATTTTGTGATGGTGTGTATTGTTTTTTTGTTTTGTTTTTTCAGCAGGGTTTCGTGTCGTGATGCCGCTTTGACTGTCAGACAGAAGTCGAGCTCTCCTCAGCAGAAGCGCACACTGAGGGCACATAGCAGGGGACAAAGCACTTTCTGAAAGGTCAAATGACGAAAGGGACGCCCTACGGTCTCAAAGACATGACGTGTGCCATTTGGAACAGGGCCTATAGCCGCCTTTGCACCATCTCCGACAAACAACAGACCGGAAAAGTAGTGCATGGAGTTCCGATCATATGTTTATGCACAAATTTCAGATCCGATTTAAGCTTTGGATGCGTTAAAATAATTCAACTTCTGCAGTTGGACTGCATGCATGCGACCGGCCGACCAGATGTGATGTATTCTAATGCAAACTATGAGCGCGAGGTTAGAACTATCAGTATTTTTCTACTTTAACATTATTCTGTAAAATTGCGGTTTAGAATAATTATGGCAGAAATACTTATTTTATAGTTATTAAATCATTATTAATGTTGATTAGTCCTATAAAACCTAGTAGGTTTTTATTTTGGGGGTCATTTGTTTTGTGTGGATATATTAATACATTCATTATATTCATTAAAATTAGCTACTGTCAAATAAGCCGAGGGCATCAGTTGCTTCACAACCATTTGAAGTTTCTGTGACTGCCACTAGGAGGAGAAGAGTCTGATATAAATGATACAGAAAGTGTGATACTTTGTCACTCAGCACGATGGCGACATTTACCAGTTTTTAGATTTTTCATTACACACTTCAGATTTGTTTACTCAGCACACACTTTTATCTAAATCGGTTCATAGTGAAGACTACTATGCTGTAAAAAAATGTTTTTAGTTGTTACAGAAAAATACTGTAAAAAGCTACATTAAAAAAAAACTAATCACTAAATTATTTAAAATTATTACAATTTTACATTATATGTAATCTTACAGTTAAATACTGTCATATGCGTTATCCTGATAGTTTTGGGGGGATTTATTTTTATTTATTTATTTATTTTTATTCTTTTTTTCACAGTGTAAAACAAAGCAGCAGCAAAACAGCAAAGAAGTAGATCCATGCTAGATAAAACATAAAGCCTGGTCATTCACTGCATGACTCTTAGTTTGTCTTTATGGCTTTACTGATGCAACTGTCATATTATTTTTATAGAACACATTACAATTAAATTACAGTTAATCAGGGGCAATTGTAATTTAAAAAAGCCCGATTGTAGTAGTCGTTTTATGATTGATGGAGAAGTTGTGAGATTAATAATTAAAGAAAATAGCAGTTACACATGATCGTAACGTTGAGTTTTGTTTGTTCAGTGAATTATCTGTCACAGTCGGTGTGTTCAATATGACAGTATCTGAGGTTTCACACTTTATGCATTTGACTAAAAAAATAAATATTTATAGGAAGTAATATGGGATTTCATCATTAAGTTAACTAAATACACACCAGATGATCCTTCCACTTTTTACCAGCTGAAATACTTCAGTTTTAACAGTCTGAAGAGCTGTAGTCTTTGGAAAATGTGGTTTTGAATATTTGAATATTTGAGCAATATTTGAGTAAAAATTATTGTATAGTAAAACTTTGTAATATGATTGCATTGTGTATCAGTCCCTTATAATAAATGCATCCTTAAAAATGACAGAGAAATGCAGTCTCCTGTTCTCCCGTATGCAAACTTCACAGGCCATAAAAAGAAAACAGTGAAGTTAAACTTCTCAAGACTTTGCAAACTGCTTCACATTTTGTATTATTATAAACCCACAGCGTCATATTCAACACACCCATGAAAATGGCCATAAGTCAGCACTTTAAACCCCTTGGCAGAAATGATATCCTCTTAAGATATAGCACAAAGATAGCTGGTGAATAAGTAGCCCTTTATCAAATTCTGGCAGCAGAACTGCAATTATAAACCTCATTTATTATGTTGACTTGAGATGAAGCATCGATCCAAACAAACACAAGGATGAGTTGCACAGATTGTGCGATCTACACTATGGCTGTATCTGTAATCACCCCCTATACCCTTATTCACCGTTCCCTACATTACTCCAGTATAGTCCAAAGAATGAGTGAATGAAAACAAGCGAGTTGAGCTGAAAACACAACCTTCTGCCGGGAACCTCAGCTGTATTTTAGACACATCCCATGTAACTTTGGGCCCTCTAGAGATCACAAAATAAAACTGCATGTGTCTTTCAGAAGAACATTGTTTTGGTTGTGCTTTGTCTCTTCTAAATGGATGAATGTGGTTCAATAGCGCATCTTGACTGCATCTGAAATTGATCCCACCGGTTACAATTGTGACCGTAAAAAAGCATTTCATTTATAAAGCTCTAGAAACCTTACTGACTGATGTTTTAGTGCATTTCCTGCAAATATGGAAAAAATAAAAGGGTCTCAATGAAATCTGTGCAGTGTCACATGGTTACTGCAAACTGTCACATGACCAGAGCAGTTTATTTTTCTTGTTTGCACCATGAGAAGATGATGACTGCATCAAAGCTCCAAAACAAAAGGCTAGTAAAGTGTTAACATACAGATATGACAAAGATTTTTGGTCCACATTATCTTTAATGTGTCTGGTATTAATTCATAAATTCACAATTATTCAGTTTTGTTGAGTGTGGTCATAGAATGAGTAAAAATGTTGATGGTCACAGTTGTGACCGGTGGAATAATACAATGCATTTAGGTATACATTTAAATCCAATAGCAGTTGTTAGTGAAGGCTGCATTAAAATGTTGCAATGACAAAATAATGCACTAAATTAAAAGTTCAAATGTAACAAATAAGTTACAATACTGATGTTGTAATATTGGAAGCACTAATATAACAATTTTATATGTTACAATAATGTAACAATTTTGAAATACGTTGATGGTTGTATTTTAATGTATTTTATCTCAGTAATACTATCAGTGTTGTACAAGGGGTTTTATGCATAATAGTAACCCTAGAATGTGATGAAACAGAGTTTAAAATAGCTGGGCTGAGATATATAACATTTTTTTTATGACTGCAGAAATATTATAATTCAGTATGCACATTATCACACCCACTGGTAACAGTTGTGACCGACCATAAAACAATTTTTCACACACTTTTCCAAAAAAAAAAAAAATAAAATAATCAAAAAAATAATTATTGATTATTTCAAAGCGTTACTAATGATACATTATCTGGATATGTTCATGTCTGGAAAATTTTTTGGGATTAAACGGGTTAACTACTTACTAACGATCACGTGACACACACTGGCGAAAGATGCATCCCGCGAAAACAGCTCTAAAATATAGAACACTACAATATAAACTAATATTTTCATGAAAGAGTGCAAAATAAAATCTTCCAAACCATGTCTTTATTTGCCCAAATGCAAGCTGTCAGGGTTTATTAAAATGTATTTGGGTGAAGTAAAGACATGCTTTGACATGTTGTTGTTTTTAAAAAGTTCCACAGTGTTCGTTTAAGCACAAGATCTTTGTGCCCATTAAGATTGTGATTCACAATTTCAAGTTATTTGATGTCATTGCTGTTGTTTTGGTTGCAGGCATCAGACACACTACTAATAAAACATATGTATGTATGTTCACGTCTTCCGCTGTATTATTCGGTAAATTGGACTTGAGCGAGTTTTGTTTCCTCGTTCAGGACAAATAATGTGACAAGCCCCAACAGCCAACAGAGAGCAGCATTTTACAACAAGCACCCGTGTCTGACAGAATCAACCAAACACAACTGTTACATAAGAAATAAATGAAGAAAAATAGCTAAGAATTAAAAAAAATTTCTGATTACACATTAAACTTCTTTCCAGAAACATAACTAAACATGTACTATGGAAAACTAGATTTAAAAAAACTAATTCAGCAAACAATTTCAATGCGATTTTAAAGGTAAATGCTTCTCCGGGTGGCTTTTCTCCAGTATAGTTACTGAACAACAAGTAACTGATAAAATACACTCTTAAAAATAAAGGTGCTTCACAGCGATGCCATAGAAGAACCTTTTTATCTAAATGGTTCCATAAAGAACCTTTAACATCTGAAGAACCTTTCTATTTCACAAGATCTGTTTTTTTTTTTTTTTTTTTGGAGTTTTTTTTTTGTACATTGTCTATTTTGTATATTTGTATATTATTCT
>CM077222.1:43799774-43917274 GCA_039654775.1 Spinibarbus caldwelli | reverse complement strand
AGTTCAAGCTACATTCGTACACTTACCATTTGATGTTACCTACAAAAGACAGAGGCTCACAAAAAGTCTTCATATGTTGTAGCTTTACTCGAGCTAAAATTAGAATAATATCAGGGTAAAACTTTTCACCAAATAACCCTAACCCTAAAGTTTAAAAAAGTTATTTTATGCCTCAGGTAGCAGCAAGTGGTCAGGTCTAAATTTACATTCTCACATTGGCAAATTATTTTTGTTCAAGGCAAGTTGGCAAATATCTTTCCCACACGCAGGGATTTAAAAAAAAAAAAAAAAAAAAAAAAAAGTTCATATCTCAAAAACAACTGTAAAACTTCCGAATGACTAAATTATTGCTTTGAAAAAGAAAAATACTATTTTCTTGTATTTTAAGAATTAAGTGTAAACGCGGGCGGGAAACTTCTAAACGACAAATTTATTTCGAATCTGATTATAGGCTACTACCTTTAGAAAATTTTGGGTAAATTTAGAAATAACATTTTAACGGTTCTTCCTTATAGCGTTTCATAATAATTACTTTAATTTCTTGTTCACACAAATATCCACACAAGACAGCTAATTTAAAAACACTCGTGTTTCATTTCTTGCCAGTTAATCTGTGTTTCATACACTTTTGTTTATGCCCTCTGTTCAAACTGAAACGCTTGATCGAGCAAGATGCTTTCTAGAGCATTCTAGAGATTTTGGACAGTAATCTCCATTATTCAGTTTGCATTATGTTTTTCTACTTTTAGCTGTCTTCCTGTAAGCACTCAATATGACTGCACGAATTGTGTATAGGTTGCACGATGAGGAACATATACCAAGACTTTTTGGCAAAGTGTTACAAAACAATAGGCCTAAGGGTGGGTTAAGATCAATAGTGCAATTACATGCATAGGCCTATATCATACTACGTTTAACTAACATTACTGCAAAAGTTAAGAATATACGTTTCTTTAAAAAATATCTAACTTTTATCATCCGTTTTTATTTCCATTTTTGTGGAATAAAGAACAGTACCACAAACTACACTTGTGATGCAATGTTTTTCATACATAAGCTCATTACATCAGAGGGCTCTTACCGTCCCGTTATCACTCATTAGATCATGAATCAAATATCTGCATTGAAATTATCTGTTGGATTTCGTGACGGATCTTGAATCGCTACAGAGCCCGAGGCAGTAGAAATTGGGTCATCATAACCCGATCTCATGAAAGTGCGTTTCAATGGCACGATTTTGGGTTTCTATTTGGCGTACTATTTATAAGCAGAAATTGACTTTGGCGTCCATATGATACGCACTGGTTAGGTTTAGGGGTGTGGGGTAGGTGCGTATTATATGCATGCCAAAATGCGTATCATATGCACGCCAACAAAGTGAGTACCATATGCACGCAATAACTGCGTATTATATGTGAAACACGTGCCTTTCGTATGCACGCCAAATTCAGTTTCTGCGTATAAATAGCACGGAAAATACAAAATAAATTCGTGCTATAGATACGGCTTTTAATGAGACCATCCGCTGGCGGAACTGTGATTTAACACACCGGTTCGCACGCTGTTGAGTGTCGTATGCCCAGGGTTATCAGGTGCTATATTTAGTTCCGCGGGATCAGGGACGTTTCTTGACTAGATTTAGCGCTTTACTATTCTGTGGCATAAGAGGTGACTTGAGGACCCTTTGTCTAGTGGCCTGCGGGGTACAAGTTTTATTTAATTAGGAGATCTATAGCCTTTGTGGATTTGGTTTGAAACGGAAATGGCTAGTATCACTTTAGTTATATATCCATTTCTTTGGTGGACAAACTTTTGGTAACACTTTATTTTAAGGTGTCCTTTTTACACGTTACATGTACTTACTATTATAATAACAATAAATTATGCATAATTACATGCAAGTAACCCTAAGCCCTAATACTAACCAGATAGTAAGTACATGTAGTTAATTAATATTACTCAGTACTGAAATTTATAACTACACTGTAACAAGGACACCTTAAAATAAAATGTAACCAAACTTTTTCCCTAACCTCCAGGAAAAACAACAACAACACAGTCATCTTCAGGTGCATTGGCGAACGCATGTTTGCCTTCAGCTCTAAAATCCAACATATTTTGAAGAAACAGCCTAATCCAAAACCAACCCAGCAATATAAAAGTCTGCCGAAGAAACCTGCATGTGTAAGATATTTAATGAACGCGTTGACGTTGTTTGGACGCAGCTGACAGCGACTCTAGTTTCTGAATCTACGGCTTTGCAGGCCGCGGCAGTTCAAGACACACAAACCAACGACACACATGATGTGACTCAAACTTTTCATTTCAAGCGTCTTATTAAATGAAATCCACGTGTCTGTTTTAGGTTTCATCTCCATCGTTAACTATGGAGACCAAATGTTTCATATACGTTGGCTATCACAATATTCTCTGTAATTTATTTTTAATTTAAGACATTTTATTTTACATTTTATTTTACAATGCATACTGCTTAAACCTGATTCGACGAGAACTAGATGCAGACTTACAATAAAATGCATGGTGCGCATCAGTTGTGTATGGTACAACGAGACGAGATGCGCACGTGTTGTAGCTATGTGCGTCTAAAATGTCTCCTCATTCAAGAATACAGAGCTTCTGAGGGGTGGGTGATGTGGGGGGCAGTTATACTGTGGGTGGACCGATATTGTGTCCACATAGCAGCCGACCCATAGACTACCCAGCGCTTCCGTTTTCCAGCGTAACGCATGGGGTTTGACCATTAGAGAAACAGACAGAGAGAGGGACGGATAAAGAAAGAGCGAGGGAGGAGGTGACCGTGCTTCTTTTCTCGAGGAATACTAGACTGAACCTACTAGTAAAGGGAAGAATAAGGCTGAACTGCAATTAGTGCACATCCAACACTACCGCATGAAGAAAGAGTCGCGTTTTTAATCGATATACTCACATGGACGCTTGCTGGATGAAGATTCTTGCCTCAGCGCGGACATAGAGGAAATCCATGGGTTCACAGAGCAGAATCTCGTGAGCTGCACGCTTGGAATATATTTGACATTCAAAGGGAAGTTCGCTATCAAACCGACAGTGTTTGGAACTGATAACGAGCGCTTTGTACCGTTTCGCGGATTTGTACAACTCTCACTTGCATCGGAATTTAAGGTCAGTTTCTTCGAGTCTGATTCATTTAGAGTTGTTGCACTATAGGCCATCGCTAGAGACACGCTTTTGATTCTCTACAGCATAAACCATCAGCATACAGATGTGTAAACTATAACTACAATATCTGTGAGACATCGAGTGGTCTATTGTAGTTGCAATTGTAGTAACATTGCGGAATATTTTTATCAGAACAATTGAACTTGGATTACGTGGTTGAGTTCTTCTGGCATCCAAAGAAAGTTCTAATAGAGGCCCGTGCGATGATTTTATCCCAAACTTGGAATATAACTCCTTACCGGATTTGAATTCATAGACGCGTGAAGGAAAAGAATGAGATTTTAAAATAGCTGTTTATGCATATCATGCATTATTAATGTGTATATGTAACGCATGTGTTTGTGTTCAAAGAAAGTTGCCTAGACCTGGATCATTTCTGTGAGCAGACATTTTCAAAATTTTAAATACTGCACCTCACTGTTTTTGCGGGACCATATCCAAGTGGTTTAATGAAGAATGTTTGGAAATCAGCGGACATTTTTGTAGCGATTTTGATTAATATTGTGCGGTTTTTTCGAAGATTATTTCGTGTGTTGTTTAAAGTTATCATAAAAGGGTTAGAGTTAGGATAAGAATTTGACATTGTAATTAATGGCATGAACTTATTAAAGTGGTGCAAGATAGTCTGAAGGGAACTGAACAACAGAGATGCTTGTTTAAAAGAAAAAAGTGATTTGATTTTTCTTCTTCTGTCATTTAGGCCTCGCGGTCGCAGTAGTTCACGGGCCCCTCTGACATGGCGGACAGCGAAGACACCTTTCGGATCCAAAACTCTCCCAGTGACACCGAATCAAAAGATTTACAAAACGATGGTAAATCAGACAAGCAGAATGGAGCCGTTAGCAAATCCCCGTCATCACAGACAACCTACATTCAACAGGTAACAATTCTGCTGTGTGTGTGTGTGTGTGTGTGTGTGTGTGTGTGTGTGTGTGTGTACCTACTTAACCAAAAATTTTAGTTACAAATTTGCCCCTAGAAATGAGCCAAATCTTACAAAACCTCTAAAACCTCCTATTGGGGATGCCCTTATTTGTAATACGTTTTATTAAATAGTAATTTTGTTTTAAACTGTAAAAACGCAGAAAGGTTTCAGTTAGTGTTGGGTGTATTATAGTATTTATGCCCAGCTGTAGGCCTACATATGTATATATAAATACTATAATACACCCAACACTACCTGAAACCTTTCTGCGTTTATATATATATATAAGTCTATGGAATGTCTCCATTTAGAGATGCGCCAGTTTGACATATAAGAAAATTAATAAAGCTGTGCGGTACTTTCATCACTTACTGTTGTTCAGAGGGCCACAAAAGCAAAACCTACAAAAACTTACAGAGGCTCAAATGTGGATTGACGGCATGAGATGCATAAATACGAATGTTTAACAACAACTTTTTGCAACTACAAGTAGGCCTGATGCAGTAGATGAACTTAGGATACATGTGGAAAAAGTTGATAGCTACTAGTTCACGTATTTCTGAAAAATTGTTCTCTCTCTCTACGTCATTCCATGGTAATTCGACAAAATATTCGTCCTAACGGAAAGCAATCCAATTGTGTTATGAGTTTGTTTACTCAAGATTACAAATTAAGTGCAATTAACATGCGTGTGTATAGCATGATTCTACTAACTTAATCTTGCAGTTTATTAAAAAAATGATTCTGCGTTTGCAGTGATTTACTCTAGGCTTGCATGATTTATAGCTATAACTTATTGTTAAAGTTGAACAGCCTTTTTTCTCTCCTCAATATGCATTTTGATGTGATTTTGAGTCGCGGCACCGCCGTTATTAACGTTTGAAAAGCTGCAGTGCATTCTGCATTCGTTACGTTCATTCTCAACGTCTGCATCTGTCTTTTTTAAAAGGGAATGGAAGGGATAAAAGTTTACTTGCACGAGCGAGAGTTGTGGACAAAGTTTCATGAAGTGGGAACTGAAATGATCATCACAAAAGCAGGGAGGTAAGACACAAATGTTTACAAATGTTTTGAAAATGCATTGCATCTGTAGTTTTCGGATAACCGATATAAAATAAAAAATCTAAATATAGTACTAATTAGCCTATTATTATAAATATATAATATAATACTAATTGTACACTACTCATTATATATGAGCCTATTAATTTATATATTCTCCCCACTGCAATGTAAATAAAAAGTTAGATTGTCTTTTAATTTCTCCATTTTGATCTTTAACGTCACACTGTGGTTTGTTTGGGGCTATAGATTGACCAAATTTAGGTTTCTACACAACTGTATTAGTGATTTCTTAGTGATTCATCCAGATGCATTTCACCTTTTTATATCTGTATTATTTATTATATACGTAGGCTATTATTATACTTTGTATTATTTATTTTTATTAAGAATGTTTAAAAAAACTGAGTTTGATTTTGCAGTGTTAGCAGTAGGCTAATTCCAGTAAATCAACAAGCATTGGTTTGGCTGCATGATCTAGTTTTTATGCGAATTGTTATAGGGCTAAAATATGCATAATTTGGATCCTTGATTCAGATTTTTTTCCAATACTGTTACGGATATACACCGAACTTAGATCTCACTTTAAAACTTTAAGAGCAATTGTTTAAATTACTATCATCGCATTCTAATAACATTGACTATGAAATGTAGAATGAGCGGTGTTTGTTAATCTGTTTTAAGGTTACTAATTGTTTATAAGCTACTGGTTAAAACAATGCTATGGTGGTTTAGGCCAGAGCTGCGACAGTTATTCTTCTATATTAGCAGAAAAGTGTTTTAAAATACATATTGATCAATGAAGTTAGTATTTCAGCAATTTCTGCTTTTTTGAAAAACGCCAGAGGGCCTCTCAGAAATCAGATGCAGGGTAAAAAAGAAAGAAAGAAATGAGTGTGCATGAATTCTTTACTGCGACTTTGCTGTTGCTTAACATTATGATTAGTGTGAGAGAATGAAAAGATCGATAAATACCGAGATCGTCGCTGGAAATTAAGTTAATGTTTAACGTTATAAATGTTTCATTGAGTCTGTATGCATTAGCCTATAGCAAATTGTTTTGCAGTTTTTGTCATTTAACTATTGACAAAATCTCCACTACCTTAAACAGGCCACTGCTCTGTTTTATTTGTGCATTTTTATACGTGCATTTCTTAAAGTGAACACATTCAAATATGAAACACTGCTTAGCTGACCCAGTGAATCCAAAATCACTTTCATCGTCTACTCACATTTATGCGCATTTTCATCGTTTTACTCACTCAATATACAATTGTTTTTGTTTGGGTTATATTATGTGCCTCATAGGCCTATGTAAGGTATAATGAATCTGAATTGCCATTTTTAGCATTCATGTAAGCGTATCCAACTCGATCGTACGGCCCATTCAACATAACTGAAGTTGTGATGTGTCAAAAAATTTCTCCATGAGCACGTCAAAATAAATATTATATGCCGTTTAAAACGATATTGATTTAGGCTATATAGGTTTGAAATTAATATTTTCTACACATTAGTTGAAAAAAAAACTTATTGTTATTATTATTGTTAATCCATGCTGTAATATTTTCCCATTTTTATCCACAGGCGGATGTTCCCAAGCTTCAAAGTGAAGGTCACCGGGTTGAACCCAAAAACCAAATACATTCTTCTGATGGATGTCGTGCCAGCTGATGACCACCGCTATAAATTCGCCGATAACAAATGGTCCGTGAGTCATCAATTGTTTTATTAAGAGTTAAAGTTACGGATGCAGGTTATTATTTATTTAGTTAATTATATTTATGAAATTCGTTTTTATTCTCACTGAAGTACGTGGCTTCTGGAAAACTTTCAAAGTCGTTTAAAGCAAACGTTTTAAGTTATCAGTATAGCTTTCACTCTTTTTTTCTCTCTCTCTTTCCTTGTCCATCTTCTCAGCCACCTTCTAGTACTAAAGTCAACTTTCTCAAATATTCCTTACAAGACCTAGCAAATTATAAAGCTGGTGCCACACATATTCATATTTAAATTAGACTTATTCGTTGTCATTATTTAGTTTCAGTGCTGAGGGACACAGACTATGTAAAGAAGGCAGTGTGATCATTAAAATATTCCTTAATAGTCACACAAATTAGTTTAGAGTAAACATTCAGTTTAAACAATTTCAACTTCAAAATGTATACATTAAAGGATGAGGAAAATATAGCCTTCACATTGCTTTACATACAGTTCCATCTGCTGCACAGAAAACACTGTGCATTGGTTTTATACTCCTTTTTCAGGGTCAGTGGTTTTAAATTGTTGAGGTTATTGAGGGAGGATATCCACAAGCCAATATCCCTGATAATTATCCTTTCAGTGCAAGCTCTGGAACTAATGGCCCTCTTGATCAACCATCATCTTTGCCATTAACCAAATAAACCGGTCTTTGAAAGACATTATGTACAATGCACAAGGCATTGATGCATGATAAATGGGAGGTAGCAGGCTGGATCACATTTTGATTGCGATAAAAGAAACATGTTGAGGGAACAAAACATTATCTTTGAGTTTTAATGAAATTATCCTTGTAATAATTCATGCATGGAAAAATAAACAGAATATTAAACCTGGTATAGGGTGACTTTTCTGGTCAATACAGCAAAGAGCAACAATATCAGTGATCACACAATAATTTTAAAGTAATCCAAAATATTTGAAGTATAAAAGACTATAGTGTTGAGGGAAATCAATGTGCATTTAAAATTAAACAAATGTATGTGTAAATAACGACTGAATTGTCTTTAAAATGCTGTATTTTGCACTCTGGCTCAGGTCTGTGACGGGGAAAGCAGAACCTGCGATGCCGGGAAGGCTGTACGTCCATCCGGATTCTCCAGCCACCGGTGCGCATTGGATGCGGCAACTGGTGTCTTTCCAGAAGTTGAAATTAACCAACAACCACCTTGATCCCTTCGGACATGTGAGTGAACAACTCATTCATGTATTTGCATTGAAACTTTTTGACTGAATAAACAAATATATTACTGACAAAATCACATGTTGGACTGTAGCTGTTTGAAACAAGCACAACATGACAGCAGAGTAAGAGGATTTGAGTTTTTAAAGGCTCACACATATGCAGATCTGATCAGGTAGTGTTGTATCGAGGCTCTAGATCAGGAAATCCACCCCTGAAGAGGTGCTGCTGACAAACGCCAGAACATTGTAACCAAAACACATCTTAAATCCGGTAATGATAATTGTGACAACAGCAGACAGCCTCAGATGTGGAAACACTAAATTCAGATTATAAATGTACTCTCTGTAAACTGATGTGGGTTTAAATGAATTTCAATTTTATATGATTTTAATATGCGTAGCGTCCACTTATGCACTAATGCACAGTCAACTCATAAGGTTTTTGCTATTAAGAAAAACCAGCCTGAGTCTTAATTTAAATGTCTCTCAGTTTCAATAGAGCATGAGGTACAACATTTCTCCGATTTCTGGACAAGCCAGATCACCTTCAGTGTGAGACTAGAAAACGAGCATTGAGTCTGTATCTGAACAGACGGTGCTTAGATGTCTCATCTGCATATCTGTGACTGCAAGCAGTTTGCTCTTTAGTTCTGATCACAAGGTTGAAGTCGATCAGGCTCGTTTTCTTGCCAAACCTCAGCTGGTAGAATGAAATCAGAGCCCAGCTGGAATGTGAGCCGAGTTGTAAATTTCTGGCCAGAATGCATTTTTGATTGGTTGCAGTGGTTCTTGGCGTGCCCCCTTTTGTGCTGAAAGAGCACCCTGGGATTTATAAATGAAGTACGGCTTCTTGACCAAAATAACAATCTATCGGTTTGTTGTTCCAGGTGGTTGAAATAATTTCAGACCTATTTATAATTACTAGTCTCAGAAACAGGGCTGAACATTCAATAAGTTGGAACTTGTTAGGAAATGAATAAAACCAGCCAATAGTTCTGAACTCTGCCTTAATTAGACTCCAGTGATGAGATAAAGATGTCTGAGAGAAACTCGTGGATAACTTACCGAGCATGCACACAGTAAAAGCAATAGTTAACTTGTGAGCATGAGAACACGGTTTGAATTTTCCAAGATGAAGATGTTTTTAGATGGCAGCAAACTAAAGCTTCGGCTTTGATGATTATAGTACCATTCATCAAGCGTTCAATAGGCATACGCATTCTTTGCCTCTCACTGAAATATCTGAGTCAAAATGGTGGAGTTTGGATAACTGTGCTTCAAATTGTTTATATTTAATGACAGATTGTGATGAGTGATGGACAGAGGTATACAAAGGCTGTTAATCTGCAGGGTTTCGGAGTCCCTGTGATGTCGGCAACATGAAAGAGTGGGCCAACATTCATGGCCCTCAGTGATCGCTCACTATCATTAAAAACTATCATACAGCGTGGGGGCAAATGGAGAAATGGGGCAACAGGGCACCCAGAACAGAGAAATGCTGCACTCCCAGTGGGTGGTCCCACAAAATCTCTTCTCATGTCCATACAGTTCTCCAAATATTCTTATATGTCACACTCTGCTTTTCGCCAAAGCTGTGCGGTTGCAATTCTTCTTTAATCCAGGCAGGCCTATACAGTGTGCGGGGTTATGCCAGATGCTTCAGAAAACTGTGAATTATTATTTTATTTCGACATCACAGATATTAAAGCAATGAATTTTGCTTTTTACCTTTACCAATAAATCATCTTGTTCATCCTGAGCAAAAGCAATATTCTCCACTGAGAATGATGTTTAAAGTTTACAGCAAGCCCTGCTTTCCAAGTCTTAGTGTTGTGTTGAGCCAAGAGCCGCTCGGAGGGAGTGGACCAATGTCACTGATCAAAGGAGAAACGCTGCAGTTGTTTGGAAAATGCATGTGAGGGGAAAACACATGAAAATGGAAAATAGGAATGCATGTGTGTGTGTACACTTGGCATGCTCATCCAGAATGCAAAGTTTAGACAAAATCCACTTAGAGAAGCCTACATTATACACACAGAGAGGACAGGAACAAGCCACAGAGCCGACAAGAACTTGAACAAAAGTCTTTTTAGTAATATTCTTCAAATCCATACTTAAGACAAGTGGACACTACAAAACAGCTACTACTTATAGACATTTTTCAGCACTCGTGTAAATCTTCTGTTTGGTAGACAGATGCAGCTCTGCTCCGACTGTTATGTAAGGTCTGGTTTGAACAGTATATAGCACTGGGCAGGAGGCTTCAGAGATGGACAAAACAGTTTTGCGTGTATTGAAACATGCAAAACGGGAAAATGGGACATTGCTGGGCAAAGAGTCTCTAGAAGTCCGAGACTAGGCTCTGAGTTTAAGTGTGAACAGACGGACCGCAATAGGCTGATTATTGATCTCAAAGCGGCATGGAGGAGTGGATTTTATTGGAGAAAAAAAAGGTGTTTAAAAACGCAGCTGATAGCAAGAAGAAAAACGTTTAAACACACAGTTCCTACGTTATAAGCGATGTTCCTTCGCAATCACATTAATCAAGCATGTTAGAATCATTTCATGTAAAATGTCTTTCCGTATATTATTATACATAGGCTAATCGAAAAAGATCATTTAAATAACATGCACGTGAACACGAGGTGTTTGCTTTACATGGTCGGTCATGTTTGCGCTCTATTTTCTCTCCAGATTATCCTGAATTCCATGCATAAATATCAGCCCAGGATTCACATCGTAAAAGCAGATGAAAATAATGGATTTGGATCCAAAAACACCGCTTTCTGCACTCACGTGTTCCCGGAAACGGCGTTCATTGCAGTCACGTCTTACCAAAACCATAAGGTAAGCAGCTAGACGGCATAAAACATAGACGAGAATATCATGTTGAGATCATTTTTGACATTATAAATATGGCGTAAAAATAGATTCGATTTTGTGAATCTACAAAATTAGAATTAGCATAGAATTGTCTGCTTCAAGAAAGAGATAAATTCGTCTTAACTTATGATTCCTGGTTGATATAATGATTCAGTCCAATTACTCTTAAAACCCACAACAACAGCTTGATTTGACAGATTTGCCGGGAAAAAACAAGAGATTTGTGCAGCTATCAAAAATATTGTTGCTCATTGTAACGTAATTATTTTGATACGAATTTATAATATTAATTTATGTAACAAGCAATTATCTATTCCCTTTACTTTTCCTGAATTCACGAAAAGGGATCAAATCATTAGTAGGTTAAGTGATTTTCTTGAAAGCAAAGCTTGTCTTGCGTGTATAGAGAGTCAGTGAATAGTGTAGCTCGCTTGTGTATTTTAGACATCCAGATCAGCGTGAACTATTACATTACATATTTTACTTACGAAGAAAAGAATACGAATAAAAGACGTCCGAAATGTTTATATGGCTACTAAGCACTATGAAAAAGAAAAGTTGCACTAATCATGATTTATTTGGTCAGCTGTTATGTTTCTAAGAATATTTCCATTCATGCATTCAAAATTCGATTATTGGTTAATTGTCCAGTTCCAACCGTGATATTTCTACCTCGACGTTATTAGGTCGCCAAGCACGGCTGAATGTAATATGGCAGTGAAAAAAGTCGTTTGTAAAAATAACTAAATACAGAGATAAATGACTGTAGACCTAAACAATATGCACAGTGTGTGCTTAAATAATGAAATATTTTAAAAAGACTGTCAGATGCATGTCTGTTTTTGTCACACTAGTTGCACTTTTGTATAGGCAGTTGTTAATGTAACATTTATACAGTTAAAAACTCGTATTGCGCTGTAGTCAAATAGTCCAAAAGTTGAATGTGAGCAGCCGACATTTAATCGTAAAATCATATTTGCAAATAAGAATACGATAAAGATGGACACTACTCATCTGGTTAACAGATTTGTGTAATAAATGATTTCACTGATGTGATAAAAATAAATAAATAAAATAAATAAATAAATGAATAAAATATCTAACTGCATACATTTAGCAGACTTCAATTCAAACCGCTTTTGTCTACCTGTATTTATTCATTGATTGCAATTCGAGTAAAACACCGAGACGGTCAAAGGTTTGTTTATTTGACGGCTCTTAGGCCTATAGATGCTTTTTAAAGAGATCGCCGAGCTTAAGTAGCCTACATACTTTCTTTGTTGTTTTTTCACCCTTGCTTTAAACACAAAAACAAAAATGTTAGTTTTAATTAACGGACAGGCTGATATCTATTAATTATTTACACTGCTTGTTTTTGTACATTTTCACCACTTATGACTTTTAATTATAACCAGCAATTATTTTACCTACTAGCCTACATGCAACAAAAAATTGTTAAGTCTACGTCTTTACAAAAAATTCAAGAAAGCAATTTACGCACCTAAAAAGGGTAAAAGCATGAGCACCTGCATGTCATTAAAAATAATTGATTTTGAATAACCTTTTGGACCTTACGCTTGCAGCTAAACAAACCAGCAAACGGGAATAATCATGTGTAGGTTTACCTTTATCCCACCACGAGCAACATTTTAGGCTACTAGTTAAATAAAGGCACGACACAATTTACGAGAGCATATGATATTCTGCTTCATATAGGCCTATATGTATGAGGTAGAATACCATATGCTCTCGTAAATTGTGTATATATATATATATATATATATATATATATATATATATATATATATATATATATATATGTATGTATGTATGTATGTATGTATGTATGTATATGTATGTATGCATGTAGGCTATAACGCACTGACTTGCTCTTTTTCCTAAGATGCAGTAAACATGCACAATCAAATTAATAAGTGAAAAATCATAGAAATACAGTGAATATAAATACAAAACTAAGAGATATAAACTGAATAAATATAAAGACGGAAAGGTAACTGCAATGAGATAAAACAGCTTGAAATCTCAAAAATTTAACAAAGCGCCACCAAGACTGGAGCTCTCAGGTCGACCTTCGAAAATACGAAACTGACATATTTTGAAAAATTTCAGTTTGCACTTTCAGCGGTAAAAAGGTAAATATTAAGGACATCAAATTGTCACATACAAAACTACTCCGTTTTGTGAAGTCTGCCAAGCGCACAGTGCGTTTATGAGAGCTCAAAGGTGCGTCCCAACACCATGTCCATTTTTCACAAGGTCTCATCTCAAGTGAGAGCCAAAGTAGTGTTAAAGATCAGGTCCTGTTAGAAAACACACCACAACAGCCAAAAATAAACCCCTCGCAGAGACAGTGAGTCTCATTAAAGGTCTATCCCTAAACTCACCTCAAACCCGCCAACTCATTACTGTCTATCTCTATCAGTACAGATACTAGCATCTTGCCAAATCGCTTTTGTAAATTCGGCAGTGGCACTTGGGATTAACCTTAGATACAAAAGTTTGAAAATTATTATTTTTTCTGCGCTTTGTTTCATTTTAAATACCTTTTTTCTTTTTATAAAAACATCCGTTTTAAATGTCTTTAACACACTTTAACAGATTCAGAGATTTTGTAAACTATTAAATCAGATATAATAAATAATAATAATAATTTTACCTCCTTAACAATCAATGGGATAAAAAAATATAAGTAATTATAAATAACTAAAGAGGTTATCATTAAGGCAAAAAGAATGTATTTTAAAATGCATAAAGGCTATTTACAAAAGGCAAAATATTTTATGTTGACCTCTGAAATTTATAATAGATCTCACAGACTATGACAATATTAACATTTGTTTTCTGTGCATCTTGTGTGGGATTATTAGAAACTTAAGGTTTATGTAAAGACAAAAATCTACACCAGTCTTTATTCAAACTGACAGATGTTTTTCTAAATTAGTGCAGCATCAAACAAACCACAGCTTGGGTACATCGAGATTCATCTTTTCATCATCTGCTAACCAAGCACAGAAAACCACTAGGATAATTTGTCAATTTACACACAGGGCAGCTCATTATGCTCCTTTATAGACATTGTGCAATAAAAAATTCTATTAGATATGGTTTCAAAGACGAGACTGAAGGGATTGAAGTGATTGTTACAGTGGGTTCTCTCATTAACAAGACAATCAGTCGGTCAATGCAGTGCTCAGAGCAAATTCGTGAATGCATTACTGCAAACAGCAAAAAGGAGTTAAAAGCCAATCATCTATAAATCACCTTTTGAATGTTCTTTTACTCTGCCAAGATGCATCGTTTAGGAGTAGAAATGAAACAATGTCTTGTGGGCTCCAAAATATCACAGCATGCTCTCATGCCATTAATAACAAGATGTCTGGAGTTCAAATCAGGTTGAGACTTTCATTGTTTGTTTCAAATGAATAAAAGAGACTACAGCGGTATTTAAACAGTGTATACAAGCAAGGTAACACTGTTGTGTTGGCTGTTTTACAGATCACCCAACTGAAGATTGAGAACAATCCCTTCGCAAAGGGCTTCCGTGGAAGTGACGATATGGAGCTGCATCGCATGTCAAGAATGCAGAGGTGAGTCTAAATCTGCGAAGAGTGACGTTTACATGAGCGAGTGCTTGTGTGGAGTTAATTATAGCAATCAACAAACAGCAGCCATCAGCTCAGGTTAGGAGCTCCCTCTTTATATAGGTGTCTTACAGATAGCACCTCTATATGTGCTCACATTGACAGGAGACTTGACCAGCATCTTCAGATGGGCAGTCAGATTAAAACTAAACTAAACAGGGCAGTATTGATCCATGCACAGCACAGATACAAGCCAGTGACGCCCTTGACTGAGGGGACACTTGTTATGTGAGTGTTCCTCTTGAAAACCGTCGACCATGGCAATCTCTCTCTCTCTTTCCGCTCTGTGTAGATCCAGAACAGTTGTCTGCAGTTGTGATATAGTTGGTCCAGTGGAGGCAAAGACCACATGGCTCGTGTTCTTATTTTCTCCAGATGACTGCTGTATATAGTGTGGAAAAACACATTTTCAAAGCAGAAAATCTGGTCGGAGGGCCTACGGCAGCCAACACAGGCGTTGTCCACTCCAAAATGACAGACTTCATGATACACTAGGAAAAAATGGCAATGCTCTTTCCATGCCGTAGTTAACATTGTCTGTTGTTACTTTCAAACAAGCAAAGAAAGAACTGACTAATGTCTCCCGTGAGAGCCTTCTATTGAGTTTCCAGATAATGACCTGAAGACTTTAAGACCCAACTAAAGCTTGCACGATTCTCCTACTGAATCCATTGCACTGCTATTAACATGACTTTATGCATTCAGCAGATGCTTTCGTCCGAGGTGGCATACAAGCAAGAAAGCCGCTACTCATTATAAAGCAAAGAGTAATGCATCATAAAAATGCAGAGAGGAAAAAAGAAACTCCTCCGTGGCGCTGTGTAGAAGTCAAAGGTCCTGATATCCTATCTGTCCTCCACTGTCAAACACTGAGACGAAGCAGGTCTGGTCTTAGTTAAACTCGGACCAACGGAAAACCAGGTCAGTGGTTCAAAAGAAATAGCGTAGGAATTAATGCATAGTGCCTCTTACAACTTTCACTGATTAATTGGCATGGAAAAGCTCCCGTCGCAGACAGATGGTGAAGATATTATTCTAACGCAGTGCTGCGCGTAGATGGTGGATGTGGTTAGTTACCAATGGAATGGTTTCAAGATCCCTGACTGAAAGACAATATGGAAATGCATGCCATGAAATGGCTCACAAAGTCCTTTCTATTTCCCAAAGCACTAAGGAGTATCCGGTGGTCCCTCGCAGTACCGTACGTCAGCGGGTCGGCACCAGCCAGAGTCCGTTCGCCGGTGACGTCCAAGGTCTGTCTACTCCCAGCGGCATGAGCTCTCAGTACTCCTGTGAGAATGGGGTCACGAGCACATCGCAGGATCTGCTGCCTCAGTCGAGCTCTTATCCTCTGCCCCACGAACACAGCCAAGACTATCACTGCATCAAGAGGAAAGGTGGCTCCATCTGGTCACTTCTTGAAATTTTAGATTTTAGTGTTTTAGGGTTGTGATATTTCAAGTTCAGTGGTTCCCAACCATGTTTCTGGAGCCTGCATGCCTCCTTAAAGGGAGAGTTCACCCAAAAATAAAAATTCTGTCATTAATTACTCACCCTCATGTCGTTCCAAACCCGTAAGACCTTTGTATATCTTCAGAACACAAATTAAGATATTTTTTGATGAAATCCGAGAGCTTTCTGACCCTCCATAGACAGCAATGCAACTGAAATATTCCCAGACCCAGAAACATAGTTAAATAGTCCAATGCGACATCAGTGCTTCAACCATAATTTTATGAAGCTATGAGAATACTTTTTGTGCCCAAAGAAAACAAAAATAATGACTTTATTCAACAA
This sequence comes from Spinibarbus caldwelli, assembly GCA_039654775.1. Taxonomy (NCBI): domain Eukaryota; kingdom Metazoa; phylum Chordata; class Actinopteri; order Cypriniformes; family Cyprinidae; genus Spinibarbus; species Spinibarbus caldwelli. Next base: position 43,900,786 of record CM077222.1, on the reverse strand, counting down.
TTCTTCTCCTCCAAATCACATCTTTCACATTATCGGGAGTACCTCTGCATGTAAACAACGCGCTCGTGATGCTGCTGACGTAGAACGCTGCAGAGGAAAGCAATGTACATGCGTTGTGGTACTCTTGATAATGATGCCTACAGTGATGCGGAGGACAAGAATTGTTGAATAAAGTCCTTATTTTTGTTTTCTTTGCCCACAAAAAGTATTCTCGTAGCCACTAACGTCACATGGACTGTTTTACCGATGTCCTTACTGCGTTTCTGGGTATGGGAACATTTCAGTTGCATTGCTGTCTATGGAGGGCCAGAGAGCTCTTGGATTTCATCAAAAATTTCTTAATTCATGTTCCAAAGAAGAATGAAGTTATTACGGTGTTTGGAACAACACGAGGGTGAGTAATTAATGACAGAATTTTCATTTTTGGGTGAACTAACCCTTTAATCAAACACACCTGAGTCAGGGCATCAGCTCATCAGTAGAGACTCCTGAAATGAGTGTGTCAAAAGGAGACATACAACCTGTGAAATGCTGGGGCTCCTGGAATATGGTTGGGAAACCACTGCTGAACTAAAATCAGCCAAATGTTTAAATATGACTGAATTTGTATTTAACATAATTCAATAGAAACATTCTAAGTTACTAATCATACGGCTTACATTTCCTCAGTTATTCAAAAAGCAGCTACATAAAACGACCAACGAACATTTACATTACCAAAGAACATCATCACTGACTTCAATCTAGCACGAGTTTATGCAGTTTAAAAAACACTCCCGTTATAATCAGTGAAGCTATCTACACTGTATGATTAATAAATCTTATACTTAAATCTGCAATTCATTGTTTATGATGAGACAATTCGTAAGACAGAATTCAGTTAGCGAGTGTGAAATGAACAAAAAAACTCCACTGTTTCAGCGATGACTCATCTGAACACCTCTAATTGGCCATTGTGTTCATAAGCTCAACATAATCGTGCGTGATTGGTTATAACATGCAACGCTGTAAAAACACGGAAAAAGAAATATAATGGAACAAATAAGCCCTAATATTAATTAGGTAGTATTACTAGCCTGATGATAATAATAATAATAATAATAATAATAATAATAATTTTCTTGCTATCGTCAGTGGCATCAGCCACAGGTGATATCTCTATCGTCAATAAATGATACTATCGCCTAACGGCAGAACACTAATTTCCATCCCATTTTGTCCATGTGCAGTTGAGGACGCAGGAGAGCACTCGTACAAGAAGACCTACGTGGAAAGCTCATCCAGCGAGGATGATCACTACTATCGGCCCGTGAGCTACTCCCAGTCTTTGGGTCTCAGCGGCGCCCCCTACAGAGCCGAGTCTGGTCAGCGGCAGGCGTGCATGTACGCCAGTGCGTCGCAGTCCACCGAGCCCGTGCCCAGCCTGGAAGACATCAGCTGCAACACCTGGGCTGGCGTCTCACCTTACGCCGGCTGCTCGGTGACCACCATGCAGCAGATGGAGCGACTGCCCTACCAGCACTTCTCAGCTCACTTCACCTCAGGACCCCTCGTGTCCAGATTGAGCGCAGGCCATGCCTCACCGCAGCTGGGAGACACCCATGCCATGTACCAGGGTTCCATGGCCCATCAGCCGCTGGGCCGCCAATGCAGTCCAAGTGGGGGAATCCAGTCGCCGACCGGTGGGCTTCAAGGCAACGAGTACTTGTACACTCACAGTATACCTCGCACCCTGTCTCCGCACCAATACCATGCTGTGCACAGCGTTAGCATTATGCCTGACTGGAATGAGGGCAGCTAACTGGATTCTCTCGAGCAGCGTATGAGGCCCCAACATGGAGGAGAGGCGCTTTCCTGCGTATTTATAACTTGTGAGAGTTTGCGGCGTGGTGACTTGTGTCATAAACAGGTCAGTTCAGCTGGCTGAGGCAGCAATGAATGTCTCAGTGTTTGAGCAGGACAGTAACATGAGACATATATTTGCATGACGCTGACTGTATATCAGGGACTAAGAACTTTTCCCCTTCCATGCAAGGACAAATGCACAAGGATGTCAACCGTTTTATTGACAAAACTTTTATTAAAAAAAGAAAAAGGTGACAGAGTAATTGAGGAAACCAATCCAGTTTTATAATTTTTTTCCCCTAGGCCTGCAAAACGATTAATCGTGATTAATTGCATTCAAAATAAAAGTTTATGTTTACATACTATATGTGTGTGTACTGTGTATATTTATTATGTACATATAAACACATGTATATATTAAGGAAAAATATGTTAGATTTATATATAAAATATTTATATATAATGTAAATTATATACAAGTATAAATACTTTAAAAAATATATACATATAGGTGTGTGTATTTATATATACATAATACATATACACAGTACACACACATATATTATGTAAACAGACTTTTATTTTGAATGCGATTAATCGTGATTAATCGTTTTGCAGCCCTAATTTTTTAAATTTCATTATTTGAGTTGTTTTTGACATTGTACTTTGAGGCAGTATGTTACAGAACAAGTCTTTGGGATCTTATGCTTGATGGTTTCTGTTAACCTGTAGACTAATGGGAATCTGGTCAGTGAGCACAATTTGTCTCTCTAATCACAGCAGATCTGTTTGAGTGCTGATTTTAGTTGAAGTCGAACACTTTGGTGGTGCAGATTTTGTTCAGGGATGTATTACAAGTTTTCTTCCACTTAAATCATATTTTCACAAATCATTTTTCTCTGAACTACCAGCAAGTCCATGATACAAAAAGTCAGTAAAAATTAATTGGATAAACGAGCACTTTTTATAAAATGGAAATTGTGGCACAGCACACAAGACAAACTTTAAGTACAACAGATTGATAGTTTAATAGTACTTATAAGCTAGTTATCATGGACATACTGGCCTCAGAGTCTCTTTTTAGTACACGTAAGAGTAACATCTTCAGACATTGAAGAGATTCTCAAAGCACTATTCACATACTTAACTCAAAAATGCTTTAGTTATTCTACAACATCTGAGATACAATAATGCAACAAACTTTGGTATGGAGCTCTTTATTTTTGGACACTTGTAGTCAGCAGATTTTCCTGTTAATAGTATTTATTTTTCTTGTATTATAAACCTTGTTCCTTTTCTTAAAGGCCATTTGCTAGGTTGACTTTTTTTCAGTACTTTGAGTTTGGTAGTCAAACTTTCTTTTTACTTAAAAAAAGAAAAAAAAAAAGAGAAAAAATGTAATGTCTGGTTTATAATTTTGAACGCTTATGAACAACTGTCAAAAACATACAAATATGAATTACTTGGCTGTACATACAACAAAATGTACATACAACAAAACAGAATAAATGTAAAAGATCCTTCCTTGAAGTCTGAGTTTATTTAATGCAATTCTGCAGACTGTGACATAAATCTATAATGCTGTATCATAAGCCTATTAATGCTTACCTCCATGAATAACCTCGATGGATTTGAGGAATGACTTAGACCCGATGGAGCTGAAGATTGCTAAAGTGACAGTAGACCATTTTAATAACTGACAATTAAAAAAACCCTAACTATTATATGAAAACAAACATTACAGTGTAATCAAAAGAGTTAAAGCATGTCCATCTTTTTTTTACTGCTGAAGCCTATTTGAGTGCATCATTTTGGAATACGTTTGGTTGAGGAATGTCTTGTATTTTGTATCAGATATTAATGATGGTCATGACAAATTAGCAGTTGTGTAGAAAATCTGTTGGATTAAAGAGGGTTTAACCAACAATTACATCCCCTGCGCTGAGGCCTCTCTCTAAATCTTCAACATGTCACCCTTGAGAAAACAGTCCATTCTGAGCCAAAATGGAGTTAACCATTGACCTCTAGTGGCAGTCAGTGGATCGCTGAACCGGTAAATGTGAAAAAGCTGATGAAAAACTGTTCATCTGAAAAATGACACACGCATTCAGAGCAAAAAGACAAATGTGCGCTTGTTTTTATTTTATAAAACAGTAGGATTAGACTGCCAAAGTAGAAAATATATCTGTTGAAACACTTCTAAGCACAATCCTACACAAGTTTTCATTAGCTAGAAGTAAAACATTGATTTCACACAAATTAATCACTATGCAATATGGTTTTATTTGATAATATTAGTTAACCACATGAATTAACATGAGCTAACAATGAACAATACTTCCACAGATTTATTAATATCAGTCAATGTTAATTTCAACATTCACAAATAAATTTACATGAAATACAACACTATTTACAAATTAACACTAATGTAACGAACAAATGAAGTTATATTTTTACTAACTAATATTGCCAATGACCAATGAATGCTTTAAAAAATGTATTGCTCATTGTTAGTTCATGTTAGCGAACGCATCTGTTAACAAATGAGACATTGTTTTAAAGTAGAATTCCAAACACTGATTGCGCATATGAAGTCTGTAGGTGAATAACGTACAGAATCTCAGCTCTTACAGCTGTTTATTGGTGTTTTCCAGTCGCTTGCGTCTCTCTGGTTCAGGACAGGTCTTTGGCCGAAACCGGTGACCTTCCCTGCAGACACCTTTGATCTGACTGATGGGGCCTCTCTGGACAACCTGCTCCTACGCATCCAGTCTTATCCCTCGCCGGGACCCTGAGCAACCCCCAACAGCCGGAGAAATTCATTAACCCTGTAGCCTCCCCGCCTCGTCCCTACTGCTTAACGGCTGATTTATGAGCATTCCCCCCCACGCATCTTCCGATCAGCCAAACATGCATGTGTGACTCAAGATGGATTATACCGTAGCTTTCTGAAAAATGTTGTAAGACTGGCTATGTTTTTCAAAGGCAGGTTCACTGGACTAGCCGTCAGGGTTTAAGTGGTGAGGGTTATAGCCATTCATTATGTGATGAGCCTTTGTAGACTTTAATAATCCTAGCGAAGTGAATTAAGAGTTAGAAAGAACAGGAGAAGAAATGCCAATGTATTAGTGATAGACTAACATAAAGACATCGGCTGATTTTGAAAGGCATCAGAACTTAAAAGCAATAGCTCTTCCTTTTGTTAGTAGGACTTTTCTGTGTAGGTCAACCAAGTCACTTTTATTTCCATAGCACTTTATACAGTACAGACTGTGTATATCAAGATCTACAACAAATAACAGAATTAAATATGGAAAGTCATAGGGCAGCACAATAAATCATATTTCAATTGATTTATTCAATTTATTAAGCATAATCATCTACAATATTTGCTTGCAGGTTACTTATTCTGAAAATTTTTTATTTTTTTTATTTGGCGTGTGCATTATTTTGCATATACATGTATGTATATATTTAGAAATAACTTGAACTGGAGAAAAAAAAAAAAAAAAAAAAAAAAAGAGTCTTACAGTAACGCTGATGATGTTCACATGAATTTTCTGGATTGGAAAGGGGGCCAGCAAACCGAAGATTTACAAAAATATATAGAGGGAAGTTGGAGTAATGATAAACTACGGCCCTACTCAACCCAGAATCTGAAAAGAAAACAAATCATTGTCAGAGGCCTGAATGAGCAAAGAGAAACTGAAAGAACAAGAGCATTCCAAAGGGGAGAAAAAACGAGAGGGGGATTACTTTATTAAGATGTAGTGAAATGTGGCTGACTCGTGACGGATGACTAGTTCAAAAAGGAAGGGTCCGAAAGGCAAATCTGTCTGCCGCAGGAGTCGCGCAGCTGCTTTGAAACGTTGGCCTGGGCCAAACTGTAGCAGTTAAAGCCCCGTCATTAAACACAGAGAGTCTGACTCCCAGACGAAAGCGTTGGATCTGCAGCACCATGATGACGATACATAGCGCTTGGACAATTCTTAGGTCATTTTGTATCTCTTTGGTTAGTGAGGTTAGTGAGGAGTCGCTAAACTGGGTTACAGTAGCTATGTTTCCATCCAGAGTTACGAATTAAACTTATGTGCAAAATTGGAATATTGCATAAAACATTTGTGAATAAAGCACCGTTTCCATCTAGTGAGCTAAAGAGAACAAAATCACCACTTCCTGATTAACTTGCGCTAAATATCACGAAGAAAAAATGTATTTGCTACAGTAGGAGAAGGCACTGTATATAATAATTTTTGTATACAATAAATTACGAGCTTTCATACATGGTCATATTATTTATTTTCAGAGCCTGCTGTATGGGAACGCAGTTCTGGGAGTTAATTATAACGGAGCACTTTGATGAGACTTTGCTCGAGCATTTTAGAATGACAAAACTAGCATTTCAGATGCTGTGCAATGAGATCGGTCCATTGGTTGGTCCATTTATGCTGTCCCATCACAAAGTCACATGTCTTTTTTAAAGTCCATTAAGGAATTCACTCACTTCCATCATAGCTTATGCACATGTTTTCTTACCGAATAAGAAACGTATCCTACTTAGTTGAGCGCATATGCTTTTTATGCACATTTTTAGAATTTATGTGCATCTTGGTATTTCCATTTCCATTCCGTTTTTTTTTTTTTATGCGATATCCCAAAATATGCATAAACATAGGTGGATGGAAACATAGCTAGTGAGTGAAGCAGAGAAAGCAAATGTTCGAGCCTTCATCAGATAGCACGTTTTCTGGTTCATGTAAAGACGTCTGGTGTATCAGCAGAGACATGCATCACGCTGTTGACGTATAGCATCTGTGCTCAACGCTGGATTTGCAGCCCAGAGGCTTTCAGCACCCAGACCGGGTCTGGAGCGAAAGGAACTGGAGTGTTGAGAGGGTAAGAAACAGCGTGAAGGCCAAAAGATATCAGACTGCTGTCTAATGTGAGGCTCTACATGAAACCAAAGCAGGGTGCGTCACTGTGAGTTTAGAGGTTAAAGGGCCTTTCACACCAATCATGATAATTATAACAGTATTAGAATCTACACCAACTAACAACAGTGTTCTATTATTCCAAGTGCTTCAGTTTTCCCATATAAATGCTTGAGCTCTTTAACAATAATCTGATTGGCTGTCAATGTTTTTATAATTCATCATCTGAAATTGATCCCACGTTTTTCGATTACTACAAAGACATCTCAAACAATAGAGGAGGACTGCTACATAATATCATCAGGTCCTGATAAAGATGAGAATTTATTGCGCTCAGGCTTTCATCCCGACTTCCACAATCACAATGAAGCAACAGAGTCCATCGATCAAGACTTCAATCCTGGATGCTCTCACTGAATGAAGTCCAATGATTTATTAGGATGGCCTTGTGAGACTGATGAACAGCCATGGCATGGTTAAAATCATGGGCCCAGAGATAACCAAGGGTAAAATCTTGGCATTGATGTAAAATGCACTCATATCATAATGCACGTCAGAACATCTCCATCTGTCCTTGTCATGGGAAGGCTGGATTGTCCAGTGGGGGTTTGGGAGCCTAATCTGAAACTTGGACTGGAAAATAACTTCCAGCTGTCTAATCATTAGGACTGATAAGGCACCCAGTTCCCTCCACCTACAGCCTGTCTGTGGGAAAAGGTAAGAGTCCCGCTGGATGGTCTGGTCTGGTCCACCCAGCTACAACTCCTTCACCTGCATTTTTTCCTCCATATGGAAAATATTGAGTCTTGTGGAGAGCGGGTGTGTGTTATACAGAGGATCTGTCTTTCTCATTATTTGTTGACAGCATGTAAATGTGTCCCGTCAAGCTAAAAACCTTCAAAGGTTATTGAAGTTGCACTGGATTGATGACACTTCATGCCCTACGTTGAGACTCCTAAACAGCAGTATGATGACTTTTGACTCTGTGTTCAGTCTGGCCTTTCATTAATTACCAATGGCTCAGACAAGGTCCTACTACACCGAAGGACCTGAGGCTCTTCAGCTGTGCTGTCAGTCCATTCAGGTCTGTCAGTGGAAATCCCAAGGTACTACTACAAATGATCTCCATGTCACAGACATTGAGACAGACGGGGAGGGTTTTCTTCCAATTTACATTTGTGCGTAGCATGTTTTAAGTTACATAAAACAGCTTTACAGATAATAGAAATTGAAGATAAAAAGACAAGGAAAGCAAAACTGTACCTTATGGTGACAAAGAAAAGATCTGTAGGATTTTCATGTACATAAGGAAGAAATTTTGGTGGGAGACCCTCCTTCTCTTCAACCATAAAATTTCCGTCATTTACCAAATTGTATAGAACACTGGCAAATCATATAAAGTTTAGTCATGAAACTCCATGTGGTCAAACATGTAATCTGCCCACCACATACTATGCTAAACGATCATCCCGAGAGTTGTCTTGTCTGCACTAATGATTTCTTAACCGTAAACCCAATGTACAAAATGCAGCCACTATAACAATTAAAGAGGGATTAGAAAGATGTTGCGCATATGCTGCAGTCTCAACTGGAAACCTAAGTGACAGTAAACACGCAGATATGCTTCCAGAAGAAATGCATCTTATCTGGTGCTCTGGGACTCTGATCCCAGACTGTCTAGACCAGGGGTGTCCAATCCTGCTCCTGGATGCCCAATATCATTCAGAGTGTAGCTCCAACCTGCTCCGACACACTTGCCTTGAAGCTTCTATTGAGTCTGAAGACCTTGATTACTTTGGTTCAGGTGTGTTTAATTAGAGCTGGAGCTAAACTCTGCAGGACAGTGGCCCACTAGAAGGAGTTTCTGACACCCCTGGTCTAGAAGTTTAATAATAGTAATCCTAAAAACCTTGATTTGCCAGTTCCAGTGTGTTAAATTAAGGCTGTAGCTAAACTGTAGGACTTTGGCCCTTGAGGAGCAGTACTGGACATGATTCATAAAGATTGCATTTAAATCAAATCACCATAATATTTTATTATGTTTATCACATTAATGTTTACCCTTTATTGCTATAATTTGCTACCATCAGTTACCATTAATAATGAAGACTAGCTACTTCTACTTCTAGAGCTTTTGTTACTCTTAGTTATAGGGGTCTTGAATTGAGAAATCAAATTTTACTGGATCGTTTGACACATAAGAGGTCATTGTACTATTAAAGTTTACTGCAAGTTTCACAACTCAAAACCTCCTTATTGAAACCAAGGTTTTTGATACTGTATGTCAGGACTCATGTACAGTCAGACAGAATCATTTATTGCTGTTTATTCATCAGTGTGTCAAGCTAATGACTAAACGGTCAACATCAAACTGTTCCTCTGTTCCTCTTAACTGTTCCTTGGAAATCCTCTGTTATTTAAACTATTAAGTTATATCAATGAAGGTCAAGGTCAAATTTTTAAAGCACATCTAAAAACAACTAGTGTATGCTAAAGTGTGTTCATATACAAACTAAGCAGATACTAAAAAAGATCCAATAACCAATACAAATACAAATTAAAAAAGACTGGAGGCTGGAGCTGCCAAACTTTGCTTTTGCAAAACTACCTTTACAGGCTAAACAATGTCGCTATCTATGCTGCTCAATTAATCTCTTGTGTGTGTTTGCACTGTGTTAGTTATGATGAAAACATTTATGAGTGCAGAAATAGCATTGCAATGGTGAGTTTATTGCATTGGTGACTCTTGATCAGACATGAGTGATCAGCTACAATGTTTAGTACTGCAGTGGGAGTAGATCTAAATATATTGCTGTCACTCTCCAGAACCTTCACCCTCTCTGTTCCTCTCTGGTGGATTAAGCCAAATCCACCCCAACTGCTGAGATCTCCACAACTTTCAAGAAGCAGCTGAACACACACCTCTTCTGCAAGCACTCAACCACTCCACAACCTTAAAACTATGCACTTACACACTCCGATTTACAATAAATACATAAATAACTTCTCTACATTTCCCCTTTTCTCTAGATTGCTTCCTAATCTATTTGTCAAATAATCATGGTGTATATAACAATATATGATGAATATTGTTGGACCTTTGATGAAGTGCTTTGGTTCCTCTTTTGGAAGTTGCTTTGGATTAAAGCATCTACCAAATGCATGAATGTAATTGTAAACTACACATGACTAATGGATGGGACCTTATTGTAAAGGCATGCAAACGGAGCACGAGCAGTGCATATTTATTTCCGCACCTGTGTTAACAGTATTTTGCCCGTATGAGCACATGGCCATTTAGAGCTTCAGCACTGAGCCTATTTTTACTGTTTCAATTCTCATATAAAATCAAGGACAAACAACCCATCTGCAATAATTCTCAGCTGCCAACTCTTTAACCTTTTTTTTAACCACAGTTGTTCTTACAGGAGCTGTATCCCAGAAATCACTTTATTTTCGGTAAAGACCTGCAGCTAAAAAAAATCAGGGTGCTAACCAAGGCTATCTGCTCACTGTATTAACAGCAGTCTGAAATCAATACAGGCCTATCCCTCGACACTCCGCCAGCTGTTCTTTGAGGAGTATCGATCTCCTAAATGTAGGGGTCTGGAAGTCTCTTCCTCTGGTGGGAATGACCGTCTCTGGGCTGTCTAAACACACGAGCTCCTGCCGCAGCACACTGAGCGAGACAGCAAGGAACCTCGGAAGAGGCCGATGTGTGACTTGATGTTATCAATAAAAATGCCTCCCACTACAGACTGGAGTCACGACCCGCCGCTGTCACACAGACTCGCCGCAGCGGAGAGCCTCTCTCTAGGATGCCAACACTCAATATCTCGCTGGCAGGTCTGCCCTCTCCATCCATACCGCTTAATGTCTCGCTGTTGTCATTGTGTGTTTTATGCTCTCTGGACTCAAGAAAGTGCATGCTGGCACTTTTCTTCACTGGCATTAGCATCAAACAAAAAGATGGACTGCATGCATGATTTCAAACTACAGCAAAAATTACAAATGAACACATATAAAACAAAAATGTATGTTATTAGAGATGGGCTAATCTTTCTATTGCCCAACGCGGTGGCTGTAGAAAATGAACTCCCACCTTTCAGCTGAAAGGCCTGGACTGCTGTATTTGTTCTAGAAAACACACATGCATTTTTTACCTTGATTTTAACTAACAGCCATTTGGGATGCCATTGGTTGTCCAGGAGCAGGATTGGACACTTAGTAAGTAAATTTGCAACCACATGTCAGCTAGCAGTCACTGGAGTAATGATTTTTTTAAAACCTACCACTGCTTAATATCTGCTCACACTTTATTATAATGGTCCCCCAACAGACATTTTACTGACTATAAGTAACTTTACAACTACATGTTAACTTATTCTACTAACCCTAACCCTAACCGTCTACTAATACTCTAATGAGAGTTACACTCTTTAAAATAAAGGTGTTTCAAAAGGTTCTTTACAGTGATGCCATAGAAGAACCATTTTCGGTCAGAGGTTATTTAAAGAAACCATCTCTTTCTTACCTTTTTATAATCTGAAGAACCTTCTTTCGCCAAAAAGAACCTTTTGTGAAACAAAAAGGTTCTTCAGATGTTAAAGGTTCTTTATGGAACCATTTAGACAAAAAAGGTACTTCTGTGGCATCATGAAGCACCTTTATTTTTAAGAGAGTAGTTGACATGTAACTGCAAAGTTATATATAGTTATTATAATGTCTAAAGTGGACTACCGAAGTAAAGTGTAACCAGTGAACTAGTTGACAATAAACTGGGGTTGGGTTGGTAGCACTTAATTTTATGGTCCTGTCCTGCATGTTATAGTAATTACAATAACTAGGTAACTAGGTTTATGTTATGTAAACATCATGTACAATATTCTACATTGTTTGCTTCACATATCTTCTAAGTCTAGATATTTTAGTGCACTTAGTGTAGTGTAAGAAAATCTAAGAAATCATCTTTACAATCCTCTGGTTAGTTATTATATACAAATTAACACTCAACATTTATGAAAGGTGATGAAAAACAAGACGCTTCTCTCAAAAGATGAATCATAGCTTCTATTCAAACATTTCCAGATTATCATGTTTTTCTATAAAACAAAAACAAGCGTATACTTCGCCAAGCCCAGACATTTTTAATGCGACACGCTGCATTCATTCAAGAGCCACAATCACAAACATTTGGATTTATTGCAGTTCATCAAAGAGACGGTTTGCTGGCAGATTTAGTAGCAGAAAATAGCACAAGCGGCCTTGGAAAAGAACACAGCCTAGCTGTATTACGCTTTTCTTTGAGCAGAATAGCACACTGGAGATCGCTTAACTCCAAGCTTGCCAGTGTTTTCAGAACACCAAAGCTTTTTTCCATGGTGGAGAGAGAGCGGTTGCCAGGTTGGTGAAATTAAGTATAATACACTAATACAAAATATAATACACTATTACTTCTAAAAATAAAGGTTCCAAAGGGGGTTTTCACAGTGATGCCATAGAGGATCCATACTGGGATCCCCACAGAACCTTTACACAAACAGTTCTTAAAAGAACTATGTTTTTCTTTGTGAGAGGAACATTTTAATAACCTGATTAACCTTTTTTGTGCAATGGAAAGGTTCCTCCTGAAACCACTGATGCCAATAAAGAACCTTTATTTTTAAATGTGCAGGGCAGAATATTTTCATAAAGTACAAAGCTCTGGCATCTCTTGATATCTGGCGATCCCAAATATATTCATTCACGGGTTGGATTTAACCTTCTTGCAGTCTTTATGCTATTTATTCAAATGAAGTGTTGTCCACTACTGCACACATGCTGCTAAATCAATATAGAAGCAGCTGCATCAATATTTTTGACGATATATCACTGTATCAATGTATCAAACACAATCCTAACCACCACCATGCTTGACTGCTGCTTTGAGGTTCTGCTTATGAAACAGAGTTCATGTTTTTCTCCAAACATAACAGGGATCATGTCTACCAAGAAGTTCTGATTAATCCACCCATAAGACATTGTTCCAGAATTCCAGAGGATATGATCATCACCGAAAAACTGAGTGAGTGCTTTTTAGTAAAAACATGAATGGTGTTTGCGAAACAGTGCTGCCATGATGCTGTCCAAAAAATGAGACGGCAGTATAATTTTCCAATGCTGCGCTGCAGTGAACACAGTGATAGAGGAACGGAGTGTGCATCTGAGAACTATCCTAGCGGTCATTACCTGTTATCACCTTTACCAGGATCTGCCATAAATGAACTGGCCCGAGGACCTTTTCTCTTTACATCTGGTTAGAACAATTAGCCCACATGTACACCAACCCACTGGGAATGGTCCAAGTGTTCCCTATGGCTAGTCCGATCCGTAAAACACTACTTTTTGTTTTGATAATTTGTTACACTCGAATATACGTCACAATACAGAAGAAAAGATGTCACTACATTTATTACATTGTGACTTAAATATTTATCAACTGCTATTAAAGGGATAGTTTCCCAAAAATAAAAAATTTGGTCATCATTTACGCACTCTCAAGTTGTCTGTATGATTTTCTTTATTCTGTTGAACATAAAAGACAATTTTGAATAAAGTTGGTAGCCAAAACAGCTGATGGTAGCCATTGACTTCCATAGTATTTTTTGGAATTATGGAAGTCAATGGCTACCAACAACTGTCAGGTTTCCCGCATTTTCCAAAATATCTTCTTTTATGCTCAACAAAAATGAAACAAGTTTGGAACAACTTGATGGTGAGTAAATGATGACAGAATTTTCATTTCTGGGTGAACTGATGCTTTAAGTTCATTAGACAGATCACCAAACTCTTTCCCTTTAACACTTTCAAGTGGTGCAAGTGAGTTCACTGGTAAAATTAACATAACTGTAAAAAGAAATTGATACTATAAGAAGAAACATTGTGTGATAGTCTAACTACAATCCAATAAAGCATTTAATACACCATTTCAATTTTATATCAAGACAAGAACGACACTAAACTAAGCAGAGATAATGTTTGTAAGCACTCATTTATCCAAACTGACTTACAGTTCACAACTTACAGCAACGAAACCCCTGAAATAACGAAGTTTGGTGATCAGGGATCCAGATTCTTTATGAAATTACAATCAACTGATAAAGAGAAAATAAAATCTGTTATATCAGCCATTTACAATTATTAACAACTATTAATGTCTTATTTCAAGGTATCATCTGAAAAAAAGCTCATGTTGTGCGGTATTCAGACATGCACATCCTGACAGTGTGTCATCTAACAGCGATGACAAAAACAAGACTGAAAACAGGAGCGCTGAGGACTCACTGCAGCTCTATCATGATGGATTGGCAGAGCAGCTCGTCACTGATTGGACGACAGCGATGAGGGTCAGCAGGCGTCTGCCAATCACAGGACTGACTCCCTCCATTCATGCTGTTCTCAGAGCATATGAAAGATCTCCAGGCATTTCAGTTTTTCTCTGAAGACTTTTCCTCATAACTGAGACAGTTTTTTTTAAACTGTCAATTTTCTAGCATATTCTTTAAATAACTTTGCAAATGAACTACTGGGATTAGTCCTATCTGTATGGTTTTGTTAAAGGTCTGCCCCAACTATGTTTTATATGCAACCCTGGAGCACAAAAGCAGTCATAAGTAGCACAGGTATATTTGTAGCAATAGGCAACAATACACTATATGGGTCAAAATTATCCATTTTTCTTTTATACCAAAAATCATTAGGATATTAAGTAGAGATCATTTTCCATTAATATATTTTGTAAATTTCCTACCATGAATATATAAAAACGTAATCTTTGTTTAGAAATATGCATTGCTAAGAACTTCATTTGGACAACTTTAAAGGCGATTTTCTCAATATTTGGATTTATTTATTTATTTATTTATTTATTCTTTTTTTTTTTTTTTTTTTTTTTTTTGCACCCTCAGATTCCAGATTTTCAAATAGTTGTATCTCGGCCAAATATTGTCCTATCCTAACAAACCATACATCAATGGAAAGCTTATTTATTCAGCTTTCAGAAATATAAATTTATAAAAATATAAATTTTTAAATATAAACCCTTATGACTGGTTTTGTGGTCCAGGGTCACTTATGAATACAAAGAAAATGAAAGTAGTACATTCAGAATCCAAAAATCCTAAGAATAGTTTCAGTAACTATACCATATACACACACAAACATATACATTACATGCTGTCTAGTCCCTCCACACAAATAGGTCTGTTGGCTGTAGAAAGGGAACTTGGCCTCTGCTACAGTCAAGACAGATGAGATTGTGACAGCTTTCTCCTCTCTCTGCTGTCTCCATGGGAGGCTCATATGAAGAGAGAGAGAGAGTGTGTGTGTGTGTGTGTGTGTGTGTGTGTGTGTGTGTGTGTGTCATACTATATAAACTTGGGGCAAGAGATCCAGGCTTGGGGAAGATAAAGACCTCTCGCTAGAATGTAAACACTCTGTGAAGTGGCTCTGGGGTCAGCAGCTGTCACACACACACACACACACACGCGCGCGCGCGCGGGGGTCAGGGTTAAGCAGCGTTCTCTTTAAGGGCTGCTTTCCCTCTTAACCCCTTCGGAGGGCAGACCGTCAGTGTAACGCAGCGGAGAAAGGCGTTTGATAAAGTGTACTGCGGTGCTGGAATGAAGACGCGTCCGAGATCAGCCTGCACACACACAGACACTCACAGAGTTCACTTCATGTCTGTCAGAAACATTTCAGAGTTAAGCCCAAAGTTTACATCGCCTGTCTGCTTTACGCTCCATTTCATGGACAGCGTGAGTGACGTCATGTTCGATGCTTGACGTAATGATTAGGGTTGTGCAGATAGACGATAGTATCGTGTATCGACGATGGTCAAAGAAATCGGCTGTGGCCGATGTCACTGACGGCAGCAATAAGATTATTATTATTATTATTATCAGGCTATCTAATTAATATTAGGGCTTATTTGTTCCATCATAATTCCTTTCCCGCGTGTTTACAGTGTTGCGCGTTATAACCAATCACACGATTCCATTGCGTTAACGAACATGCATGTACATGCGATGTGAATATAAGAGATTTACTCATCATACAGTGCAGAATCACTGATTATAACGAAGTGTTTTTAAAACTAAATAAACTTGCGCTAGACTGAAGTCAGTGATGATGTTCTTTGGTAATGTAAATGTTCTTTGCTTGTTTTCTGTAGCTGCTGTTTGAATAACTGAGGAAATGTAAGAATTATAATTAGTAACTTACAAAGTTTCTATTAAATTGTTATCATGTTAAATACAAATTCAGCCATTCTAAAAACATTAGGCTGCTTTTAGCCATATGCTGGAGTTGGTACACTCTCCGGCAATGAGACTAAATAAGTAAATAATTAAATAAATTAGCAAGATAATATCGTGTATCGGTGACCTCACAGGCTGACGATATGATGATATGACAATATGACCATTGAGCATATCACCAAACACTAGTAATGATTGAACCTTCAAACAGAAGTTCCACTAGGTGGCAGCACTCACAGCTGGAAACTGTGAATAAAAAGAGACAAACAATAACAAAATGTCCATCCAGTATATATTTAAAGTCTTGCACACCCAAAACAATGTTACAGAGAGAAAACTCAAAATGACCATAACAAGGGGTTTAACTGGGCCGGTACAATGTTCTCGAATGAAAAGGTAAACAAAGTCCAAAAAGTCCACTACCACCACATATAGAATCCAAACCAAATCCTACAAAGTAGTAAAGTTTTTCTGCAGTAGTATCTATATGCAGAATTACTTAATTGACTTATAAATTTATCCTTATTGTGTAATCTTTTTCATATACAATTTTACAACCTGCACTAACCTTGTAATGTCATAAGAAGGTCATTATCTGATATCCTAAGGCTTACTGTCTGCGAGTGAACAGAATTACACATTAATATGAAAAACTTGCATCGTTTACAGGTGGAGTCTAGTTATCAATCGGCATACTAGAATGATGAAACTCCTTACTGAGCGCTAATCAAGGAGCATTACACAGCCAAAACACTAAGTTACGATTCTTAAGACAATGTAGTAAGATTAACATGATTGAAAACTCACACCTTAATGGTTAAAGAAAACATTAAAGTGAAAAGAAACAGTAACATCCCCACATCCCTATCGCCAGAACCCATTGGGAATGGCCTATTTCAAGCTATCACATCTATCATTCAACTGCACATTGGTCTACTCTACAAAGAACAGTTACAGGTTTACATTGTTCAATGCCCCAAAAAATCCCATTGTTCTTGGTTATAGGGCTGTCGAGATAACGCAATACCGTAATACCGCGCTATTGACGAGCATAACCGCAGAGGAATGCAACAACCGCGATATTTGCGTGTTTTCTTTTTTCGTAAGGTTATGCCCTTCTCGTTTTACACTTCGTGCATGTGTACTGAATATTAAATAAGTTCGTAATGATAACATAATGTGTACCATGCCGATTTGCACAAAGGCTCAGTAGATTTGCACTTAACAAGTCTAAACAGACAGCGAATGAGCGCGTGCGATTACCTGCGTCTGTCCTTCAGGCTGAGTCTTGTATATTTGTGAAAACAGGTTGTCATGTCCAAGGAAAGCGAAATCTGTCTTAGCATCGACGCTCTGCTGGTCAGCTGAGGCTTTAAAAGTGGCGCTCAAAGTTAAAATGATTTCAACAGGGTGTTTCATTACATCTCTCTTTGAATGAATCAGCGTTTTTGAACGTGTAGTTGAATAAACGGGTTAAAGACTCACTTAAAGACGGTCTCTTGCCGCCACCTTGTGGCGCAACAATGAAACTGCACTGACTGACAGCCCTTTAGAACACGCAGGTGAGATATCAACAGAAAAAGTATCTTGTCAGTCAGATTCGATATATAATCTAATATAATCTAATATATAATATAATCGATATATATATAGGCTAACAATAGACTAACAATCTTATTGTCAGGTTTATGTTTTGTTATGTGGACCGTTATTTTGTCATTCTCTTCTGTTTACTTCACTTCCTGTTTCAACGCGATTTATTTTCGGGTTCTGAATATGACCTCGTTACACACACACAGATTATATATATATATATATATATATATATATATATATATATATATATATAAAGCAGGTACGAGAGGCCGCGCTGTATCGTGAATAAATCACGGCTGAAGGGCGTTGTTAGGCACGACGCTAAGTTACCAAACAGTAAAAAATATTAAAACTCAATAAATTGAAAAACTCGTGCATTAAATAAAAATGACATATCTGCTAAAAGGCAAACCCAGTTGATCCAAGCCACTAATACATCTTTCCATCTTTCTATGGAGCCATACTCTCATAAAGACATGATCTGGCCAAGCTTTAACCTTGTGCCTTCGATTCCCGTAAACTGCCGAACTTAACTATCACACTGGAGACTACTATCATTCAAGGCTTCCTTAAAAGAATGGAGACACTGGTTGGAAGGAGCGAAGTATCCACTTACAGTACTCACAGTTCATAAGAATCTAGAATACATCTGGCCTGGTAAATGTCATAATTCTTTAGGTGGGATGTCATGACAGACATCAAGAACGCTCAACAACCTGGCCTGGTACCCACCAAGTGTCCTGCTGGTGAATTCTTTGCACCTGAATACCTACGTATACCAGTATAATGGATTCGGGACACCCTGGTATCAATTGCACCAATGCCATGGTCAAACTATGATTCGGCTGACCAACATCCTCCGCAGTTACCTCCAGATATATCCAAGGGTGCCCAGTATGTGCTCAAACCCGTATACCTTGAAAACTCCAGATGAACTTTGTCCTGTATTGGCTTAGATTTCATCACTTACCTGCCCCCTCGAATGGATTTACCACTGTTATGGTCATAATGGACAGATTTTGGAAGTCTTGCAGGTTGGTTTATCTTAAAGGACTGCCCAGTGCTATAGAAAATACAGAAATCATTTTCAATCATGTATTCAGAATCTGCGGTCTACCTGAGGATATCGTCTCAGAAAAGGGAACTCCAATTTACCTCCTGGGTATGAAGAGCTTTCTGCCATCAACTGAACATTAACACAAGCTTATGCTGGGTACACACCACAAGATGATCGGGCTGATTTTGGGCCGATTTATCCCCTTTCCGACAATCCTAGGTAATGTCCCGATTATCTTGGTGGTTCTAAAGATTATCTTATCAGATTTTCCTGTGTAAGGTGTGTTAAGAGTGACTGAATCTGCTCGGAAGAATGTCGGAGGCGCCCTGATCATGAATTGTAAATATTCAACATGTTCAAAAGATTGAGGACCCCGAGGACACCACACTCTATAGGAGCAAAACGGTTAAATCTAGGATTTTTTGTCCTCATGCTTGTGGTCTCTCGCATTTTGAAGATTTAAAAAATCTTTTAGTGTGTACCCAGCAATAAGCTCTGGGTACCACCCTCAATCTAATGGGCAAATACTAGCCTTCAGGTGTAGAGGCTCAGAGGAACGTTCCTGGCTTTCTGCCATTTTGAAAGTAAGTTAATTATGAGTCTATTTTAGCCGAATAACATTTTTAAGTCCAAAAATATCAAAATTAATTTTAGTTTAATAATTTAAAGGGGTGTATTTGTCATTCAAAAACTGATAGTATGGATGGATTTTGTAGTTTGTAATTATTTATCTAGTTAAAAATAATAATAATAATAATATGAGTGAATGACACCACAAAACACACCCAAAAAATTCAGTCTGGTCAACAGACATAAGTGAAAGCTTTTGTTCCACATGTCATTTCTACAAAGAGTTCATCTCTTCTGGGATGGTATATACAATCACACGCTTATCTCGCAACGTCTGAGATTGATGAAAGCACAGGTGGTTGGTCAGCACTTATGTTTGTAAAATCCTTTCTGTTCGTTTAGTCTGCCTATGAGGATCAGCTGCGTGTGCACATCTAGAAGAACTTTGATGTGTGTAAGAAGCAGCGATCCTGTTATTTTTAGATAAGAAAAGGCGACATTAAATGCTCTGTTGGCCAGTGCCTTGGTTGGGGATATTTGTACAAGCACATTTGTTTGACTTCATGTCACAGATTGTTTATTAAGTATCTTTGCACTAATACACTTCACATTTTTCAATTTCTTCATAAGACTCTTACGATTAAGTCCTACAAATGAACCCATTTAATTCACTTGTACCGTCCTGCACAGTGCAAATAAATCTCAGGCATCACAAATCAAGAGCATCACTTCAACTCAATCTAAACGCACTCAGCAGAGGGAAAGTCTTCAGTGCGCTCAGCGAAGCCGTGGACATGTTCATCATAACATTGGCTCTCATAGTAATATACACACAGCCTCTTGTGTAGAGGGAGGCGTTTATACTCTTGTGATCAAAGTGCTTAAGTGGTGCATAACAACATCTATTCTGCTCCCATGTCTCTCTCGGTCCTAAAGGCTCCGATCACCAGGGTGATGCTTCTGTGTATCCCATACAACACACTTAACAAGTACTTAAAGCAGCTTCTGTGTTGATGAACGCGGTCTGAAATATGACAGTGGTTGAATGGATGCAACTGCGACCAGCTCTTAGACCATCTTTGTTATCTGACTTGATGGACAGTAAGTAGATCCTCAGGGCAAAAATAACAGCATCTGCATTTTGTCAGACTTATCTGTCCTTCAGCATTTGCGTCGCTCAGACTTCAGGATCTGACCAACACTATTTTGGTCTTCAGCCTTGCAGTCATCTTCATATGTGAAAAACCAGACAGTAGCCAATCAAAAACGCAATATCACCATTTTAAAATTTGATTCCTTTCAAATTCCATTTGTAAATTCTTAAACTGGAAAAATTTCTCATTTCAATCTCAAGTGAATAAAGCAGCACCTTATTTCTTTAGGAAGGACAGAGTACAATCATTGCTGTTTATTTGATTTGTTTACATATTTTTGTGTTGTTACTTTTGTTTGTTTGAATGTGGTTGTATTACTTTTACATGCACAGTTGATTTGCTTAAAGTTGTGTTCATTAAAACCTAGACTAAGGAATATGGTTCCATCTTTAATGTTAATGTTATTTTATTATGCACATAAAAACTGCATGGTTTTGTTGTTGTTGTGGCTCTGTTTTTAACTGTTATTGTTGGCAAAACAGCAAAAAAATACAATATTGTGTCTAAATATATAACTTCTTGTTGAACTGTTGTGTAAAAACAGTATCACATCTGCAATCATGCATATAATCAAAAAAAAACAAAAAAACAATTGCTTGTGATATTGCTTAACGAACATATAACAACTTTTGCCCCTTATCTTGAATTTCAGTTATATTCTAACTGCATTCTACATAGGCTGCAAAGCATGTACTCTCAAGATATGTTTTTATTTGTTGTTTTTTTTTTTAAGTAAGAGAAAATCTCAGCTTCCATATCATTAAAACAACAATTACAGTAATATACATATGGGACTCCCCTACTCTACAGGCCCATTGCAAAAAGTCCAAAGAAAAACTGTTTAGCTTAAGTTGGTCCATAACAGGTGCAAGTGAGTCAAAGCAACTAAAAGTCTTCCCTGTGTGCAACAGATATCAATCCAGGGCATAAAACATGGAAAAACATTAGCTGAGTTTCAGTGTGACAAGGTGAAAAATGGGAGTCTCACACCAACCGCTGATAGTTCCACTCCAGTGGACTATTGATTCTGTGGTGGGACAAGCAGAAGACAGTGACATCTCAGGGGAGCTGGTGGCACTTTAACTGGCCCTCTGGAGTACGACAAAGACTGTCATCCCAACAGTGTGAGGAGACGGCCATGCGAACCAGCGCTTATTAAACTGAGACAATAGTCTGAGATGGATGGACTTGTGTCCCTGGACAACTTTCACTTCGGCTGGAGATCCTGCTTCACTGGATCCATTCCCAAGGCTTCAAGTAAAGGTCTACAGCGAGGTGGTGTGGATGAGGGCACTCAAGCACAGGGACCTAGAAGCCAGCAGTACATTGGAAATCAATATACAAGACAGCTTTTATTAACGATGGCAGCAGCAGGCATGTTCCACTGGAGCATGTCATGAAGAGTTATTCTCATGTTGATTCTACATTTGCAATGCAACATACTCTCCTAACAGATGAATTAAAGGTCTTGATGGCAGTTTTGGTCAGCGAGCTTCAGCGTGCAAAGGCAAAACGCTTAAATCAAGAGCCTGATGAACATGCAAAGACACTCAAATCTAAAAATTATGACTTCTACTAGAGTTGTGCCGATAGTATCGTGTATCGACGATAGTCAGAGATAACGCTTGTGGCTAATGCCAATGACAATAGCAAGATGGTTATTATTATTATCAGGCTAGTAATTATTACTTGTTCCATCATATTTCTTTTTCAGCGTTTTTACAGTGTTGCGAATTTTAACCAATCACAGACGATTTCGTTGAGTTTATAAACGCAATGGCCAATCAAAGGCGTTTAGATGAGTCATCGCTGTTTTGTTGTTCATTGCACCTAATTCAGCTCTCTCGCGAATTCTTTCATCATAAACAATGAAGTGCAGATGTAAGTATGAGATTTATTCATCATACAGTGTAGATTCACTGATTATAACAGGAGAGTTTTTTAAACTGCATAAACTCGCGCTAGACTGAAGTCAGTGATGATGTTCTTTGGTAATGTAAATGTTCTTTGCTTGTTTTCTGAGCTGCTTTGTGAATACAATGTTTCTATTAAATTGTTATCATATTAAATACAAATTCAGTAATACTAAAAATTTTAGATTTTAGCCTAAGTTGGTTCACTTTCTGGCAAAGAAACTAAGTAATTAAACAATTAAATAAATTAGCACAATAATATCATGGTAACGTTGTGACAGTTGAGCATATCGCCCAACACTAACTTCTATTAGCGTTTTGGGGCTAATTGGCCGACTTGGGCCCACTAGACAGTAATACGTCCCATTGAAAGATGTGGTAGATCATTCCAGCAGAACAAGAGTCCATGTGACAGGCCACTGGAAGGAAGAGACGTCAATGAAATCAAGATGTGTCCAGACAATGCGGGTCAGATGCCGTTAATGGTTGAACAGCCACAACACGCAGGCAGGGCAATTAGTTTGCCTCATTATCAGTGGAGTCTCATTATCAGAGTGAACAGGAGCTTAGACCGCTGGAGATCGATGAGGAAGGTCAGTGTATCATCAACAAAAGGCAAAAGTGCTGCAGAGATAAAAGGGATCTTTCCACGGCCTTATCCTGCTGCCACGCTTGGAATTTGTCTGACCAAAATTCCTTTCATGAGACACAATTGTGAACGTTCCTGTAGCTGAACTGACTTCTGACTGAAGTGTCTTGACTGTGCGTAAGAACCTGCATGCTGATTTATTTACACAAGCGGGTCTCTTCAGAAGTTGAACTCCATTAAAACACTCTTTTCACGCTCTCACTAGTTTGTCTCCTGATGGTGGACATGCAGTACATGATCACAATAGAATTCTGAACCCATGAACAAACGTAATTTCCAACACATCCTAAACCATGATTCATTCTGCAATTAAACCATTTTTGAAAACTCCTTTGTTTTGCTAAAGCTAATTGTACAGCTAGCATTTTATGCATCCCACAGTTCGAAATGACTACAAAATATTCAGTTAAAAAGTGAATTTACCTTCATACATCACATCCCTCATCACAAAGAAGTGCACTTAATTATACTGAATGTGCACTTGTAGCGTATTTCAAATATCACAAATTACTTCCCAACAATATACGTATTAATAATGAAATATTAACACATTTTAGTTCCTTGTTTTAATAATATTCCATCATATTTTAAAGAAATACTTATTTTTATGTGTTGAATAACTCACAACAGTATGAACTGTAGTGTTATCCGATTTACATTTAAAGTTAATATATTTTAAATGCACTAAATGGCAACTTCATTACAAATGTGTAGTTACAAATATATTTAAACACATGACATACAAGTTTCAACAGAAATGACATTTTAATTTTCCACAAATATCAGTACATTCAGCAACCATATTTTATAGACAACAGAAGTAATTTATAAATTACATATAAAGATCTACTGAAGTCCTACTTAAGTGGGTCAAAAACACTCTAAAGTTCAACTAATTGCATTTAATATAAACTATAATACATTTTATTTAATTGCAATTAACATACAAATTACGCCACAACAGAGGGATGCCTTTTAAAAAATTCTGTAAATCATCTTCACAAAATAAGTACTCAAATATGATTATGTAGCTCTGTTTATATCAACATTATTTTAAACATGCACATTGCTGTAATGAATTTTTATATTTTAATAATAAAATTGAAACATAAAATCCATTTGAAAAATACCTAAAATAAATCCATAATATAACTTTATTTAGTAACACTTTATTTTGATAGTCCACTTTAGACATTCTACTTACAGTAAGTAACTTTGCAACTACATGTCAACTAGCAGTCATTAGAGTATTAGTAGACTGTCTGCTTAATATCTTCTAACACTTTATTTTGATGGGTCCAAAACATACAACATACTGACTATGAGAAACTTTGCAAGTATATTTCAACTTATTCTACTAACCCTAAACCTAACCTAACGATCTACTCTGAGAGTTAGTAGACATGTAGTTGCAAATGAATGAGAATTAGCTGACGTAGTTGCAAAGTTACTTATAGTTAGTAGAATGTCTAAAGTGGACTATCACAATAAAGTGTAACCCAACTTCCCATAAAAGTGCCTGTAGTTGAAGAAACCCAAAACAATTAAAGTTTCTGAAAAGCTCCAAAAGGCGCCAGTTAAATGATATACACTTTAACTATATTTTAAAAGTTTAGTAGTAGTTTTAAAATTATAGTAGTGATAACTCTTGAACAGGATTTGGGTCAACATGGATTAACAAGAGCGCTAGCCTTCATCTCGTGCTCACTGCTGTCCTCATGTTATTAATCTCCACCCTCTTCCCAAACACACACACACACACACACACACATCAGACAGTCTGCATGGCACCAGACAGCAGTGAGCAGTCGAAGGGGATGTGTGAGAGCCCCCTGCTGCCAAGAGGCGGGCAGAAGGACGAAACAAACCCCTGCTAATGGAGACATAACATGTTCACCGGAGCAGAAACTCAAACAAACGATTAATGGGCAATGGACCCTCTGCTCCCACTCCTCTTCGCCATTGCTCTCTCTTTACTTATCTCTGTCCCTCTTTGCGCTGACTGGCATCTCCAAGAGCATGACCAGAGATCCAAGAGCATGTGAGCCGACTGCATTTTAGAACTAACGTAACCAATGCATGAAGTCCTGAACGAAAACTCTAAGGCTGATGATACACGGGACAACTTCTTGAGCAATTTTGCCAGGCAACTTTTTTTGAGCAATGTTTCTTGGGCACTTTCCCACTGAGAATGGGTAACAAATTTCTATCTGGATAATTTAGATCAGTCATGGGCCCTGTGTCTCACCTAGTTGACCGTTGACAGCAACATTAACCAAAGTTACCTCGTGTATCATCAGCCTAATATCAGGCAATTCTAGCTAGCATACTTTCCAAACAAATAGCCATGCAACTCATCTGGAGCAATGAGGGGATGCGGTGTTTCTCAATCGGAACATATGAAGAGAACGTCAGACTGCTGTTGTCTGCACAGGGCTTTAAGATAAAAGGGGCGATCTATACGCAGACTCCAAGTCTCACAAAATACCTCATGAATCTCCAAGTCACTTTGCTGCACTCGGATGGAAGATGTGACCTAATGAAGCAACAATGGCACAGGCAAAATAGGATTTGAGCTGAGGTTATTAGGCCAGAGCTCAAGCCCCAGGCCCCCATCAGGACGGAGGACCCTTCGAAAGCACATCAGCCGCAGAAGCAGATCTGAGATCAGCGCCGCTCCTGACATCGCACTGACCGAGATGAGCAGACGGTGGAGCTGATGATCTCAGATCAGCAGCTCGGGGCAAGTTCAACCAGAGTGCACCACACACATCACTACACCCCGCCTCCGATTATATCACACGGCGTCGCGTAACACTACGCTCAACCTCGATTCTGCTAGCCGAGCTTCATTCATCTCAGTTTCTTTGTCAAATTCGATATGGTGAATTTATAGACAAGGTTTCCATAATCCATGAATTCGACTTGATCAGAAACCCCCTTGCAAACATGAAACTGATTTAACAATCACAAAATCCCACTATGTAGCTTCCAAGTACATGTGAACAGAAAGACAACAAATCCCTCATGAAGCAAGGCTCAAACATCGCGCTAGCAATGTCAATGTCATGGGTTTGATTCCCAGGGAATGCATGAACTGATAAAATGTGTACATTGAATGTAGGGCCCTATGAAATCTGTTTTATTTTTTTCCCAAATTCCATTTAATTTTTTTTTTTTTTTAAATTCCATTTTATTTTTTATGGATTACATTTTTTTTTTTTTTTTTTCATTTTAATTTATCTGGACTCTTTTTTTTATTGGTTAAATTTTATTAACAAAAAAGCATGTCTAATTAATTAAAATCATGAAACATACAATTTAACATCAGTTTATTAAAAGTTTAGAGCCCTATAAAATGTTTCATTTTTTCTCACGTTCCGTTTTATTGTTACCAAATTCTGTTTAAGCATGTCTAATTATATGAATGCATAAAAACAACTTAAATTAGTTAAATTTATTTTTATAATTACCCTAGGATTTTTTTTTTTTTTTTTTCTCAGGAATTCTGTGTTTTGTATTTACATTTTTCTGGTTATCAGTTGAAGGCAAAAAAAAAATATTAATTCAATTTATCTTTTATTTAAATGAAAATTAAACAAACTTTATTTTTGCCAAACTAAGTTACTATTAAAATGAAAACGTAAAAGAAATATTGTGCGATTATTCCTTAATAAAATACAATTTTAAAATTTTTAGTAATAGTAGTAGTAGTAGTAGTAAATATATTCTACTGAACAATAGTAATATGTCTTCAAGTTAAACCGAACTTTTATTTTGACGGGTTGCCGTGAATACCTTTAAATTTCTGTGTGTATGATATGACACTATTTTTACTAAAATGAAACGGTAAAATGCTAAGGAAGTGACTCTCAGAGCAGTTTTGGAGATGTTCGTGTATTCATGTCCTCATTTAGTGAGACGACAGATGCTGAAATCACCGCGAGCATCATTAGTGCTTCAGTATGTGTGCAGTAAACGAAACCGCGCATCTGCGCCATTCATTCACACAAAGACATGCAGAACATGCAGGATTCATATGTAAATAATCTTTTTGCTGCTTAATATTTACAGATACTAGTCCATATCACGATTTTATTTAAGTATACTGACCTACTTTTGATTAATTCATCAAAACTTTGACAAATTCCATGACATGCCGCGTTATACAGCAAATTCCATTTTTATGACTGGATTCAGTGATTCCGTCCGCGTTTTCCGCATCGCCCTACCTTGAATGCAATGCAAGTTGCTTTGGATAAAAGTGTCTGTCAAATGCGTGAACGTAAATCAAATTAGATCAAAGACATTTTTGGTAGACATTTTTGGTAGAACACTTGCTTTTCAAAGGCACAGTCTCTGGTGTAGCTAGAGCTAGAGCCGCTTCGCATGTGTGCGGTGGAATCGGCGTAATTGTTCTCTGTGGGCCGAGTAGCTCTGATCCGGTAGCTGCCGCCAAAGTACTGCAAAAAGGGGGAGCCTCACGCTCATGTGTTTTGATTAGCAGGTAATGATCTTTGATCTAATGCGCTGACTGGGAAAGTGCGGCTCCGATAGAATTCCGGTAGATGCTCGGTCGACCTGGAGCCAGTGTCAGTTCTCATTAGGGCTGCCGTCTCTGTGACCTCCCATCCGCTCAAGCAGGGCCCCTCCTCTCAGCTGGAGGGCCCCGCGTAATGATATCAATAGCAGCAGGGGTGCAATGAATACAAATCCGCGTGCAGAATGTTTGGACAAGAATCCTCTCCCAAGCCCCCCACCAACGAGGCTCCGTCCCTCTCCCAGACACAAAGGGCAGATTCAGTCCTAATCCACACGGTCAGCCGGTGGACACGAGGACACACTGATGTCCAAACTCCCTCCAGTGGTGGGTCAGTTCGAGAAACAGCATGGCGTCAAACCTCCGGGTAACCAGTGTTGGGGAGTAACTAGTTACATGTAACTAAATTACGTAATTTAATTACAAAATAAATGTAATTGTAATCAGTTACAGTTACGGATAAAAATGTGTAATTAAATTACAGTTACTTATGAAAATGTTAATGATTACAAAGGGGGTTACATCTGATGTTTTTTGTTTTTGTTCACACACATCCACATACAGATTTAATTGATTCCTTTTATAAACTGCAGTGACTGCTCTAAAATATGAGACACCAGTGTTTCAGGAGTTTAGGACACATGCTTATTCCATAACTGTTTTATTTCCTACTTAGGTTCATGTACATGCCTTATTTTTTAAAAGTAACTGTTTTTTTTTTTTTCAAAGCATTGTAAGATTCCAGTGTTTCCTGTCATAACTAGTCAAAGTTTTGATTTCAAAAACAGTATCATAGCTACTTAATTATTTCTTGTTTTGGTTTTAAATCTGTATTTAACCTCAGAATTGTCACATGTGTGTTCCCGTTCTGTTCCTGTTTGCCCTTATTTGGTTTTTCCTGTTTCCTGTCCTCGTTTAGTTTGATTTGATTCCAGTTGTTTCTTGTTTTCCCCTCGTTAGTTCTGTCTATTTATAGTGTGTTCTGCCCCTTGTTTCCTGTCCACTGTGAAATGTCAATTTCCCTGCTATGTGTTTGTTCCTGTCTGTTTCCTGGAAGTCTTTGGTTTAATAAAGACAGTAACTATTGCAATTCTCCTCTGTCTCCATGCTCCATTGCTCCCGAACAGTAGCAGATCGTGACAGAACAGCGGACCTACAAAAAGTGAGCGGCGCCTGTTTTTTCCCCGTTTTGTTTTCCGTGTTTATTTTGAAAGTTTTTTTTGTCTCCAGTTTGTTTTCCCCTCCGCGGCTATGGAAGTCGCTGCTCATTTCGCCGCCCTAGCTTGCAGAGATCTCCCATTCATGGAGTATGCGCGGAAGTACTGCAGGCTCGCCGTGAATGGGGCGCTTGACGACGCCACACTCAACTCCCTGTTCTGGATCGGGGCTAATTACTATCGCCCCGTGGACCTCCCAAACACCACAGGACTAAGCTGGAGGGAAGGGATCCTCCGGTGTCTGGAGAGTGTCCGGCCCCAATCCAGAACGAGCCAGCCATCCAGTCCGTCCGCCATTTCCCAGTCAACCCTGCCAGCCGCCACTCACTCAACCCCGCTGTCCACCTCACATGTGCTCCTAGGATTACTGGTGGAGTATGAGGGGATGTCGTGGGCTCCAGCCCCAGAGCGCCCTTCAGTGCCAGCTCCTCGGAAGCGCCTTGCTGTGCCTGCTCCTCCAGAGCGCCCTCCAGTGCCCACTCCTCGCAAGCGCCCTCCAAAGCCCGCTCCTCGCAAGCGCCCTCCAGTGCCAGCTCCTCCAGAGCGCCCTCCAGTGCCCGCTGCGCCAGAGCGCCCTCCAGAATCTCCCCGGGCATCTAAGGACCTAATTCCCCCAAGAAAATATGCCCGTAGCCATGGTGGCCGACCCACCATGGCCCCCGGAGTCCCCTGATCCGCCATGGCTCCCTGATCTACCCTGAAGGCTCTCCTTGTCTCCGCCCTGTTCCAGTCCTGCACCAGCCTGCAGGGCGCCCACCCCCCCTCCCCGTTGGTACTGTTACGGCACGGGACGCGCCGTCCGGTAGGGGGGCGATCTGTCACATGTGTGTTCCCGTTGTGTTCCTGTTTGCCCTTATTTGGTTTTTCCTGTTTCCTGTCCTTGTTTAGTTTGATTTGATTCCAGGTGTGTCTTGTTTTCTCCTCGTTAGTTCTGTCTATTTATAGTGTGTTCTGCCCCTTGTTTCTGTCCGCTGTGAAACGTCAATTTCTCTGCTATGTGTTTGTTCCTGTCTGTTTCCTGGAAGTCTTTGGTTTAATAAAGACTGTAACTATTGCAATTCTCCTCCGTCTCCATGCTCCATTGCTCCCGAACAGTAGCAGATCGTGACAAGAATGACCTCAAAGTAAGTCTTATTTTGTGGTGGCTGTGCTTTAAAATTAAATTATTATAATAATCCAAGTGAAGAAGGATTTAAAAAATGACAGTAATCAGTGTTGAGTTCTACTGTAAGATTAACCCTGCCTGGTTTACATGTTTAAAAATGATTAACACTTGAGAACATTAAAAATTTAGAAAAGTAATAAAAAAGTAATCAAATGTAATCACTTACATTACTGTATTAAAGTAACTGAAATAGTTACACTACTTATTACATTTTAGATAGGGTAATCTGTAATGGATTACATTTCCAAAGTAACCTTCTCAACACTGCGGGTAACCCTGTCAAATGACAGATTTCTACTGTCCCTCTATCCATAAAAAGTTAAAGCTGCGGATGTCAATCCATTAAACCGAGTCATAATAAATCTTAATCAAGCTGATTACATGACCTGCTGATGAATCAGATTAGTTGCAATTAACAGCATGTATCAATATTTGTTTGGGAAAAAAAGTGACAAGACATTCAGCTAGGTGATTAAAACATTGAATAGACAAAGCTTTATAAGAGCAGTTCTGAACCTTTTTGACTCCAAACCCCCGCTTTGTCCAAGACAACATTTGAAAGCCCTGTACCTCAGGTAATTCTGTTGTAATCATACCTACAAACTCCAGACCAGCAAAAAAGTTTTTCTCTTCTAAAAATTTCTTGGAATGTGAGGCTTGATTCATGAAAATCTTCTTAAGATACAATTTTAAGACGTTTGTAAGAATGTTCCTAAGTGCAATTCTTGAAAAATGCTTAAGTTCTCTAAGTAGTTTTTTTAAGAAGAAAAGACTGTCTTCATCTGATTGAATAAATGGTGGTTCAGATAAACTCATTGAAAATGCTTTAAGGGTAGTTTTTTTGCGCTGCCTGCAGATTACTGTAATAATCATTATAAGCGTGCACACTACTTTTGTCACCACCTTTTGTTCAAGTAATGCTCCGTGTTTTGAATAGTTATTTTTAAGAGCCTGTCTCAAAATGCAGCAATCTGTTTCATTCCTTTGTGCACGGTATTTTTGCTCTCTCCATAGAGTGAGCGAGTCCTGTATGTCCTGGCTACCAGTTGCAGCTCGCATCAAGTTCAAGACACTGATGCTTGCATATAGAACAACCACAGGCTCAGCACCTGCCTACTTCCACTCACTATTATGAATCTACACCCCCTCCAGAAGTCTGAGATCTGCTAGTGAGCGACGCCTCGTAGTACCGTCACAGAGAGGCTCAAAATCACTCACCAGAACATTCTCGTTCACCATTCACCATTCCTGGCTGGTGGAATAATCTTCCCACTCCTATCCGGAATGCTGGATCCCTATCAATCTTCAAGCAACAACTGAAAACTCATCTCTTTCAGCACTACTTGACTTCATCCTAAACTTTATAAAACAAAAAAAATGTAAAAAATAAAACTTTCTTTCTCTTTATTTATTCCTTCCCTTGCTAGCTTGTACTTATTTGAACAATGCCTGAGACTTGTTGTTACGAGCACTTCCTCTGTCTGTTGCCTCTTCAAGATGAATCGCTTTATGTATTCCCCAATTGTAAGTCGCTTTGGATAAAAGCATCTGCAAAATGACTAAATGTAAATGTATGTGTGTGTGTACTACTACAGTAAATGCGTGTTGTGTATGGCCGCCTTCATATGCGCAAAATACCGCCAAAGATTATGTCGTATTTAAAGGCTTAAATAAAAACGAGCTCCCAGTCCGATTAGTTTTTGTAGAGTTACTGAATTTCAAATTCAGCAAAAAGTTGCGTCACATAAATACTGTATGACCAATCATTGTTTACATTACAAGTCATTTGTGTAACTTCAGAAAACTTGCATACATCCCTAATAATATATCCCTAATATTTATTATATTTAGCTAGTGTTATGTGGTAATGCTTAATTACAACAATTAATTTAAAATAACAAAATAAATTAATTAAATTAATCTTACCTTTGGGGATTTAAGACACTTTTTACAGGTTTTGACAAACAATTTTTTTTATAATTCAGCCTCATAAATTATTAATCTGAACAAAAACAGCAGACAGCCTGAATGTAAATGCAAAGTCAGTCTCTAACAGTAGGTGGCACTTAAAAAAGCAGAAATACAGCGGTTACAAACACCGCAATATTAGGCATCATTTAAGGGTAAGATGACATGAAAATGTCATCAAAACCTTTCTGAAGATAATCATTGCCCTTTAGTTCTGACAATCAGTTCCGGTCACAATCACATTTAAGAAGGCGTGTCAAGTCACAAAATGATTTTCAACTTCGACCTCTCCACACTCCCTTGTATTCAATGTGTTTCTGAACGTGTCCTGCATCTGCGCTCACATGCATAGGTGCTACTTAAAGCTTGATTTCCTTCAATGGTAAGAAAATTAATTACAGAATTATTAAAAATTGTACTAAAATGACAACCCTAGTTAAAAGATCTCTACTGTTATACCTGTTTCAACACGTGCCATTAAACTAAATTTCAACACTTATTTACCAGACAGGTTATTTACTGTAGAACACTCCAGGTCAACCATCTAAAATGCAGTGCCTCTGTTTTCCCAAATTTGTACAGGAAAGTCTTAGTTGAACTGTGTGTACTCACTCTCACCAAAATAACACAACGTCCTGTGTAAGAGCGAGCGTGCCAGAAATTTGATTTGCGCCTCTGGTATTGACACAGCCGGTTTGGAAACCAGCCAGAGATTCCGGTAACAAAAGCATGTTCATATTCCTGCAAAAATGACCCCCAATTAAAGAGCAATGATAAAGGGCCACACATCTCTGCATCCATATTACCAGAAGCAGAAACATCATAAAACGTGTCACTAGTAGACCTGTTTACAATCAGCAGTGGGGCAGAGCAGAGTCTAGCTGTCCCTAAATAAGTTATTCCTTTTCAGTGCTGTTATTGGAAAAATGTCTAATGGTTTCAGCTGAAAGCCTCATTTATACGTGTGTGTGTGTGTATAGGTGCATCTCAATAAATTAGAATGTTGTGAAAAAGTTAATTTATTTCAGTAATTCAACTCAAATTGTGAAACTCGTGTATTAAATAAATTCAGTGCACACAGACTGAAGTAGTTTAAGTCTTTGGTTCTTTTAATTGTGATGATTTTGGCTCACATTTAACAAAAACCCACCATGGAGGTGATCAGTTTGTGGCACTGCTAAGGTGGTATGGAAGCCCAGGTTTCTTTGACAGTGGCCTTCAGCTCATCTGCATTTTTTGGTCTCTTGTTTCTCATTTTCCTCTTGACAATACCACATAGATTCTCTATGGGGTTCAGGTCTGGTGAGTTTGCTGGCCAGTCAAGCACACCAACACCATGGTCATTTAACCAACTTTTGGTGCTTTTGGCAGTGTGGGCAGGTGCCAAATCCTGCTGGAAAATGAAATCAGCATCTTTAAAAAGCTGGTCAGCAGAAGGAAGCATGAAGTGCTCCAAGATTTCTTGGTAAACGGGTGCAGTGACTTTGGTTTTCAAAAAACACAATGGACCAACACCAGCAGATGACATTGCACCCCAAATCATCACAGACTGTGGAAACTTAACACTGGACTTCAAGCAACTTGGGCTATGAGCTTCTCCACCCTTCCTCCAGACTCTAGGACCTTGGTTTCCAAATGAAATACAAAACTTGCTCTCATCTGAAAAGAGGACTTTGGACCACTGGGCAACAGTCCAGTTCTTCTTCTCCTTAGCCCAGGTAAGACGCCTCTGACGTTGTCTGTGGTTCAGGAGTGGCTTAACAAGAGGAATACGACAACTGTAGCCAAATTCCTTGACACGTCTGTGTGTGGTGGCTCTTGATGCCTTGACCCCAGCCTCAGTCCATTCCTTGTGAAGTTCACCCAAATTCTTGAATCGATTTTGCTTGACAATCCTCATAAGGCTGCGGTTCTCTCGGTTGGTTGTGCATCTTTTTCTTCCACACTTTTTCCTTCCACTCAACTTTCTGTTAACATGCTTGGATACAGCACTCTGTGAACAGCCAGCTTCTTTGGCAATGAATGTTTGTGGCTTACCCTCTTTGTGAAGGGTGTCAATGATTGTCTTCTGGACAACTGTCAGATCAGCAGTCTTCCCCATGATTGTGTAGCCTAGTGAACCAAACTGAGAGACCATTTTGAAGGCTCAGGAAACCTTTGCAGGTGTTTTGAGTTAATTAGCTGATTGGCATGTCACCATATTCTAATTTTTTGAGATAGTGAATAGGTGGGTTTTTGTTAAATGTGAGCCAAAATCATCACAATTAAAAGAACCAAAGCCTTAAAGGAAAACGCCACCGTTTTTCCATATTCCAGTATATTTTTCCCTCAACTTAGACGATTTAATACGTACCTCTCCCGTCTCAGTGCGTGCACTTAATCGCTCTAGCGCGCGGCGTCACTATGCTAGCGTTTAGCTTAGCACCATTCATTCCTTAGGATCCAAACAGAGATGAATTTAGAATCTACCAAACACTTCCGTGTTTTCCCTATTTAAAGACGGTTACATGAGTAGTTACACGAGTAAGTATGGTGACACAAAATAAAACGGGGCGATTTTGAAAGCGGATAAAAAATGATAACTATAATGTATGGCGGAAGAGTACTTCTCTCTTCTCGCAGCACTTCGACCTCGGCGCAGTAATATCATCACTCCTGAAAACTCCCCCTCTCCCTCTAACTTCCATCAATAGAACCAATATTACTGCGCCGAGGTTGAAGTGCTGCGAAGTACTCTTCCGCCATACATTATAGTTATCATTTTTTATCCGCTTAGAAAATCACCACGTTTTATTTTGTGTCACCATACTTACTCATGTAACTACTCATGTAACCGTCTTTAAATAGGGAAAACACGGAAGTGTTTGGTAGCTTCTAAATTCATCTCTGTTTGGATCCTAAGGAATGAATGGTGCTAAGCTAAACGCTAGCATAGTGGCGCCGCGCGCTAGAGCGATTAAGTGCACGCACTGAGACGGGAGAGGTACGTATCAACTCGTCTAATTTGAGGGAAAAACATATTGGAATATGGAAAAACCGTGGCGTTTTCCTTTAAACTACTTCAGTCTGTGTGCATTGAATTTATTTAATACACGAGTTTCACAATTTGAGTTGAATTACTGAAATAAATGAACTTTTCCACGACATTCTAATTTATTGAGATGAAAAAAAAAAAAAATATATATATATATATATATATATATATATATATATATATATATATATATATATATATATATATATATATATATACGAGATCTATATATATTTATGATATATATATATATATATATATATATATATATACATACATACATACACACACACACACAGTTGAAACCAGAAGTTTACATACACCTTCCAGAATCTGCAAAATGTTAATTATTTTACCAAAATAAGAGGGATCATACAAAATGCATGTTATTGTTTATTTAGTACTGACCTGAATAAGATATTTCACATAAAAGATGTTTACATATAGTCCACAAAAGAAAATTATAGTTGAATTTATAAAAAACGACCCCGTTCAAAAGTTTACATCCCCTTGATTCTTAATACTGTGTTGTTACCTGAATGATCCACAGCTGTGTTTTTTGTTTAGTGATAGTTGTTCATGAGTCCCTTGTTTGTCCTGAACAGTCTGCTGTTCTTCAGAAAAATCCTTCAGGTCCCACAAATTCTTTGGTTTTTCAGCATTTTTGTGTATTTAAACCCTTTCCAACAATGACTGTATGATTTTGAGATCCATCTTTTCACACTGAGGACAACTGAGGGACTCATTTGAAACTATTACAGAAGGTTCAAATGCTCATCTGATGCTCCAGAAGGAAAAACCATGCATTAAGTTTGCAAAATGTTTGCAATAAGCTGCAACTCATAAATAAACAAACTGTCTGCTAACTCATAATTATAACCAAAAACTTTATACTCTTCATCTAACACATTACTCATCAAAAAGTCTACATTCATTACATTAAGTTTGTTTGTAGAGTGCCAATAAGAGTTTCTGCAAACACCAGAATCATGTAATGTGTGTAACAAATGCGTTCTAGGATAATCAAAATCTCATTTACGAGTTACACTTTTTCCTTTTAAATCACTTTTAAGTCAAATGAGATTATTTTAATACATGGCAAAAGCACAATTACACCCATGGGGTTGCTTGATCTCGTCCCAAAAATAAAAATTGAAGCCACAATTTCGGGGTCATTCGTCTCTTGCCTGGGACGAGTAAAAGGCTGCCCAACCCTTCTATGGCGGGATGTGATTGCCATTAAAAATGAACCAAGCGGCATGTAATCACTTTCAAACAGGCCTGTTGGATGTGAACAGGGGTGTGAGGATGCCGTCTCCATCACCCTCACACTCCGACAGAGAGCTTTTTATACAAGTACAGCGCAAATGCATTAGCATGAATTAAACGTAGCCCCTTAACCCTGCATGAATAATACATCAGAGGCGTGGAACGCTGCCATGCACACTAGTGGGTCTCATTATGCTGCTCTGTTATAGGAACTTATCAATTCACTCCAAAAAACAACTAGAAAAATGTAGTTGCCAATCCTTGGTTGAATTAAAGTCAACATGAGATCAAAATAGACCCCATTTACTTTTCCAAAACATGTTGTTGGCCTTATAGACCAATTCGGTGTTTATAAACAGTGATGACTTTTTTTGTGGGCAGAGCCTATCGGGTGGCATAAAATGAGCGTTTTCAAGTAGCAGTCTATGGAAGCCATGGAATAAAAGAATAAAAAATGTAAATTTGAGTTTATATTTCAAAATTCTGACTTTATTCTCGCAGTTCCGAGATTATATCTCACAATTCTGATAAGGAAAAACAACTCGCCATTCTCTCTTTTCCCCTCGGCTCAGAATCATGCGAGTTTATATCCCTGACTTCTGGCTTTTTTTTCTCAGAACTGAATCAAACATCAATTTTTTTTTTATTTTTTATTTTTTTTTTACAAATATATATACCTTTCTATCAAAAACCACTAATGAGTTACTCACTTTTATGAGACACTGATTTGAACTTTTACTGTGCAACATAATTTAACACTAAATCAATTTCATATTCCTTTACTGTATACATGTGTATTCAGGCTAACCGAGACTTGTCACAGCACTTGCATATTATTGCTCTTTTGTTGGTTTTGATTGCTTCCATTGTCCTCATTTGTAAGTCACTTTGGTTAAAAGTCTGTTCAATGCCTAAATGTAAATGTAAATGTATGAGAGGCAGATATAAACTTGCATTTGTGAGAAAAAAAAGTCAGGATTGTGAGATAAAATAAATAAATGTCATATAAAATGTTA
This sequence comes from Spinibarbus caldwelli, assembly GCA_039654775.1. NCBI lineage: Eukaryota > Metazoa > Chordata > Actinopteri > Cypriniformes > Cyprinidae > Spinibarbus > Spinibarbus caldwelli. The sequence continues at coordinate 43,863,563 of CM077222.1, read as the reverse complement.
ATAGTAATAGGTTTAAATAGTATTTCATGCTGTCACTGTAGGGCTAATACAATACATTCTCTATTAACTATATAGTGAATATTATGTAGACCTATTTTTTAAATCAAATTTATGCATTTAAAGTAGAGTAACCATAGCATTTTTCATCCATAGTCTGTCCATTTAAACGTCTGCGTTTAGCTTCAAATTGTGTTTGACGACAGTATTCTATAAAAATGATTTGAATTCCGATTCTGACATCCAAAGGCACAAAAATAACTTTTGTTCTGCTTCAAATTGGTCTATAGTGAATGATTCATCAGTGCACATTATTAGATGTCCAAAAAAATAAGTTTGTTAAACCTGCTCTGCTTTGAAACAATGTTTTTTTGCCTGAAAACTCTACAAGCTGAGAAAATTTAAAGATGGATAAACTAATACGATTTTAGTATTTAATGCATTAAAAAAAAAATTGGTGCGCATGCATATCACACGGTTGTAAATCGTTCTGAAAGCATTACAGCATGTTGGCACAGTGCCAACTGCAGCACTTCAACTTAAGTGTGGGCTCAAAGCGAAACCCAAAAATGCTGTAGAACAGTGTTATCAGTGACCCATTAGAGCCTTTGAAGTGGCTGGGGAAAGATTCTCATCCATTACACTGTGGCCCAGAGTTTGGGTCCTGTCATGGAGAGAGCCGTCCGCAGAGGACGCCTGTTCTTTGTCTCCCATCATCCCCGACTCAGAGTTTCGCTAACACACGCCACACGGCCGCGGAGTAACTCGCTGCAGATTTCAGCTCTTACAGCTCCACCAGGTTCATCCTCGTTTCTGTCTGCTCCATGCTGGCCAGATTTGGAGCACGATAACTCACATCCTGACAGCGTTTGATGTCGGAGTGCCTCGAGAATTGGCCTTTTGTTGTATGATGCCATACGTGCATTGTAATAAGTAAGGCTGGAACAGCTAATGATCTGATATGAGGCATGTGTTGGATTCTTCCCAGCGCTCCACAGACCCACCGCACGAACCTCAGATTTAACATTTGCCTGAAAAGCTGTGTTAACAGAAGGTTAACAATTAACTACAAGGACGTGGTCAGATGCAATTGGGAATGAGATCATACTCTGGCTTGAGGAGCGCCGGGATGTCCGGTATCTTGAGAGGAATCGCCAAAGGAGGAGCGAGGGAAGCCTGGCAATGCGTCTGTCATGTTCCCAGGAGTGTGGGCAGATGTGCTGCTGGCAGACGCAAGGATTCATGCCCCCTGTACACACTCATGGACGCTTTAAAAATGAAACAGGATTAACTGTAAATGTGCCAGGATGACGCTTTTACAGGTTTGGGACCTTTTACAGACCAATGTGAGGAAGACGAGGCATTTAATCATGGCGCTTCGGATGTTTTCTTCATCCTTCTAGTCGCTTCTCTACAGTCATGTCTAATTTTCATTGAACCCCTGGGGAATTTTTCAAACACGTTCACTGTCCATCTGCCGTCCTGAGGCCGCGCACACGTTTAGAACACCTCACCCTTCCACAATCCTAAGGAAAAAGCACTCAAAAATAACAAACTACAAAAACAAAATATTTGAATATTTTTAAAAAAAAAAAATAAACAACACACTGCACATCTACGGCATCAGTCAAATGGAGTAAATGCCTGTCATCCAATATAAAGCATATGTGATCCTGGACCACAAAACCAGTCATAAGGGTCAATTTTTATAAAAGCTGAGATTTATACATAATCTTTACATTTATAAATAAGCTTTCCATTGATGTATGTTTTTTAGGATAGGACAATATTTGGCTGAGATACAATTTGAGAATCTGGAAAAAGAGGGTGCAAAAAAAAAAATCTAAATATTGAGAAAATCACCTTTAAATTTGTCCAAATGAAGTTCTTAGCAATCCATATTACTAATCAAAAATTAAGTTTTGATATATTTATGGTAGGAAATTCACAAAATATCTTCATGGAACATGATCTTTAATTAATATCCTAATGATTTTTGGCATAAAAGAAAAATGGAAATGTTGTTCAAACTAGTCAAACACAGTTGCCTTAAAGAATTCCATGCTGAGCAATACTGATTAAATTATAGATGTTATAGATCATGTTGGCTTTTGTTATTGTTTTGTCACTTATTAAATGGGAAGTCGTGGCCTAGCGGTTAGAGAGTCGGACACGTAATCCAAAGGTTGCGAGTTCGAGTCTTGGCCTGGGAGGAATTGTCTCTCCACCTCAATACCAGCTACTCCCTGGGCGCCGCAGCATAAATGGCTGCCCACTGCTCTGGGTGTGTGTTCACGGTGTGTGCGTGCACTTTGAATGGGTTAAATGCAGAGCACGAATTCCGAGTATGGGTCACCATACTTGGCCTTATGTCACTGTCACTTTGTCATCTTTTTGCATTTGTTGACTGTTACCATTCTTGAGGTTCGTGTGTTTGTGTTGAGGTCTAATGTAAGGTACAACTTAAAGAGGTCATCGGATGCCCATTTTCCACAAGTTGATATGATTCTTTAGTGTCTTAACGAAAAGTCTATAACATACAATGGTAATGTAACAAACACCTTTTTGTTCCTTGTGTGGTCCCAGGACAGACTCCTCTCGCTGAGAGCCGTCTACAGTCCTGGGTATTTCAATGTGGGAGCAGACGTCCTGTCGAGGCAGGGGCCGAGGCCCGGGGATTGGATACTTCACCCCGAGATGGTGAAGCAGATATGGAGAGTGTTTGGCCAGGCTCAGGTGGACCTCTTTGCGACTCAGGAGACATCGCAATGTCCCCTCTGGTTCTCTCTGACTCATCCAGCTCCACTGGGGCTGGATGCTATGGTACAGACTTGGCCAAGGCTTCGTCTGTATGCCTTTCCCCCGATCACTCTGCTCCCGGGAGTTCTGGCGAGAGTGTGCCGGGACGGGGTCTGTCTGTTGCTAGTAGCCCCGTTCTGGCCGGGCCGAGTATGGTTCTCGGACCTGATTTCTCTCCTTGACGGCTCTCCATGGGAGATTTCTGTCAGGAGGGATCTCCTCTCACAGGCGGGGGGCACTATCGTCCACCCTCGCCCGGAGCTGTGGAAGCTGTGGGTGTGGCCGCTGAGGGGGCACAGCTCATAGCTTCCGGTCTCTCAACTGAGGTTGTTGAGACCATCCTCCAATCCACAGCTCCCTCTATGAGGAAACTGTACGCCCTGAAGTGGAAGCTTTTACCGATTGGTACAGTTCTGGAGTTCTTGCAGGCCCGTTTCTCCGCAGGGTTAACCCACTCCACCCTGAAGGTCTACGTGGCGGCTTTATCGGCCTACCACGCCCCTCTCAGTGGCCAGTCAGTGGGTAGACACCCCCTAGTTACACATTTCTGAGGCCTCCAGTACGATCCATTCGAGCCTATTGAGGAGATCTCTGATTGGCATCTTATTCTGAAGACTACCTTTCTTCTGACGATATCTTCTCTTAAGAGAGTTGGGGATCTGCAGGCCCTCTCAGTGGCCCCTTTCTATCTCGACTTTTCGCCCGGTCTGGCCAAAGCTTTCCTCTACCCTCGAGCGGAGTATGTCCCTAAGGTCCCCTCCTCTACACCACGGCCTGTCGTATTCCAGGCCTTCTGTCCTCCACCCTTCAGGGAGCCTGACCAGCAGAAGCAACTTGTAAGGTGAATTTAGCATCCGATGACCCCTTTAAACTAAATCCTAGATATATTTGCTTTGTAAGGTGATTCCTCCTTCATAAATTAAGAAAACATTGTTCAATTCATGTCAGCTATCCTGTAAAACTACATACTGTATATGGTTATCAAAATTAATTGTTTTGCAAATCCTCGGATAGAAGTAGAAGAAACTGTAGTTGCCTCCACAAATGTATTGGCCAAATGATGCATTTTACATTCAGTGAACAAACAAATTGACAATCACTGAAAAAAATCTAAAAACCTGAATGCATCAAATTGCCTCAGCTGAAGCAGCTAATCCGAGTCTGCAGGTGCACTGCCAACTCATCCACTTACTATAACTTAAGAGCGAAGCAACCATTTTAACTTGAATGTGCAAAGCTTCGGGTGTCTTCTGCTTCTACTTATTTTAGTGGTACAAAACACTGCTGAATATTACACACTGGTATTTGTTATCATGTTATTTTAATTCATTATCATAATAATGAATTAAAATAACATGTACTTCTTCATTACAAAATAAGGTGGATCGACAGATGAGCAGGACTGGGCACTAATGATATACAGGATCAGAGCTGCAGAATGAACTACAGCCATAAATGCCTCTGTGACAGTTCTGCAATAGTTACGCAACAGCATATGCTTGCAAGAATACTTTTAAGTTCTTGAATTGCATAACTTTTTGTATGGGTCATGAATATTTAAATGAGCATGACAAATCTGTCAGCATATAGCGTGACTCTGACACCCACTGCAGCACATTCATCCAAGACATTAGTTAGTGTCCCCTACAGCAGCGTTAATCAGCATCTTGTGCAGTGGACCTCATCCAGGGGCCCGGGGCCCACCAGGGGCCTCCAGATGACTTAAAATAATTTAAAATTTGACAAAGCAATAAAAAATATTTGAAAAATAAATAAATGCATTTTAATTCACCTTAAAAAAAACATTTTTTTCTTTGAAAAACAGTATTCACAAGGATTTGGAAAATATATATATTTCTTTATATATGAAGAAGTCTAATTTTTAAAGTGTAAAACAGCAGATTAATAAAATCGAGAAACACCATTCACATTTGTATAGTGAGTTAGCATTTTACTAGTTAAGCCAAGCTCTAAAATTTATCGTAAAAAATAATTTTAAATTAAACTGAAAAAAATCATGTAAATTCATCAGTTAAAAAGGGAAGAGTATTCAGTTCCTAAAACTTCCTGAAACTTTTTGAATGCTGAAACTTAATCATTTTAATTTAAATAATTATCATAGTTGTTTTTTTTATAATTTTTTTTTTTTTTTGTGAGTGTCCATAGATTGCTTTGAAAACAAAACCAATGCTAGGGACACTTTGAATATTGCTATGGACAATAAGAGGACCTTGGAGTCCAAAAGGTTCAGAAATGCTGATCTAGTCCATTTCTAAGCATATAGCGATTCCGCAGCGTCTAGTACTTCAGCTCCATTCATCACACCCAAAGAAAACTCCAGTGCTTTACAACTATAGGACAGGAAGAGCTAAATAAACTTATCACTACATCTAAACCAACAACATGCCTATTACATCCTGTACCCACTAAATTACTGAAAGAGTTGTTACCTGTAGCAGAAGAACCGCTTCTCAATATTATTAACTCATCGATATCTTTAGGTCACGTTCCAAAATCATTCAAGCTGGCGGTTATTAAGCCTCTTATTAAAAAAACACAACTAGATCCTAATGAACTAGCAAATCACAGACCCATTTCTAATCTTCCGTTTACGTCTAAAATTTTAGAAAAAGTTGTGTCTGCTCAGTTGTGCTCTTTTTTGCAAAAAAATGATCTCTATGAAGAATTTCAGTCAGGTTTCAGGCTCCACTATAGCACAGAAACCGCACTTGTTAAAATTACAAATGAATTGCTTCTTGCGTCAGACCAAGGCTGCATCTCATTGCTAGTTTTACTAGATCTTAGTGCTGCGTTCGACACAGATCATGACATACTCATAGATCGATTACAAAACTATACGGGTATTCAAGGGCAGGCTTTAAGATGGTTTAGATCCTACCTGTCTGATCGCCACCACTTTGTTTATTTAAACAGGGAGTCATCTCAATTATCACCAGTAAAGTATGGAGTACCACAAGGATCTGTCCTAGGTCCTCTGCTATTTTCAATATACATGTTTCAATATATATCTCAACAAGACCAGATGAAACTTCTAAATTATCTAAGCTAACAGAGTGTGTTAAAAATGTAAAAGATTGGATGACCAATAATTTTCTCCTATTAAATTCAGATAAGACAGAGATATTACTTATTGGAACAAAAAACAGTACACAGAATCTCTTGGATTATAATCTGCAACTAGACGGATGTACTGTTACTTCCTCTACAGTCAAAAATCTGGGTGTTATATTAGACAGCAACTTGTCTTTTGAAAATCATATTTCCCATGTTACAAAAACAGCATTCTTCCATCTTAGAAACATTGCCAAGCTACGAAACATGTTACCTGTTTCTGATGCAGAAAAGCTAGTTCATGCATTCATGACCTCTAGACTGGACTATTGTAATGCACTGCTAGCTGGTTGTCCTGCATCTTCAATAAACAAGCTACAGGTAGTCCAAAATGCAGCGGCTAGAGTCCTTACCAGGTCAAGAAAATATGATCATATTACCCCAATTTTACAGTCTCTGCACTGGCTACCTATTAAGTTCCGCATCAGTTACAAGATATTATTACTTACCTATAAGGCCCTTAATGGTTTAGCTCCTGCGTACCTAACTAGTCTTCTACCACGCTACAATCCATCACGCTCCCTAAGGTCGCAAAACTCTGGACTTTTGGTAGTACCTAGGATAGCAAAGTCAACTAAAGGAGGTAGAGCTTTTTCACATTTGGCTCCCAAACTCTGGAATAGCCTTCCTGATAACGTTCGGGGTTCAGACACACTCTCTCTGTTTAAATCTAGATTAAAGACACATCTCTTTAGCCACGCATTCACATAATGCATCTCATAATCTTGTACTGCAGTTATATCTGATCAAACACACATTATTGTTCTTTAGCTTGGATTGAACAAATCATTTTTGCTTGGTTGGAACAGCAGTTACGCTAATTATGTCTCTATCTGTATCTCTGTTTCTGCCACGGGATTAACATCCTGTGGTAACTAGGATTTACACAAGCTTCAGTCTGGATCCAGAACACCTGAGAAGAGATGATGCCAACCCTCAGACAACATACAGAACTACCAAATTTCGCCATAAGTTAAATATATTAAGTTTCTACAATATATAAATATATTGTAGAAACTTAATTTCCTGTAAAGCTGCTTTGCAACGATTTGTATTGTGAAAAGCGCTATACAAATAAACTTGAACTGAATTGAATTGAATAAGGGCCAACACTTCCATGTATCAAATGCGAGTTATTAAAAGAGTGCAGTTTTGTAGGGCATTTACTTCAACTGCTCAGATAATGTCAATGATATGACCCACTTCAGGGGAAGCCAGAATTATAACATGAAATCAATCAGAGCCACAGAAATCTTCAAATTTACAAATAAAGCTTGATATAACGAGTGTACTCCCCCTACAGCTTGTCAAGTCAAGTCACATTTATTTATCTAGCGCTTTTAACAATACAGATTGTGTCAAAGCAGCTATAGAGTATTAAACAGGAAAATAGTGTGTAATAATGCAAAAGGATGAAAGTAAACATTTTCAGTTAAAGTCATTTCATCGTTGATTCAGTGATACATCATCCAGCTCAGTTCAGTTCTAATAGTATCTGTGCAATCAAGTTGACGATATCGCTGGAAATTAAGTGTCCCCAACTAAGCAAGCAGCAAGGAACCAAAACTCCATCGGTGACAGAAATGGAGAAAAAAAAAAACCCTTGTTTTGATGTCTTTCAAGTTTTATTTCACACCGTGGCACACTGGTGTTGTTCCCTATTACAAAACCTGTTTAAATAGTTTCTACTGTCTGAAAACAGTGTTGCATCAGGGCAGTTGAAACCTTTGTCTGGCCTTCCTTTCCTGAAACTATGGGATTGAATTCATGACCTTTGGGCCATTTGTCCAGTGGTCATGCGCTCACGGACTGGCTGGAGAACTGACCTCTTGTCTTTGAAGTGTCTGCCCTGGATGCAGAGGTAATAAGCCACTCCAGTAAATTAGCATCAAAAGACAGACTGATGATACAGACGTTCAGCTGCAAGAGCAGCGCTAATGATCCACAGATCAATGAATAAACCCGTCTCAGTCTCAGATAGTGACGTCATTGAGCTCTCGCTCATGAACAAACTCTCTCCTGGTGTTCCTCTTTGCTGTAGTGCACTAGGTACGGTTTCACTGCAGCTTGAATGTGCCAGATTTCAGGAGGCCTTCAGCTAATGAGCGTAAGAGACTCTTGATATAGAGGGTGTGAAGTGCTTGATTCATACGCTGCTGGTTGGGGTTTGATCATTGATCTGGTGTGATGGATGCGTTCTCCAGCGATTGGCCACAGGACTTCCTCTCACAGGTCATGTCCTGTCTGCCCCTGTCCACCGCACACTTCCACAACATGTCCAGTGTCTTTGTCCCAGCCCCCTCGAACCGCGCCGGACAGCGCTGGTGGTCAGTGGGGTAGGGCCCTATGATAAAAGCGGATGGAATCGCAGAATCCAGTTATAAAAACTGAATTTACTGCGGAATGTCATGGAATTTGTCAGTTTGGATGAATTAATCAAAAGTAGGTCATTGCACTTAAACCAAATCATGATATGGGCTAGTATCTGTAAATATTAAGCAGCAAAAAGACTATTTAATTATGAATCATTGGTGTTCTGCGTGTCTCTGTGTGAATGAATGGCGCAGAAGCGCGGTTTCGTTTACTGCACACATACTAAACGCACATGACGATGATTTCAGCGTCGATGAGGACATAAATACATGAACAACATCTCCAAAACTGCTCTGTTATATCATGAGCATTTTACTGTTTCTTTTGAGAGAAACTATGGTCATGTCATATACATATAGAAATGTAAAGGTATTCACAGTAACCTGTCAAAATAAAAGTCTGGTTTCACTTGAAGATATATATTACTATTGTTTAATAGAATGTTCGTAATACTACTACTAGCTACTACTACTATAAATAAAATCATTAAAACTTTATTTTAGTAAGGAATATTCACACAATATTTCTTTCATGTTTTAATTGTAATAGTAACTTTGTTTGCCAACAAATAAAGTTTGTTTAATTTTCATTTGATTAAAAGATCAATTAAATTAATATTTTCTGCCTTCATTTGATAAGCAGAAAAATGTAAATATAAAACAGAGAATTTCTGAGGGGAGGAAAAAAAAACATTTTTTAGGGCTATTGTAAAAATAAACTTTAATAAATTAAGTTGTTTTTATGCATTCACATAATTAGACATGCTTAAACACAGAATTTGGTAACAATAAAACAAGGTTAGAAAAAAATAAAACACGTAATTAATTTATTAAGTCATTTTTGTTAACCATTTAATTAAATTGAGTTTCATCATTTTAATTAATTAGACTTGCTTTTTGATTAATAAAATGTTATTTAACCATTAATAGAGTCCAGAAAAATTAAAATGGGAAGAAAAAAAATAAAAAACATACCCCAGAAAAACCGGAATTTGGGAAAAAATAAAACGGATTTCATAGGGCTCTAATGGTGTCCCGCCACGACTGGACTTTATAGGATCAGCTGCAGTCGGCCGAGGTGAGACTGGAGATGAAGCCAAATCAGTCCTGTACATCTACTGACCTGTCATCCAAAACCAGCTTCAGCAGTTTCCTGAGATCGTGAAATCAGGCTAATGCAATGAATCAAGTCTTAGTATTAACGCAGGTTTCCCACAGATGTAGCCGGTCAGGAGCACGAGGCAATGATCACACTGCCACCCAGTGGAACGAGATTCACTGTCACTCAAGCCAAAGACAAACCAGTCCACAGAACATCTAGAAAATATTCCATGATCCCAAAAGATACTGAACAATTTAAACAAAGAAGGGAACTACTATCAGTAATCTTCAGCACAATTTACCAATCAAATCACGCTTCCGTTTTCAAATAGTACGGCTTGCTAGTTTCCAGTGATGCATGTTTTCAATGTGCTACAGGAACCTAGTTAACTAAAATGAGTGTCTGCAAGAAGACTTAAAAATCTGGACATTTTCAGGGACAGAAGAGATATTCTGATGAATAATACCAGGACAAACCTTTATTATTTAAACATTTAATACAAATAATCACTCATTTTTTCAATATGTAATATACATGTTTATGCCAAAATTCTTAATTAACATACAAAGTAGCAGCGCTGTCAATGTGTTACTGTTTAATATTAACTCGATATGTTTAACGCCTGAGCTGTATTGAGCAGAACCTGGAAGTAGTAGTCCAATCCATTATGAATCGATTTACTGATTTATTGAAAGTATAATTCAATAAATTTTGGCATAAAATATTAACTAGTATCAACAGTGTGATATGCTTCACTTCTAATAAATCTTTTTTATAATTATTATTCCTGTATAATAACTTCATGGTCATGTAATGCATGGAATATTTCTCACACCTAAAATGATTAAGAATGATTACTATACACCATACACTACATTATTCATTCAAATAAGGCTAAATCTAAAATCTTGATGCTAAAAGTTTATTATTTGTCCCCTATGTAAGATATTAATGAAGCGTTTAATAACAAATGACTTTGCTTGCAGGGAGAAAATGGGAAAGATTTCGTCCTCTGGTGTTTTCATGCACAAGTAAAAGTTTACAAATACTAGGAAATAAGCATTGTTTAATGATTAGTTACATTTTTTACGCTAATTCTTCACAAAATATTTTAAACTAAACGTATGTGAAATGTACATACATTTAAAGGTTATCTCTTTAAAAAAACAATGACAACCTCAAGTAGAGAGACGCAAAACAGAGGTAACAGTAGAGATAAGATATATGAAAGAATAATATTAACAAACAACACACAGTAAACAAGCGAGCGATGGCTTTAGAGGCGACATTGACAAACACACAATCTTACAGACGGCTTCAGGGATCAGAGGAAGAAACACTCAACAGGTCACTAGTTACACACATGCAGCACGGCCGTCAACGTTCAGCAGAGCCGTATTAAACATAATCAAACAAATCAATGCATTTACAGTATTGACTACAGCATAAAACACGAATAATACAAACATCTACTTTTCATACATATATTGATAAATATTTAATTAAAATAGTTTTTAATATAAAATGCAGAGTTTAGAAAATTGCATGAACAGCAACTATTTACACTGAAGTCAGATGGCAAATTTCTACATACAATGTGATTTTTAGTGTTTGGATCCAAACGACAGATGTGTCACATGACATGCAAGTTATAATAAATTTAAACCATATTTAATGGTGGTTTGAAATGATGGCTTCCAGTTCAAATAAGAATTTAATGAAACAAATGCCAAAGTCAAACTAGCAGACGGTCATTCACATCTCTGCAAAAACACAACAGCAAAAGAAAGGAAACACTACACAAGCGCTCAGCGCGGGCCTGGAGAATGTGGCACACACTGAGGCCCTTGATTTCTCCTCAGTAACACAAAACACATGCAGACGGAGCCCAGCTTGGGACGGAGCGGACGCAACACATCGACTACATGTAAATGACTCACACTGATGAAGTTCACACACCTGAGACCCACAACATTACATCAGAATCTGAACTAGAACGAGTCAATCACGTGAAGGAACCTGAAGAATGTTTTAGAAATAATAAGACTTTTTGCATCATTAACATGCCCCACCAATTCTCATTACTGTGCTGCTAATAAAATAATGATATATTATTTAAAGTGTAAAGCAATAATACTGTATGCCAGTATTTGTTGTGCAGCTTTTAATTTATGCTGATTTATGCTAATTTATGCTTTAATGAAAGACAACCATCTAATAAGAATCATCATCGAGAATAACGGACACATTACAACAATGAGAACGGGAAATGGAGAAAAAAGTCATAACGTGTCATTTCTTCTTCTTTTTTTTATTATTATTATTATTGTATATTTTTGTAATTTAAACATTGCAACCTTAGGTTCTGTGAGATTCGCCTTGTTAAAGATATAATTCACCCAAAATTGAAAATTTGCTGTTAATTAACTCACTGTCAGACCATCCAAAGGGTAGAACAGCAAAGAGGAGGCTCTGGATTACAGTAATAATGTTGCCAATAATGTTCAGTTTCGCTTCATAAGACCTCAATATATCGTCAGGGGCCATGGGGATTAATTTCATGTTGCCTGATATGCTTTTTTCTGACTCTCAAAGTGACGGTACTCATTGACTCTCATTATATGAATCACCAAGGAGCACGGTTTCAGCTAAAAATATTCGTTAGTGTTCTACTGAAGAATAAAAGTCACCTACATCATGGATGGTGTATGTGTCAGTAAACTAACAGCACATTTTCATTTTTGAGTGAACTATTCCTTTAACCAGTTTAACCAGTGCTGAGCTGCTGTTAAACCATCTGCGATAAAAGATCTTCAGTTCAGCTCTGTGTTTTGAATCAGTCTCAAACACAGCTGCATCGTTCCTCTGGCCGCAAAAGCATTTCGCGTTTGATCCCAATGAACGGCCACATCATAGTTAACTCCGATCTATAACCAGTCACCGACGCAGGTTATAAAAGCAAGGCGAGCTCACACAAAAGAGCGGACGGAGAGAGGAAAAGATCCCTCGCGTGCCGAGAGCTCTGCTGCGAGCAGACGTAGCACATTCTCTCACCACATGCTGTAACTAAACGCCTGGTCTTCACATTCACTTCTTCTGTCTAATAGGGTGTATCAGGATTTATCGCAGTGGGACAAAAGACTTGAGCAGGTTTGGCCCATGATTCATGTGTCACTGACAGGTGGTAGCAGAGTTCAATTCCTCCAGCGTTATTAGGATCAATGGGATTTCAGTGTGTAGGGAATGCCATAATCACATCATCAGAGAGAAACAAAAACACAAAACAAAAAAATTCCTCAAATGCTCCTGAGGAAACATCAGGGAAACACTCGTTGTATCTGATGTGCTTTCTCTGATCTGATTCTGACACACTCTGACAACCCTGATCAGGTTTGAGATCTACCTGTGCATGCTCAAGAACAAGAAGCTGAATCACAAGACCACCGACTCTGAGTGAGGGAGCATGTTCAGAAATACATGTGTCTCCCAACACATCATATGTGGTTCTTTGCTCAATTCTGCCACCTTGTGGCCAAATTAACCACAGTAGTAACTGTTTCAATCAAAACTTTGTCTAGCAGCTAGATGATGTTGGTGAGGCCAGAAAACAAATGAAAGTTTGCAGGGTTCGTGCAAGCATCTAAAGAGAGTGAATGCAGCTCTACATCATGAATTCAAAAGTCTGGGGTCAGTAAGATTTAAAACAATTTATACTTATTCAGCAGCAATACATTAAAAGTCAAAAGTGACATTTATAATGTTACAAAAGATTTCAATTTCAAATAAATGCTGTTCTTTTGAACTTTCTATTCATGTGTGAATTCTGAAAAATAAAATGTATCACTGTTTCTACAAAAACAATTGGCAGCACAACTGTTTTCAACATTGATAATAATCAGAAATGTTTCTTGAGCAGCAAATCAGCATATTATAATGATTTCTGAAGGATCATGTGACACTGAAGACTGGAGTAGTCAGCATAAAATTCAACATTTTAACACATATTCACATACAAAACTATTATTATAAATTGGAATAATATTTCACAATTTATTTTGAAATATATACAGCGTTGGTGAGCAGAACAGACTTCTTTCAAAAACATTAAACATCTTACTGACCCCAGACTTTTAAATGGTAGTGTACACTGAGCGGTGTTTACGTTATCTCTTTACGATATTGTGATGCAGAACTACAAATTTTCAAGAGAAAACTGCTGCTGAAATCTACCTTCAGTATCTTTATGAAGCCTTCATGCACATTATTTCTACGATTGTCCATCACATATTGTTTTCATTCCTTATGAGGAAACTGAACGCTCTACCATATTCACAACATAAAAACTCAGATAAATCGTCAATCACGGCCTGATTCCCACCACAACTTCATAACACACCCAACAGCATCAGACATATGAGCAATATCACATGAGTAGATAATCATAGCGTGCCGATATACAGCCATATTTCACGTCTACAAGTGTGATATTGCGTTTATACAACAGTTTGAAGGCATGAGTGTGTAAATACATACAAAATAACTGAGTGTCTTTAAAACCCCTCTTTTGTACAGAACTACTTCCTTCCACCACAGATTCATATCTAAAGTTTGATAGTTTAACAGCTGAACCCAAGCCTCTGTTACTAATTCCAAAACGTCACTTTAGAACTAGTAACGAAGGACCGTTGAGTTGCTTCATTAAAAGCTTATTGTATTATTGCAGTAAAAGCGATAGTAGAGTATTATGAGAGAGAGATTGACTGAGCGATCGTGATTACCTGCATCTGATACAGCATTCATTCTTCAGCTCAATCACATATTCACAATTAGTTTGAAATAGGCTCGTACTATCCTTTCATCTGTTAAGGGTGACTCCTGATGACAGCGCTGCTCAGTGCATTTGTTGGCTGCATACAAGCTGCTTTTGAAAGAAAAAAATAACTTCCTTGCTCAAAACTGCACTTTAGTATTTTTCAATAAAAAGTCTTTCTTGCTGACTCATAAAACAGTCTCTAATGGCGGAACAATGAAACTAAAATCACCATAACGAACACACACCGTTTACCAATACTAAATACTACTATTATTTATATAAATATTATTTATTGAATAATAATATTTAATAAACAACAACAGCCATTGTAAAAGTTACTTAGGCAATTCAGTCAGAAGTGCAAAGGCAGCGCTCTGATATACAGCACTGAAGTTACATAAACATGAAATTTTGCCAAAACTATTTGCTCTGGAACAAATAGGGAAAACGTACAAGCTCACCAAAATCTACATTGAGACATTTTTAGTGCACAAGATATGAACTTAACTTAAAGTGACAACCATCAGTTAATATTTAAAGTCTGTTTATGAAGTAATTACATAGACGTTCATTGTGGAAGAGCTTAAAGAGAGCACACTGAGCTTAATTGGAGCAGCAACCATTTTTAATAAATTTCATGTAATATTTATTAAAATGACAGGATTGTGCTAAATAAATAGTCTAAGTCATGTATTAACTTCATACATATTTTATTATGAACAACTATTATTAACAATATCTATGAAATTATACTTTTTCTTACTGATGTCACACTGAAGCTGTGTGATTTTCATAGTAGTGCACCCTTTAAGCACACCTTTCAATAATATGAAATCTTTAAAAATTACAGCACTGTAAAACCACAGACCAGCAATAAACTGTCAATTTATAATATTATGGATTTAAAGGTACAAGTCAGTAATGCTTGTGAAGTAATGTATTAGCGTAGCACACAATCTTGTACAGCTAGTCAGCTAACTGTGTTCTGTAACATCTGCACTATGTTGCTAAAACTATCTTTTGGATCTAACTCTAATTATTTCCCACATCCAAGTTCCAGGTTATAATATCCAAACGTCTGAACATTAATCTCTTAATTTTACAGTAAGTAGTGAAAATTACCCAAAATAAAGGCTTAAACATCTAAAAAAAAAAGCACATTTAAGGGGCTCCTCTTTTGGTGAAGTTTTTAGACAGCTTTCTAAATGGCCGCCAGACATTGTGAACACATGGAGACTCATATCTCAGTGTGCAATTTTCTAATTGACTTAAAATTATAGGAGGTATATAATAACAAACATATTAATTGGTTAAGACATAAAGTAGGATAATAAATTATTTTTTCTTTTTATAATCTGAGCTCAAAAGTGGAAGTGTGCTTAACGGATACGTGAGCTTAATAGGTACGTTTACCCTAATAGATTAATGAGACCAAAGACTGCACGTTAGATTTACCCAAAACGAAATATGTCTCATGTTTAACCACTATAGAGACATCAGAGCCAGCGGTAAACTCCAGAAGATCTGGCCAAGGTGAGGCGCTCTCTCTGCGGGTTCATGAGCACTGAACGTCCACTGACGCCCTGGAGCTCACATGTTCGCAAACGTCAAAGCAAATTTTCAAATAGGCGCTACCTTTATTAACAAAGCGCATATTTGAAGTCCAAACAAGTACATTCTGGCTTAAAATGCTCTTAAAACTACATTCCATTACACAAAACAGTATTATTTTTAAAATTATAGAAGATTTGGGCATCTGCCATAACACTCGCTGTGAGAAACATGGCAACTTCAGCAAGCGGAGTGATACAAATGGTGAAAAGAAAAGAACCGTTGAATAAATTCCAATACATTTCAATAAGCATGGGTGTGTTTAGAGTTAATTAACCACGTAATATGGATATGAGTGTGGTTCAGTCCACTCCTAACGTCAATCATCAGGTGTCATCTGCTCTATGAGGAACTAACAGAAAACGTCCCTCCAGCCACTGAACGATCCAAACAGTGCCACGTTTCACCTGGAATTAGCCGCATGGCAAAAACACAAGTGAAGAGAAACAGGAGATTGTAAAGGACATAAATTTCTGCTGAGTGCATCAGCTGTCTTCATCAATGGTCATGTGCCATAGAGCAGCTTCTCAAACTGAAATGCTCACGACCCCAGACCGTGATTGACAGTCTAATAATGGCGACACTACACAAGGCCATTCTTGATAAGCAACTCAGCGCTTCAGAACTAGGTCTTCTCAAGAGGATGCTGTGTCCGGCCTGGGAAAGCTGATAAGATGCTCGGCCCTCTTCACTTCAGAGCGGGAAGGGCCATCCGATTGGAAAGCTCAAAGTGCTGCTCTCTCTGGGATCAGCTGCTATCAGACAGGCTTTAATAGCTCACATGCTGGAGCTCTTGAAGGAAAAAAATTCCTCTGGGACTCAACCGCAGTCAAGATAAATATATTCAAGGGCTCATATCATAATATTACATCAATACAATTTTCTTTATAATTTTGAAATGCAAGAGTTTGCTGAAAACTATACTGTAATTTTCGAAACATAAACATCCTCTCAAAATAAAAATATTGAACTGTCTTTTCAAGTTTAGATATGGACAGGGTATTAATAAGGTTACTGACTTGTTCACTTACTTACCTTTTTTGATCATGCAAATTAAACTGTGAGGGCCAGATCTGTTCAATGTCAGGTAATTTGTTCTGCTATCCCAGTCGGGCCAGTAGTTTTGTCCCTGTCCTGCCAACTTCATAATTGGCCCCACCATAAAACAATGATCCATTTTTATTTTATCAATGTACTTTCATATTTGCAAGAAACATTTTAATGAAAGGGTCCATGAATTGAGGAATCAAATCTGAACACATTTTAAAACATCAGGCTTCATACACTTAGTGACTTTGTAAATATTTACAGAGAAAAATACTAAACGACTGAAGCCTGGAATACACCACACGATTTTTGCGCCTATTTTCCACCGATTAGAGTCTGGAAAAGTTGACACTAGTGCCAGTCTGCAGATTCCAGTTGAGCGATTCCACTGATAATCCAGTAGTGTATGATAGTCACAGACTCCAATTTTTTTTAGCTTCAGAATCTGACTCCAACCAGTCGGAGATCAAACGTTTGATATTTTCAGCCGATTTTAGAACACATTGTTTTCATTTGTCAAGCATCTGTTATCGGAAGGACTTCAAAGTCTGGTAGTGTATGACCCTCAGTCTCTTAGTGTATGATGCCCAGTTTTCCTTTTGTCACTATTTACACAGTCGGTAAGTGTATGATGCCTAGTGTTTTAAAAATCTGTTCAGATTTTAAAAGTTGTGGTGTATTCCAGCCTTGAGGATCACACACTAACCGAGCTCCAAACACAACACAAATGGGTGCAAAAGCTTCCGTTTACCATATTTGATCAGCTCTATGTATGTGTCATCTAATGTTTGTGTGTAAACACAAGCCTAAATTAAATCTGTTTACCATATACAGCGATAGTCTTCAAAAGACATGGATTAAACCGTGTACAAAGTCTATATTTGAAATGTCAGCAAGTAGTCTACTAGTGTGTGTCGTAAAGTATGACATCCTGAACTGCAGGAATACTACTGATACGCCTCATTTTACATAATTATCATCATCATCATATCTCCAGATCACTTACCGTCCAGAGACGCGCTTCCTCAGCGCGTGACCGTTGGCGTAACGTCCGTTAACATTCAAAAAGACTGCGCGGGAAGAAGCCACGTGTGACGCATGCGCGTTGGAATCTTTTGGCGATAAAACGAGGCATAAAAGCAGCGACATTTCATTATATTAGCCGTGTCTTTATGGCTAAGCACGAATAAATAAGACTAGCCTCAGAGCGGTATGCATCCCATGATTCAACATGTTGAGGAGGAACTCACGATATGATTTGTTCAGAAAACAATTCCAGTTAAATTAAGTGTTATTTAATCTGGAAGTAAAACACAACTATTAGTGCATAAATGAAATGTGTATTTTGTAAAATGCAATTGTCACTCAATTAGATGCACCACCATTAATACCTTTGTGTGCTACTGAACAATTTTAAAAATGTAGTTACTGATGAAAATTTTAATGCGTAAATAAATCTCTAAAAAACTTTAGAGTGCCTGCAGTGCCCTACAAACTGAACATGTTCGCTCCTGGATTGGAATCTCACTTCAGATAGTGGAACGTTCACTTGTGAAGTCTACTTCATAGGCCACTTAAACAGTCGACTAGAACATACATTAATTTGAACTACTTTTCCAACATAAATCCAACGACTTGAGTTTGTCCCCAGACCCAGCTCCACAAAACTCTAGGCAAAATTATAAACTAATTAATTACTAAAGGCTTTCTTACCTAAAGGAGTTTTGTGGAACCCTTCACGCATGGCATGTGAAAGTAAGTGGAATTTAAAAACTGGATAAAACTTTACACAGACACGGTCAGTAAACATTTTTATCACAACCGTCTCATGTGAACAGATATAAAGCTGAGTGGCTCTGCTGCGGACACTGCATGCATTGCCTGGCCCATTTACTTCCATTGTAAGTGTCTTACTGTAACTGTTGTGGTTTTTGCAGTTATTAAACAAAAAGCATTTTTGAAATGACAATCTTATGTGGTAATGGACATTATTAAAGTTCCACAGCTGCTGTCAACAGAGCTTCAGGTGAACCTGAAACATCCCTTTAAAGCAGCAGAAGAGATGCACAGATGAAACAGTAGTTTCAGTAAAAGCGTTAAAGTCTCTTCACTTATTCAAGCCGTATATAATATGTGCATGAACATATAATGTTGTCCATCCTGTTTTCTGCATCACAGATCGAAGGTGTGTGTTGGGGAAGTGGGATTGATGTATTGATTCCTTATTTGGTGCTTAAAGTTTCTTCCTCATCTTTCCTTTCTTGAAGCCTCCACGACCAAAGCCGGATTTCATGACTTCATGCAGACGCTGTCTTCCTTTGGCACGGAGCTTCTTCATGCCGCCGCTCTGCAGAAACTGCTGCTTGACTTTGCGTTTGCGCTGCTTGAGGATCTGTTCGCGGTTCTTCAGCTCGGATCGCACGCGTGAGCCGCTCTGCTGCTGCTCCGGCTGCGAATGAGCTCCTCCTCGTCCCCTGCGACCTGCAGAAACCACAACACAAATACTCATCATAAACAAAGCAGCGGTGACTGGTGTAGACTTTTTCTGGTCAGAATAAATTGCTCTGAAGAGGTTTTGAAGCCAGTAAGATTCATTGTTTAGACAACAAAGTTGAGTTACGGTTTGGAAAGGTAACTCCAGAATACACTCATACATACATATATATATATATATATATATATATATATATACATATATATATATATATATATATATATATACATATACATACATATACACACACATACATATACATATACATACACACACACACACACACACATACACGCCTGAAGCTTTTCACAGTATTCCATATACGCACCGTTATATTTTTGGACAGATATCTTTTATCATATGTGACCATGGACCAGTCATAAGGGTCATAAGGCTGAATAAATAATCTTTCCATTGATGTATGGTTTGTTAGGATAGGACAATATTTGGCTGAGATACAACTATTTGAAAATCTGGAATCTGAGGGTGCAAAAAAATCTAAATATTGAGAAAATCACCTTTAAAGTTGTCCAAATGAAGTCCTTAGCAAAAATGAAGTTTTATTATATTTACAGTAGTAAATTTGCAAAATATCTTCATGGAACATGATCTTTAATTAATATCCTGATGATTTTTAGCATAAAAGAAAAATGGATCATTTTGACCCATACTATTTTGCACCAAATATACCTGTGCTACTTATGACTGCTTTTGTGCTCCAGGGTCACACATATGAGTTCTTAAAGGATGATCAATAGCTGTCATATAAGTATTTCTAGCTCCTGAACAGATTCTTTCCATATATGAGTGTTTTTCGAGCTTTAAATAGTTCACTCTGTTCTAAGCTCACTGCAATCCTTAACACACAGTTAGATTAATAATAGTACATAATATTAGAATAGTTTTCACTTAGAAATAGGCATAATTCTATGTATTATATTGAATCAAGATCAATGAAAATATTCTACATGACATGTAATGAAGTGGAATGAGTTTAGACCACACTCTTCTGTTCTTACCGCCAAAGCTCCTCCCTCTGATCGCTCCTCCTGTTTCTCCATCCGAGTCTCTGTCATCGATCTTATACTTCTTCTTCCATTCTTCATAACTGGACCAAAGTCAAGAAATCCAACTGACAAGCGAATATCAGCCTCAAACCTTTACAAATCCACATGACATCAACACTGAGTCTGTTAGGGCTGTCAAATAAAAACTCGAATTTCGAATATTTGTTGAGTTTAAATTAAAAATTCGCATTCGAATTTTAGATGTGCATCAGGCAGCATTGTTAGTTGCACACGAGATGCGATGAGGAGCTGTTGTTCATTCAAAATACTGCGGAAAAAGAGAACAATGCGGAGAAGATCTTTTTTTACAGCAAAACTGAAACCAAGCCGTTCACACAGAACGCATATTTATCACATTTTCTAGAAGGACATCTATCAGCGTTGCACTCGTGTCTCGCACAAGAGAGCCACATGTTTAGAAAGCCATGGAAAATTAATGCAAGTTCAACTTTTAAAAAACATGTCTCGAGACTTCATGACGTTTTTTTTTTCCATCCCACTGCACTTTAAATGAAAAAAGTTCTCTATGTGATTGGTTTTCGGTCCTTTGTATTCAACTATACATACATACATGATGCTGTTATGTTTCTAATTGTTTAAACAACTTAATTATATTTGGTTTATAAACATTATGCACTTCATAAATGAGAGTTTGGTGCGATAAACATATTCGTTTGAAGGAACACTGTTAACGCATCTGTCACCAATACTGGCATGCCATCAATGAGACAGAAAAACAGCTAACCTTTCTGCTTCGTCCAGATCCTCAGAGCCGCTGCAGTTACATAAAAATACAGGCTTCTTTACGAAAAACACCAACTAGTGTCAAAAGGTGAATTTACATTTTCACTGAGCTTCGTCTGCTGTTTTTTATGCAGCATCTAAAAACTGTTTCAAATACTTGTGTTGGTGCGAACTGGTCTTTGTCGTGAACGATTCATTGGGGATGTTATTCATTTAAAGTAGTTATGAAATGAAAATTCACCTGATCTATTTTCTAAAAGCATGCTATAGATCTTATTGTGAACAATTCATCCATGCATGTGTTTACATTTTTACCTTAAACTCCGCCCCCGCAAGCTCTTTCGAGTGCCACGCCCACATCTCAACATCCAGTCAACAACAGATATTTAATCTTTCAATAATCCGTTTAAAAAATACAATAACTTGCTCCACTTCTGAAACAACTTTCCACTGACATCACCAATCTTTCTTATTTTTTAATCACTTGTCAAATAGAGACACTTTTCACCCTCCAGTCCATTCACCATAGACAGAGCTGCTCTCCATCACTTTGACTTTAAAGATGCAGTAAGCTTTCCATTGATGTATGGTTTGTTTGGGGACACTTAATTTCTAACGATTATCGTCAATTTGATTTCATATATACTATTTAAACTAAACTGAGCTAGACAATGACATCTCTGAATTCAATAATGAAATGCCTTTAACTGAAAATTGAGTGTTTAATCTTATTATTATACATTACTGACACTCTATCCTCCAATTTGATACTGTTAAGTGCTTTGACACAATCTGTATTGTTAAAAGCGCTATATAAATAAAGGTGACTTGACTTGACTTGTTAGGATAGGACAATATTTGGCTGAGATACAACTATTTGAAAATCTGGAATCTGAGAGTGCAAAAAAATCTAAATATTGAGAAAATCGCCTTTAAAGTTGTCCAAATGAAGTTCTTAGCAATGCATATTACTAATCAAAAATTAAGTTTTGATATATTTACAGTAGGAAATTTACAAAATATCTTCATGGAACATGATCTTTACTTAATATCCTAATGATTTTTGGCATAAAAGAAAAATGGATAATTTTGACCCATACAATGTATTGTTGGCTATTGCTACAAATATACCTGTGCTACTTATGACTGCTTTTGTGCTGCAGGGTCACATATTATAAACATTAAAGGTGCAGTAAGTGATTTTATGAGAAACAAACAGGCCTTGACCCAAAAAGATCACACCCCTATCTTGATAGCTCCGCCCCAAATTCATGAACATACTATGCAGCACAGGCACCGCCCCCAACATGAGTGGACACGCCCCTTACTGCTGATTGGCTACAAGTGTTTTGGTGCTCAGTCCGTTTCTCAGAAATCGCTTAACATCATCAGATTCTGTAAAGCTGCTTTTGGAAACAATGTTATGAAAAGTGCTAAACAAATAAAACAGACTGTTTTCAAGAAGGATACAAGCTCTTCCTCCTCTTTTTGCTGTTGACCACCTGTCCACTTTCTGTCCTGATTTTCTTGTTTTTGTCCTCTTTGCCCGTGTCTCTGACGAAGCGCTTCCTCTTGCAATCCCTGCGGTGAACACGTGTGATTTCAGCATAAGCAGACAGTGCTGCATGTGGAATCATGGGAAGGAGCTGCTCACCATTTCATCAGGCTCTTGTGCTGGTTTATCGTGTTGCTCTCGTCTCCCATCAGGTCCAGAACCGCAGAAGAGGCCTGATGCTCAAAAGAGCCGCTGTCACCGCCGAGGCTGAGCCTGAACACACACACACACACACACACTGAACGTCTATGCTTCCCACTGAACATGCAGAATAATGCAGTGGTGCTCTCGTACCCGCGCTCGGAGTTGAAGTCTTTGGGTCTGTACGGGATGTAAAACTCCTCATCTTTTCCTGATTTTCTGGTCTTTTTGCTCTTCGGTCCGTCCGCTTCATCATTTTGCTTTCGTTTTTTCCCTCCAACCACCTCTGAAAACACAGTCTGGAGAACATGTGGACAAAAAAAAAAAATAATACAATCACGATTTTGATCAATATTGCGATTTAGATTTTATTCACAATTTTGACGATATGTGACCCTGGAGCACAAAAGCAGTCATAAGTAGCACAGGTATATTTGTAGCAACAGACAGCAATACATTATATGGGTCAAAATTATCCTTTTCTTTCATGTCAAAAATCATTAGGATATTAAGTTAAGATCATGTTCCATGAAGATATTTTGTAAATTTCCTACTGTAAATATATCTAAACTTAATTTTTGATTAGTAATATGCATTGCTAAGAACTTCATTTGGACAACTTTAAAGGAGATTTTCTCAATATTTAGATTTTTTTGCACCCTCAGATTCCAGATTTTCAAATAGTTGTATCTCGGCCAAATATTGTCCTATCCTAACAAACCATACATCAATGGAAAGATTATTTATTCAGCTTTCAGATGTTGTATAAATAAATAAATCAATAAAATGGACCTTTATGACTGGTTTTGTGGTCCAGGGTCACATATTTCCTTACACAAACACACACACTTCACATTCATAAGCTCATTTTGGCATTTATGAATTTGAATTCTAAACGCTTTTCAAAAGGAAACCAATTAGAGCTTTTGTGCCTTTAGAATAGACAATGCAAAAATCATTAAAACTGTAACATCTCTATATGAAACACAAATATGGGTAATCATACCATCAAAACCATAAAAAAAAAAAACAGACTGAAAAAGGAAACTCAAAATAACAGAAACTAGCTGCTTTACATGTTTTAAACGCTTTAAAGGTTTTTGTACACAAGTATGCCGTTCGCAAGCTTTGACTTTTCATTTTGAAATCATCATTAATAAAGTGAAAACACTGTAAAACTTCAGTAATGTTGTGCTTGACCACATATCTTAAGTAGTTGTGAAGAATTTCACTGGTTTTTAAACTGCGTTTGGAATACAGTTCAAGGCAGGCAACTAATGAAAATAACTTCATGATGACATCTTATCAATCATATCAAGCGTACCATTTTTGGAAGCCGGTTTTATTGGCTTCCAAATATCAGCTATTTAAGGGCACCACATCTTTGCATAAATAACAATTACATTAAATGACCAAATTCGAAACACACCTTCTTAAAACATACCATCAGGAAAGATGATGAACCCAGAAGATGAACATAACGCACTTGTTTCAAGAAAACGTTTCATGTGGCTTAATGCATTATAACAGTGATATTAAAAGACCGAATTCGGGTGTACAGTGTATTAATAAAACATACAGGCAAGCAAACAAGCAAAAATATATGAATATATGAATGCAGCACACAAAGTTTTCTTCATAACGGTTTTCTGTTGGTGAGAAAAAAGTAAAAATGTCCTATTTGTATTATGGTGCCGTTATCTTACAATGTTTCATGTTTTTCAGAAATCGTATAATTTTATTAGGACTTGATTGATCACACAGCCCTCGTTCAGCTCAAGACTAGATGCAATCTGTTTTAAAGCATGATGTTTAGAAGCAGATGAAGCGGTCCAGTCGTTAGCGTATCTGAAGCTCACCTGAAGCTCCTCGTCCTCCTCGAGCTGCGGTTCGGTTCTGGTTACGGCAGGAACAGCGGACTCGACTATCCGCTCCGCTCGCGCTTTAGAAAACTTGTCGAGCAGTCGATCGTCTCGTGAGCGCTTGGCTCGCATCACCTCGCTGGCGCTGCTTTTGTTGTTGGAGTTGATTTCAAAGATAGTCTGAGGAAACAAGAATATGAATAATAATTCATAATATCTTGACATTAAATGTTGCACGTACTGCAAAAATGAATACCTTCCTCAGTATTTTTGTCTTGTTTTCCAGAAAAAATACATAAACATCCTTTAAAATCAAGATATATTTACAGGAGATGCAGTTTTATGTAAGAAATGTAACAAAATGAAGTGAGTTTATGATATAAACAAGAACAAATCTCTGTCAATGGGGAATGAAAACTAGTTTTCCCTTTGAATTATTGAATGATGAATTGATGAATTTCAACAAGACTGCTTATTTTAAGTAATTTTGCTTCTCAAGTAAATGTATCATGATTTACGAATCTTTAAACAAAAATACTGACATTCTTGAAGTGTAATCAGGAGGTATGTGCAGTAAAAGTTATTTCTATATTCTAGTGGTTGAGAGCAGAGCTATTTTATTTTTATTTTTTATAATTAAATAAAACAATTCTGATCTGTTGGAAGCTGAATTTTTCAAACTTTGAAGTCTTGCTAATAAAACTCATTGTGAGCTCCATAGACATTTATATTAAGAGACCACAATGATGCATTGAATTTCCTTAAATTGTCTTTACTTGCACTTAAAAGGGTCCTAAGAGTCTTAAATTTAGCTTCATGAAACCTGCAGAAGCCCTGCCTCACGCATGGGTCATATGGAGCCATAATGTAAGGCTTTTAGGATGTTTTAGTCATTTTTTGCAGTTTGGCCAAATAAAGCTTTCCTTTACATGAGAACAGCTCAATTTTTTTTTGCTCCTCAGGCATCACTGAAGAATCTATGGAAGCCCGTTTCCGCCACTGAATAAAACAAATAAAAAAAAAAGGTAATTGCGACATTTTATCTCGCAATTCTGACTTTATTTCTCAGAATTGCGTGATAAAAAAAAGAAGGAAAGCACCAGGCCCAGACGGTGTGTCACCAGCCTGCCTAAAAATCTGTGCTGACCAGCTGGCCCCCATCTTCACACAGATCTTCAACAGATCTCTGGAGCTGTGCGAAGTCCCCTCATGCTTCAAACGCTCCACCATCATCCCCGTCCCAAAGAAACCCAAAATTACTGGACTTAATGACTACAGACCTGTGGCTCTAACATCTGTGGTCATGAAGTCATTTGAAAGACTGGTTTTGGCTTATCTGAAGTCCTCCACTGGACCCTTACTGGACCCCCTGCAGTTTGCCTACAGAGCAAACAGGTCTGTGGATGATGCAGTCAACATGGGACTGCACTTCATCCTGCAGCATCTGGACAGACCAGGGACTTATGTGAGGATCCTGTTCGTAGACTTCAGCTCCGCTTTTAACACCATCATCCCGGACACCCTTCAGAACAAACTAACTCAGCTCTCCGTCCCCACCTCCGTCTGTCAGTGGATCACCAGCTTCCTGACAGACAGGCAGCAGCTAGTGAGGCTGGGAAAATACACATCCAGCACTCGTACGATCAGCACTGGAGCTCCTCAGGGCTGTGTTCTCTCCCCACTGCTCTTCTCCCTGTACACTAACGACTGCACATCTAAAGACCCCTCTGTCAAGCTCCTGAAGTTTGCAGACGACACCACACTGATCGGCCTCATCCAGGACGGTGACGAGTCTGCTTACAGACAGGAGGTTAAGGAGCTGGCTGTCTGGTGCAGTCTTAACAACCTGGAGCTCAACACGCTCAAAACTGTGGAGATGATCGTGGACTTCAGGAGGAACCCCTCTGCACTCCCCCCACTCACCATCATGAACAGCACTGTGACTGCAGTGGAGTCATTCAGGTTCCTGGGCACCACCATCTCCCAGGACCTGAAGTGGGACAATCACATAGACTCCATTGTGAAAAGGCCCAGCAGAGGTTGTACTTCCTTCGCCAGCTGAGGAAGTTCAACCTGCCACAGGACTTGCTGAATCAGTTCTACTCCGCCATCATTGAATCCGTCCTCTGCACTTCAATAACTGTCTGGTTCAGCTCAGCTACCAAATCTGACCTCAGAAGACTACAGAGGGTAGTCCGGTCTGCTGAGCGAATCATTGGTACAACCCTCCCCACTCTCCAAGAACTGTACTCATCCAGAGTGAGCAAAAGGGCTGGCAAAATCACTCTGGACCCCTCACATCCAGCACACTCCCTCTTTGAACTGTTACCGTCTGGTCGACGCTACAGAGCTCTGAGCACCAGAACGACCAGACACAGGAACAGTTTCTTCCCTCAGGCAATCCATCTCATGAACACTTGACATTAAAAGTGGAACACACAACACTATTATAAATTATTTATTCAACACACATACTTATTTTTTCATTTCAGATTTGCACATATTAGACCTGTACACCATAATTGTCTATATATTGTGTTTTTGCTATTTGTACATTGTCTATTTGTAAATTATTCTTTTATTATCTGTGCCCTGTCCTTTTGCTGTCTTTCTGTTGCACTGTAGAGCTTCTGTCACAAAAACATATTCCTCGTATGTGTAAGCATACCTGGCCAATAAAGCTCATTCTGATTCTGATTCTGATTCTGATATAAAATCTCGCAATTCTGAGAAATGAAGTCAAGAGTTGTGAGATTTAAACTCGCAATTCTGAGAACATATCAAGTCTTTCTTTTTCCTCAGAACTGGAACTTATAACTCACAAATGTGAGTTTATATCTCACAATTCTGAGAAAAAAGTCAAAATTGTGAGATCAAAAAGTTGCAATTACCTTTTTTATTTTTTATTCAGTGGTGAAAATGGGCTTCCATAAGAATCAGAGTGATTGGTTTCGAACACCGTGAGGAGAGTAAACGAAGACAGAATGATCATTTTGAGCCTTCAAACAGAAGTGTGTGATGTTTCACGATACTGATCATAAGAGGAACAACTGAATAATAAAAGACGTACAGATTTAGCCTTGTAGCCCTTGATGGAGTCCACCATCAGCAGCCGGTCCAGCTCCATCGGCTCCAGTCCAGAACCTGGAGGACACAGAACAGCTCAGAACAGAACCAGCATTCCCGCACGCTTACAGAGATCCAGAGATCGTCTGCGATATACCGGTAAAAATTCTCCCCACGATAAGAATTAGTCTTCCTGTGATAATAACGATAAAGTCTAGTTGTTGACATTTCTGTGTGTGACCATGCGGAGCGACATCGTGGAAGGCGGACGTGAAACTGAGGAGGAGTTTATCACTAAACGAGGAGCTCCTTCTACAATCTGGAACTGGTTTGGTCAGGGCTATAGTGCACAAAAAAATCGGTCTGAATAAATGTAGTCCAGTAGCACGTGTGCGATACAGTTTTGCATGTTAAACCTGTTGTCCGACAAAGATATCATTTACTGACATGCTTTTTCTCCAAACTTAACAACATAGCTGAGTGTTTGAAATACTTCTTTTTGTGACCAGATGTGGTTTCATATTACAGAATGATAGTATTATATACAGTGATAAAGTCGATTAGCCTTGCATTATAAATATACTTTCCTTGTAAAAAAATTACCCAAGATTGCTTGAAGAACACAGATAAACCATATGTGACCCTGGACCACAAAACCAGTCATAAGGGTCAATTTTTTGAAATTGAGATTTATACATCATCTGAAAGCTGAATAAATAATCTTTCCATTGATGTATGGTTTGTTAGGATAGGACAATATTTGGCTGAGATACAACTATTCTGCAAAAAAAATCTAAATATTGAGAAAATCACCTTTAAAGTTGTCCAAATGAAGATCTTAGTAATGCATATTACTAATCAAAAATTAAGTTTTGATATATTTACGGTAGGAAATTTACAAAATATCTTCATGGAACATGAGCTTTACTTATTATCCTAATGATTTTTGGCATAAAAGAAAAATCGATAATTGTGACCCATACAATGTATTGTTGGCTATTGCTACAAATATATAAAGTACTTATGCCTGGTTTTGTGCTCCAGGGTCACATATATTTTGTGCAATCATATGTTTATTGTCTTCAAGTTTCATCAGTTCAAATTTCTCTATCTCCGTTCTGCGTTTTATTCAGCGATAACTGGATACCTTTGTCCATATTAGGGATTTCACGGAGTGTTGTACTTCTGCGATGCATGTGGAGTTTCTGCGCAAGAGCGCCCTCCGGCTTCCAGTATGAATTAATCAGTCATTACATTACGTGTGTACTCAGTAATGCTCACAACACCCTATTTTGAGTAAAAATAGGAAAGATAATACTTTTCTCTAAAGAAACAGGATTCCCTGAATTATCGTCATTGGTAACGTTATCGCAATAAATACCAGAAATATCGTGATATATTTTTAAGCTCATATCGCCCATCACTAACCCACACTCACCCAGCAGAGGGTGAACGGCCATGGAGGACAGGTCGGTGTTCTTGGCGCGTTTGATGGACTCGGCGGAGGGGTTCGGCCGGGACTTTAGGTACTGCTTGTAAGCGTTCTCAGAGATGCGCCGGAGGTTCTGGAGATCCAGCGAGTTCTCGTGAGCCGTCAGCAGCTGCGACTCTTCATCGTCCAGGATGCTTTGAGGAACGCGGCCGAACACGCCATCAGCATCTGAAGACCAGAGACAGAGGACAGGGCGTAAATTAACTCATCTAACAGTAAGGGGAGGACAATAAACATAAAATTTCTCAAGTGCAGTTTTTGAAGGGGACACAAATAATACAGCCAAAATCATACTTGTGAGGATAGACGTGTACACAGCATGGAGACCGTGTTTAAATATGAGTTCAGTTCATAGGTTCACCACGCGGTCATATAATTATTAAATTATTTTGCATCCTCCACATAGTATTTTATGTTTTGTCTGGGACTGAGGACGTCTCTTATTTAGATATTCAACCGCAGCAAGCCCACTGATCTGCCTCTTACATTTACATTTAGTCATTTAGCAGACGCTTTTATCCAAAGCGACAAATGAAGACAATAGAAGCAATCTAGGGCTGCAATTAACAATTATTTTGATAATCGATTAGTTGGCTGATTATTTTTTCGATTAATCGAATTAAAAAAACGCTAAATTTTCTTCGTTTATTTTATTGACAAAAACACTTTCACATTCTGCCCAGTGTCCTTCAAACAAACGTGCCAACTGAATGCTATAAAAACATACAGTGCTTAATTTATTAGACCACCTGTCATAAAGAGAAAACACAAATATTTTAGGAATCTGTCAAAGAATTGTTTAAAACTAAAAATATTATTGTCATTTATTGGGCAAATAAACTGAAACAACTACATTTTTATTCACATAATAAAAAAATAGCCTCCTGTCTTTCATAACAGCATTCTTGCTGGCATTGTTTAGCTGCTTTTTGACTGTAATTGGGTATCTGAAAAAATATTTTATAGATCTTTCATTCTTTCATAGATAACAGAAATAATTATATTATAGCATTAGAAATAGCCCACTGTCACTAAAGAGCTTACGCATATTGGAAGATTAACCAATACAGATAGCTAAAAAATGATTTTAGTAAACACCAATACTGTTAGTTTAGAGCAGCAGTGGCACAAATTAAATACATTTGTTTTAATAAATTTGTTAAGCACTGTATATAGGCCTATAGTTTAAATCTCTTCATCAAAAATTAAGATAATAAAGACGAATAAAAACAAATTCAGTGTTAACCTACTCTTTGATCACAGTCAGGTTTACTGTAATTTATTTATCCTGTAAAAGGCGGCTATGAAGCTCTGATATTTATATTCAGACAACTATACGCAGTTATCCCTTTACAGTTCCTACTCTCATAAAATACGTGCACTACGTGTTGACTTTTAAACCTTAATGTATCGTTCAACAACAGATATTTCAGCACAATGAATGTTTTTGCGCTGAATATTAATCCCTCTCTGATGCGCGTTCACGCGTCCGCCGCGCTCGCGCTCATTCAGTAATTCGGTCATTTAAACTTAACACAGACTGTCAGGATGGGACTTTATGCAAAAATGCTCGCGTGAATTTGTGACATTTACAGATAAGGATATGAGCGTAAACTGAGCGTTTTTGCGCTGAGGATGCACACGCATCTGTCAAAGCATCTGACAGGACAGTCATTACACTAGTGCATTAACTTAAAGCTGAAAATAAAGAATTCTCATGTTTTGTGCAGCTTGGATCACGTACTTCTCCCGCAGCATCTCATTCTGTTTCCAGTATTTTTAGATGCATTTTGGCCACAGAAATGCGTTATTCAGTGCTGTGATTTGACGCGACACGTGCACTGTGGGCAGACCCGATTTTCATTATCGATTATAATCGATTTTATCGATTAGTTGTGGCAGCCCTAAAGCAATCAAAACCAACAATAGAGCAACAACATGCAAGTGTTATGACAAGTCTATTGAGCAAAACCCAGCACATCGGTAGGGCTACAATATTAGCCTAATATCAGTTCACACACAGGCTTATCGCCCTGTTATTTGGAGTGGGTGACTTAAGCGACAATATTAAACAAGCTAAGCTAGGTAACCTTATAAATCACTCATAGAAAAATACATCAGATATCATCTTTTTTTTTGTCATGCCTAATTTGTTAATGATCCAGCATCATCCGTATAAAGAGAAAGAATCACTTCATCCGATGTTTAAAGTGAATAAAATAGCCTTGACAGCCTATTTACACACAACTACTGCAGAACTCTGCTCTCTCCACCAGACTCTGTGTGTGTGTGTGTGTGTGTGTGTGTGTGTGTGTGTGTGGGGGGTAAAGGGGGAAAGCAGGCAGTGGACCAAACCACTGTGAGGCAAGGGAGGGGGGACTCGAAACGTTTCTAAACTTAAAATTCTTTTTTGCGTTTATATTGTTTTTCTACCTACACAATTATTTTAAGTATATGTCCATTATATTATTTACAATACACAGAGCATTAGCTAAATACACACACACACACACACACACACACACATACATATATATATATATATATATATACATACACTGCCACTCAAAAGTCTGGGATCAGTAAAATTTTTAATTATTTTAAGGGAGTCTCTTCTGCTCATCAAGGCTGTATTTATTCGATCAAAAATACAGAAAAAAACAGTAATATTGTGAAATCTTATTGCAATTTCTAATATTGGTTTCCTATTTTAATATACTTTAAAAAAAGAATTTATTTCTGTGATGCAGCACTGTATTTTCAGCATCATTACTAAATTCTTCAGTGTCACATGATCCTTCAGAAATAATTCTAATATGCTGATTTATTATGAGTGTTGAAACTGTTGTGCTGACCCCAAACTTTTGAATGACATTGTATATGGTAACACAAAATTTCTTTTTTAAATAAATGCTGTTCTTTTTCACTTTTTATTAATCAGAGAATCCTAAAAAAGCATATGTATGTATGCATGTATGTATGTATGTGTATATGTATGTATACATCTAAACAAAACATGATGTGCACCAGTACAGTTATTACTCGGTTTTAATTTCCGTACGTCCATAGCGTTTGTGATACCTGGTGTGTGTTCGAGGAGGGCGAGCTGAATGGGTCGACCCAGGAACAGATGAAGATCATAGAGGTAAGGCACTTCATCAGGACACACCAGACTGAAGGCGGTTCCTCCTCTGCCGGCACGAGCCACGCGACCTGAAAGACCGAGACGAGTGTTAGAGCTGCGCCTCACAGTGCTGGACGACGGTCAGTCCGATCCACACACACCGACTCTGTGCAGGAAGAGCTTGGCCTTGGACGGGAAGTTGAAGTTGATGGCGTTATCCAGCAGCGGTATGTCAATACCACGGGCCGCTACGTCCGTCACCAGCAGCACCATGGCCTTGCGGTGCACAAAGCGGCCGATGTTGATCTTGCGGGCCGTCTGGTCCAGAGCGCTGTAGATGTAGGCGCACTCAATGCCCTCGACCGTCAGGAGCTGCAGACACAGACACAAACACAACAGATGAACCACGAGCTGCTCAAGCATCCAGTCCTGTCCTGTTTTACCTATAAAGCCCTGAATGGTTTAGCACCTCAGTATTTGAACGAGCTCTTATTGCATTAGTCAAGTCACCATTATTTATATAGCGCTTTTTACAATGCAGATTGTGTCAAAGCAGCTTTACAGTATTAAACAAGGCAAGGCAAGTTTATTTATATAGCACATTTGGTAATTCAAAGTGATTTACATAAAAGGAATTAAAATAATCATAAAAAAATAATCACAACAATAAAAACAAGGAATTTAAAATGATTTAAAAATTGATTAAAATGAATTAAAACAGTTTTATCTCTAATAGTATCGATCTTGGAAGTAAAGTAGTTCATAAAATCATTACTACTGTGCTTTTGGGAAATGTCTGTACCTGCTGATGTAATATGTTTTTGTTAATTTAATTTAATTGGGGGCAGTCGTGGCCTAATGGATAGAGAGTTGGACTTGTAACCCGAAGGTCGTGGGTTCGAGTCTCAGGTACGGCAGGTCAATACCACGGCTGAGGTGAGACCCTTGAGCAAGGCACCAAACCCCCCAACTGCTCCCCGGGCGCCGCAGCATTGGCTGCCCACTGCTCCAGGTGTATGTTCACTACTGTGTGTGTGCACTTGGATGGGTTAAATGCAGAGCACAAATTCCAAGTATGGGTCACCGTACTTGGCCACACATCACTTCCCTTTCCCTTTCCCCCTTAATTTAGCCACTGTATTGAATAAATACTTGGGGTTGTGTTTGTTTTCTTCTAAAAACAAGTTTTTTTGTCTGGATATTTTTCCTTTTTCTGTATATTTTTATTACTACTGTTACTTATAATTTATTGTATATTCTCTTTAATATTAGTGTTTTATTACCTTAACTTTATGCATGTTTGCACTATGTTTGTACTTTCCGTACCAGAAGCTCTTAACACCAAGACAAATTCCTTGTGTGTGTGAACACACTTGGCAATAAAGCTCTTTCTGATTCTGAAAAGAGATCTGATCTAGCAGTTTTTAAGGCTTTTCTGTAAGAGAAAGTACTTTCCTGCCATGCAATATGAAATACCTCCATTTTCCAGGCTTCTCTCTTTAGGGTGCGAGTGTGCTCATTATACCACGGTGTCGAACTGTTTCCCTTAATCCTCCTTAAGCGTAAAGGAGCAAACATATCTATAGCTATACATTATAGTCCTTCACGTCCACTATGATCTCAAAACTCTGGCCATTTGATAATACTTAGAATATCAAAATCGACTGCGGGTGGCAGATCCTTTTCCTATTTAGCGCCCAAACTCTGGAACAATCTACCTAACACTGTTCGGGAGGCAGACACACTCTGTCAGTTTAAATCTAGATTAAAGACCCACCTCTTTAACCTGGCTTACACATAACACACTAACACATTTCAATTATTCAAATCCGTTAAAGGATTGTTAGGCTGCATTAATTAGGTCAGATGAGTCCTCTGCACAATCTGCCTTTGTTGCAGCCTAGATTTAAACTGCTGGTTTTGTCTGGCCAGAGGAGAATGGCACACTTTTTCGACACACTACTTCCCTGTTTAATACTGAAAAGCTGCTTTGACACAATCTGCATTGTAAAAAGCGCTATATAAATAATGTTGACTTGACTTGTTTGCCCTCAGCACGTCAAGGTTTTCCAGAGCATCTGCACCTCTTTGAGATACTCCACATGATGTTTGGTGGCTACAAACACCACCGTCTGTTCCTGCGGCTTCACCACGTTTCTCAGCAGATGCAGCAGAAGCGCTGGTTTATCATCCAACCGCAGGTGGAAAAATGAAAGCTGGGGGAGAAAAAGGGGGGGGGGGGGGGGGGGGGGGGGTCTCATGAATGGTATATTAAAATGATTTTATTTAAAAATGTATACTTTTATTCATCAAGGAGGCATTAAATTGATGAAAAGTAACAGTAAAGACATGTATAATGCTGCAAAAGATTTCTATTTCAAATAAATGTTGATCTTTTGAACTTCCCATTCATCTTAGAATCCTGAAAAATAAAATGTATCACTGTTTCCACAAAAATATTGTGCAGCACAACTGTTTTCAACACTGATAATAATCAGAAATGTTTTCTGAGCAGCAAATCAGCATATTAGAATGATTTCTGAAGGATCATATGACACTGAAGACTGGAGTAATGATGCTGAAAATTCAGCTTTGATCACAGAAATAAATTACAGTTTAACAGATATTCACAGAGAAAACAGCTATTTGAAACTAATAATATTTCACTGTTTTACTGTATTTTTGTTTAAATAAATGCAGCCTTGGTGAGCAGAAGAGACTTTATTTCAAAAACATTAAATAGGATGGCCATACGTCCTCTTTTTCCGGCCAGGATTTCTAAATTGCTATTGGTCAAAGTACTTTTTAGTCATTACCTTCAACAAGTATGAAAATATGAAAACAAAGCCAAAACCCAGAACCCAAACTTCTAAACAGAGACTGGTCTTATGAATGATTTATCAGTGCATGCTTTCAGAATATTTCATTAAAGCTCCACTTCTGCAACAGCTTTCTCTTTTAGCTGATGTCATCAATCTCTATTTTTATAGACACGTTTCACCAACCAGTCCATTTGCCAGGAATAAAATCAGGATTCCATCTACATCGTGAACTCTACCTTCAGCTGGTCGCTCAGTTTCGTGTCCACATCCAGACGAATGAGCACCGGCTCTGTGAGGCCTGTCGCAGAAAACACAAGGATCAAACTATCAGAGGAGCTCTCAAACACGCCTGTGATGTCCTATAATGGGATATATGGCACGTATTAACATCTAGACTGCGATTACCAGCTCTGGCGAACTCCACGATCATTTTGGGCAGCGTGGCAGAGAACAGCAGCGTCTGCCTCGAGTCTGGAAGACGTCTGATGATCTCCTGAAGCTGCTCTGCAAAACCCATTTCAAACAGCCTGGAGAAGCAGAACACATATGAACTCTGTTCTTGAAACAAGGATTATTTTAATGAATAAAATGCACACTTTATCTTGTATTTAAAGCTGCAGTCCGTAAATTTGAAAATCTCTGTTTGAAAACTTTTCATTACATATTGTCATCTGAACAAGTATTTATCAAGTCTGCCACTTTTGACCAACTGAGGAAAAAAGCATTACAATAAATCGCGCTACCAGTGGTGATTAAATCTAACGATCGGTTAGCTCATATCACATCAAACCATGCAAATTATTATTATTGTTTATTTTGTTCTCAAATTGTTAATGTTAACAACATCAGCATTGCATGACTATGTGTGTATTAGCGTGTAGATTTCAATTTCTGTACACAGTCTAATCTCTAATTGTCATACCATTCGAATTTCATATAAAGAAATTCTTTTAGCCCAAAAGGCAAATTATTCTTCCTTCGAACTGGTTCTCTTTAAAATACAAATCTTGTGTAATCCCACTAGGCTATCTGTAATCAGATGCACATTTAAAACTGGAATATAATCTAATTTCAGTCACTTACATGTGCTTCATAAACACATAATCCTTTCTGGATTACAATCCGCCATCAAAATGATAAATTCAATTATTACAGCTGCTTTGAGAAAAGGCTATAAACAATCCGCCACCTGCAGGATCCTCACATGCAATATAGTCTATTACGTGGGAAAACTTCATGTTTATAGACGTGACGTAAAGATGCGGCAGCATGCTTGAATTTCCTGCGAATTCCTACCAGTACCACTCAAATTAGAAAACATTATTATAAGCTAACCATTGTGAATCGGGCTAAAGTAAGACAATAGTTTTGAACACTGGCTGGTTATGTACTTGCTCAAATGTGACCCTGCAGCACAAAAGCAGTCATAAGTAGCACAGGTATATTTGTAGCAATAGCCAACAATACATTGTATGGGTCAAAATTATCCATTTTTATTTTATGCCAAAAATCATTAGGATATTAAGATCATGTTCCATGAAGATATTTTGTAAATTTCCTACCGTAAATATATCAAAACTTAATTTCTGATTAGTAATATGCATTGCTAAGAACTTCATTTGGACAACTTTAAAGGTGATTTTCTCAATATTTAGATTTTTTTGCACCCTCAGATTCCAGATTTTCAAATAGTTGTATCTCAGCCAAATATTGTCCTATCCTAACAAACCATACATCAATGGAAAGATTATTTATTCAGCTTTCAGATGATGTATAAATCTCTATTTCGAAAAATTGACCCTTATGACTGGTTTTGTGCTCCAGGGTCACAAATATAGTTATATAATTTTTAACCAAAAACAGTTATGGACTGCAGCTTTAAACTGGACTCACCTGTCAGCTTCATCGAACACCACGTACTCCACGGCCTGCAGCTTCAGGTTCATCTCCTGGATGACGTGCATCAGACGGCCAGGAGTACCGATGATGCTGGAGAAAATAAGAGAACGTCACACACACCAGAGCTGCACGATCCATTCAGATCAAACCACAACTGCAATATGGACAAGTGTGACAGAAACTGTGATTTAATTATAACTAACTAAATACTATAACTATATACAGTGAAGAGCATCACTGTGTACATTTACACATATATCAGTGTCTCTCTTCACAGTAAATGATCCACATGAACTCCATCTGCTCTGAGTTTGAGCTGCTTTAATGTGCATTTCTGAACAAAATGCACTAAACCTCTTCACAAACTTCTAATGACAAATGCTTATTAATAAAAGAGAAACTTTATGGGCTCCATAAGGTTTTCTGTGAAGTTTAGCATTTGAAAATTAAGAATTTATATTAGTATTATAATTTTCCAGTAGCAATGTGAAATAAAATTAATTAGATTATAATTCATTTTTTTGTTTTACAGTAAATATTACAGTAGTAACAAAAACTTTTTTTTACTTTGTAATTTTCACATTTTTATTTAATAACAATAATAATAATAATAATAATAATAATAATAATAATAATAACACACCTGATCGTCACACACACACACATAAACACACATACATACACACACAAACAAACACACACACACACACCTGATCTCTCTCTCACACACACACACACACACACACCGGTGAAGGCGCATCTCGAGTGTGAACTTACACGTCTGGATTCTCGTGAAGAGCAGCGAACTGGTCGTCCATGCTGACAGAAACAACACACACAGACGGTGATGAAACACAACAGAGTTCAACTGATTCGAGTCACTTTATTTCTACAGCTCTTTAAACAATACAGATACAACTCGGACTCAAACTTCATCAAATATGAGCCCTGACTCACCTGTCTCCACCGAGAACGAGTGCCATTTTCAGGCCAGTGAACTTCCCCAGCTGAAACACACACACACTTTAACAATTTATTTATGTCTACAAATGTTATAGATGCAGTTAAATACATGTACAAAATCATGGACCAGTGGCATACAGCAGGTCTTCACAATATCAAGCATGTCATTTAATTGTTATGGTATAAATAACGTCTCCGCCATATTTGGCGATTGCCTATGCTAGTCGTTTAGTCCTCTTTTCAGACATCCAAAGTTGTTGAAGCCCTCTTACAATAGCCTGTGTGTGTGTCCTAAGCTACCAAATATGAAAACAAGTAGTCTGCCCCGATAACCGATAATTAACCGATAATCTCGAAAATGTGCTATTTTGAGACACCATGAATATGAACTAAAATGTGCTTTTAACATACTATCTCTGTATTAAAAAAAATGTATTTAGGTACCACGTGTAGTACACTTGAACCCATCTTTCATACATTAGTGGGTTCAAGTGGCATCTAAATACATTTTTTTAATACAGAGTATGTTAAAAGCACATTTTAGTTCATATTCACAGTGTGTACTAAAGCACTAAAGAGTAACTTTTAGTATATTAAGTACAAAATCAGTGCGTGAAAATAGAGCACTTTGAGTACAATATAGAAGTGCACTTTTTTCCGCCTGGACTATTCTGTCGTGGCGTGCTACGCACATTCCCTTGTAAACATGGCAGCCATTCAAGATATGTGGCAGTGTTTCAGTGATCTGTTCTGTAGTGTGGTGCAAACAATGAGGAACCGGAGTTGTAGTAAACCAGATAGAAAGGTTGAGTCTGGTAGGAAGAACTTGTAATCTGGCTTTTACTGTAAAAATAGCAATGTCCTCACTGAGAGCAGTATTCTTAAGAAATGAATGAGAAAACACACACTCTGAGTGAACTCTGCTGCGGCCCTTAGTTCAGGTGTTGTCATTTGGATAAATTGTCCTCATTTGGATAAAAGCATCTGCTAAATGACTAAATGTAAATGTGAACAGCAGCAGTACAGACCTCTTTGGTGAACTTCATGGTCTGCAGGGCGAGCTCTCTGGTGGGTGTGAGGACCAGAGCCCGGGCCCCCGTCTGCGCCTGCGGGGCCTTCAGCTTCTCAAACATGGGGACGAGGAACGCGGCCGTCTTCCCGCTGCCTGTCCGGGCCATGGCCACCACATCCTTCCCGTCCAGAATCACCGGGATCGTCTGAGAGCGGCACAAACACCAAACATCTTCACTAACTTTCATGAGAAACGCTTATTAACAAAAGAGAAGCTTTAAGGGCTTCATAAGGTTTTCTGTGAAGTTTAACATTTGAAAATTAAGAATGTATATTAGTATTATAAATTTATAGCAGCAATGTAAAAATAAAATTAATTAGATTATGTATTTACGAAAAAAAGTGTCTAGTAAGTGTATTTATGAAAAAAAAGCATCTCGTAAGTGTATATACGCAAAAAGTGACTAGACTTACTAAACGCTTTTTTGCTGTAAATACACTCGCTAGATGTTTTTTTTCGTAAATACACTCGCTAGACGCTTTTTTTCCCGTAAATACACTCGCTAGACGCTTTTTTTCCGTAAATACACTCGCTAGACGCTTTTTTGCCCGTAAATACACTCGCTAGACGCTTTTTTGCCCGTAAATACACTCGCTAGACGCTTTTTTGCTGTAAAAACACTCGCTAGACGCTTTTTTGCTGTAAAAACACTCGCTAGACGCTTTTTTCCGTAAATACACTCGCTAGATGCTTTTTTCCGTAAATACACTCGCTAGACGCTTTTTTGCTGTAAAAACACTCGCTAGACGCTTTTTTCCGTAAATACACTCGCTAGACGCTTTTTTGCTGTAAAAACACTCGCTAGACGCTTTTTTCCGTAAATACACTCGCTAGATGCTTTTTTGCTGTAAAAACACTCGCTAGACGCTTTTTTCCGTAAATACACTCGCTAGACGCTTTTTTTCCCGTAAATACACTCGCTAGACGCTTTTTTTCCGTAAATACACTCGCTAGACGCTTTTTTGCCCGTAAATACACTCGCTAGACGCTTTTTTGCTGTAAAAACACTCGCTAGACGCTTTTTTCCGTAAATACACTCGCTAGATGCTTTTTTCCGTAAATACACTCGCTAGACGCTTTTTTGCTGTAAAAACACTCGCTAGACGCTTTTTTCCGTAAATACACTCGCTAGACGCTTTTTTGCTGTAAAAACACTCGCTAGACGCTTTTTTCCGTAAATACACTCGCTAGATGCTTTTTTGCTGTAAAAACACTCGCTAGACGCTTTTTTGCGTAAATACACTCGCTAGACGCTTTTTTGCGTAAATACACTCACTAGATGTTTTTTTGCTGTAAAAACACTCGCTAGACGCTTTTTTTCCGTAAATACACTCGCTAGACGCTTTTTTGCGTAAATACACTCGCTAGACGCTTTTTTGCGTAAAAACACTCGCTAGATGTTTTTTTCGTAAATACACTCGCTAGACGCTTTTTTCCGTAAATACACTCACTAGACGCTTTTTTGCGTAAATACACTCACTAGACGCTTTTTTGCGTAAAAACACTCGCTAGATGTTTTTTTTTTCATATATTCACTTACTAGATGCTGTTTTTCGTATATACACTTACTAGACGCTTTTTTCATATCTACACTTACTATAAGCTTTTTTTTGTATATAAACTTAGTGTTCAATTATCTCAGCAATGCATGACAGAAAGCTGGTTATCACTGCTGTGTGAAGGAGTGACGGCAAACTGAAGTCATAGAAGCTCTACTGTGGATTTTATTCTCTTGCCATCAGAGCAAATGTGACCACAGAAATGATATTTGTTGTAGTTGCGAGCAGCACTACAGAAGTTTACCCGAGAAGCACAGAAATGTGAAAAGAGTCCATTCAGCACAGCATATTACCTTCCTCTGGATGGGTGTGGGAACTTTATAGCCCTTCTTCATGACTCCTTTATACACCGGGTAACTGAGACCTGCGAGAAAGCAGAGCACACTGACTGAGCGACACAGATCCTGTGACTGATGACGACTGAGTTTCATATAGACGTCTCACCCATGGACTGAAAGCCGCCAGACTTCTTCTTCTTCTTGTTCTGGGCTCGGACGAGCTCTCTGGTGTCGAGCTCCGCGTCAGAAACGCACTCGGACGAAGCCGGGAACCGAGGCAGTCTTCTGCTTGTCTGGACAACATAAAAACACGCTCTGACTTAATCGATCACACTGCTGCTTTACTGTAACCGATGATTATTATTTATTTATTCACTTTTTAACGCCATGCCAGCATCAAGGCTATTTTCATGGTGATCTCTGAATAAATTACACAAGGTATACAATTAACAAAAAGTTATAAAAGACATTTCTGATAACACTGCATCTCCAGTGAAACCGAGCACAGGTTACTCACATTAAATCACATCTTTAACCCTCATAATGCATTCAAAATCTGTGTGCTGTTTTCACATTCTGGCTCTGTTCGGACCTGAAGAAACCTTATTTTATAAAACGGTCATAACATTTTAACATCATACCATATTGTATCTGATCAGCAACTTTTTATTAATAAGTAAATGTGAAGAAAATTCTAAGTTTTAAATATTAAATACTACATTAAACCCTTTTTTATTAATTAATAATTTCAG
Source organism: Spinibarbus caldwelli (assembly GCA_039654775.1). Taxonomy (NCBI): domain Eukaryota; kingdom Metazoa; phylum Chordata; class Actinopteri; order Cypriniformes; family Cyprinidae; genus Spinibarbus; species Spinibarbus caldwelli. Next base: position 43,821,800 of record CM077222.1, on the reverse strand, counting down.
AAATTCTTTGAAATTTCAAATTACACATGAACCACATAAAAAATTATTCATTATATACATTTTTTCAATACTGATGAAGCATATTTTATTAAATTAGTATATATAAATTATATATATATATATATAAATCATATGTATATATAAATATATATATATATATATATATATTTTTTTTTTTTTTTTTTTTTTTTTTAAAGAATGAAGTTATAATCTGAAAATCACCAGTATCAATAATAACATATGAAACCTACATATTTATTTCTAATAAACTGACATAAATAATACTGTGAAGTATTTTCAAACAAAATATAGTAATTTTACTTGCATAAACTTTGACAAAATGAAAAATAAAATGATGCTGCAATGGTTCATCAATAAGCGTACATGTTTATCAAAAATATTCAGTCCCAAAAGTGTGTGCGATATGGGAAAAGGCTAAATATATTTTACAGAAAAATTGACAAACAAAACAATAGATAATTTCACAGAAATATAGTGCTTCATACAAACCCCGGTCCAAAATAAACCAAACACGAAATGTGTAAGATATTATATATATATGCATGATTATATCTCTTAAAAAATAATAGTAAAAAAAAACAACAACCCTGAAATAAAATAGAGAATGTGTATTTCGAGGGTCTTGAGCGTTTGAAAAAATGTTGTTCCCTTACTAAAATCTATGCTTTTTTTTTCTTTTTTTTTTGTAGAAATGATGCATCTCTTCTGGGTCAAAACGGACCTGATGGGTCTGATAAGGGTTTAGTTTTAATATATATTGCACTCTGTCATCTAAAGCTAAAAAACACACTTTAATCTGAATTGGGACATTAACAGTTACGCATTTGGAAAGGAAACCGGATTGAGTGTGAAAGCGCATCTGTCTCTCAGACAAAGAACATTCACACAAACATCCTCTTTTGAGTGGTTTACTAACTGAAGTCAATGTAACAGGGTTGAAAAGAAAATCACGCTGTAAGAATAGTGAGAAGAGAGAATGACGGACGCGATATTTTTATGAACACACTGACATCTGCTGTCAGAGTTAATCTGTCCTCAGATGTTCGTGTTCACACACAAACAGTCTTTGATTGAAGGAAAATGAAGCGATAATCGAGAGCAAACGCGTTTGGTGCTGATTGACTCACTGTGTCCTGATCATCTTTGACTCGTGTGGCCACTTCAAACTCTTCATCATCAGACTGGAGCTCGTGATCTCTCTTCTTCCTCCTCAGCAGCCTCTTCTTCCTCTGCGCCATCAATAAACCCGCTGCTGTCGGGAAACGTCGCTATTAAATCGAAGAAAGCAGGCGCTCCGTGAGACGAAAACACCGGAGCCGTTTGGAAACACGTGTGAAGACGCTCCTGCGCGCAGAGATGACGTCAGAGAGCGAGGCGCTGCTGCAGTTCAGCGCTCTGCCGCGCGGTGGCGCCACGAACAGCGCAATAATGCGATATAAATCGCAACTAGTTTACGTTTCGCTGTATAAAGGTCTTACATCACGTAACGTTCACTACTCACAACTTTCAAAACTGTTTCATTGAGTTTTATGTTTCATCAGCCAATCAAAAAAAAATCATAGATTTTCTTTATGTACAACAGTGTGTATATATATTATATTATATCCATTAATGCAACAGTATACATTTATTTATTTATTTATTTATTCAACAAAAATACCTATTTTTACATTCCCTTGCATTTGTACGTACATATAAATACTGTCTATTTTGTATATTGTGTATTTTTTTCTTTATACATTTTTTGTATATTGTGTATTTTTTTCTTTATACATTTTTTGTATATTGTTAACCGACTTGTTCTATTTTTCTTCTTTTTGATTATCTTTGTCTTGTCATTGTATGTTCTGTGGAAGCTTCTGTCACCAAAACAAATTCCTGGTAGGCTATGTGTAAACATACCTGTCAATAAAGCTGTTTCTGATTCTGAAGCAGCACAGAGTCTATGATAATCAACAGCATGAAGCCGGTTCATCTCGGCCAGTGTTTCTGAAGCCCTGTAAATGTTTACAGCCGCAGATTTCAGCTCAAATCCCTGGCCTGGCTCCCAGTATATGATTAAACAGAAAACACCAGTCCTTCCCGTCCTGTAGATGGGGAAAGAGATTTGAAAACACATCAGGAGATTGTTCTCATCTCGCTCTGTGTTCCTGAGTGACCTGCGCTGATGGCAGAATCCTGACCTTAGCATGTGGCCTTCAGCTTCAGCACAGATCGGCTGTAATCTCCCATCCTCATCTATTACTTTCATGAAGCTGCTGTTTATGACAGCGGTTCCTGTGATCGCAGAGATCGTGTGCATCAAGAAACAAACCCTTTCACGATCATATTTGTGACCCTGGAGCACAAAACCAGTCATAAGGGTCAGTTTATAAATAATCTTTCCATTGATGTATGGTTTGTTAGGATAGGACAATATTTGGCTGAGATACAACTATTTGAAAATCTGGAATCTGAGGGTGTAAAAAAATCTAAATATTGAGAAAATCTCCTTTAAAGTTGTCCAAATGAAGTTCTTAGCAATGCATATTACTAATCAAAAATTAAGTTTTGATATATTTACGGTAGGAAATTTACAAAATATCTTCATGGAACGTGATCTTAATATCCTAATGATTTTTGGCATAAAAGAAAAGTGGATAATTTTGACCCATACAATGTATTTTTGGCTATTGCTACAAATATACCTGTGCTACTTATGACTGCTTTTGTGCTCCAGGGTCATATATGTGTGCGATATGCAGTGCTTCATCTTAAATCTGTCCGCAGTTCATCATAAATTACAAAAGGCAGCTGATTTCTTCTGGGCTCTGACCTAATTTCATAGAAACTGGCAGCAGAAATGAGTGTAAACACAGCGCCGTCTTATTTATTCTCTTTCAAGTGAGTAAATATGCTGGAGGAGAATCACCAGCTCCATCTGAAGACATCAGACTAACCTCGCTCATGGCTGCTGGTGTGTGGATTCAAACCACACCATACAGAGGATTATATTATATTTGGAGGATCAAGCTGCTGGTATTAGTCTGACATGTGCAGGACTGCTGAGAAACCACATGAACTCTGATTATGGAAAAGCCTTTTCTCTCGCTCGTTATCTAGATTCAGTCTCGCAAGAAGAAGAACTCTGTAAACAGAGTTTCTAGTTCCAGACATTGAGAGAAATCAAAGATTATTGATTGGATCGTGACACTAAGCTGTAACTGTTCATGTTTAAATATTACATATCTGTGTCAGATTAATAATTAATCTATAGCTCTTAAAAGCTCGGGCTGATGACTAAAGTTAAAACAGACCATCCAGTTAACGTGAGAGGCAGCGGCTGAAGATATCAATGAATGATGATGTCCTGTTGTGTGTCATTATTATACCTCTGTCTTTTGGTAGCACATTACAATAAGGTCTGATTTATTAATCCATAAAAACCAGCAATTAGCAATATATTGTTTACAGTGTTTAACCTTTGTTAATGTCAGATAATAAAAAATACTGTTGTTTGCAGGATGTTTTTAGTAGGTTTATTATTGTTAACTAAAACTAAAACCATAAAAATATTTTTCATTAGTTTAATTTGAATTAATTTAATTGAAGTAAAAAAAAAAAAAGAAAAAATTAAACACTAAACTTTGTATTGTTGTTGTTAAATGTTGGCAACATTTCTCATTTTCATTTAGGTTAACTTGATGGACTAAACTAACTAAAAATGAAATAAAAGTTAATAAAAACAAAACTATTTTTTAAAAAAAGCTAATAAAACTAATAACAATGAGGAAAACCCAACAAAATTACAAAAAAAAAAAAAAAAAAACACAAATTTGAAATATTAATAATAAAACGTTAACAGTGTCTCAGTGATACTAAATATATAACATACTGTTTGGTCTGTTTGTTAAAGGGATAGCTCAACTAAACATGAAAATTGGGACATGATTTATTCACCCTCAAGCCAGGTGTACATGACTCTCTTCTTTCAGACAAATACAAAAACTAGAGTTATATTAAAAATGTCCCAGCTCTTGAAAGCTTTATAATGGCAGTGAATGGAGGTCTTACACAGAGTAAGTGCCATAATAGATAAATCACACTTAAATATAGATTACAATAATACAGTTATTACAACTTCATGTATCTGTACATGTTTCCAGCAGCTCTCTGTTCAGGTGTCATCCTGTGTTATATGTGTCACGGTGCACACAGCGGGGAAGAACGAGGAACACGGAGACGAGGAATACTCAGAATAAACAGTCTTTAATCCAACTCAACAGGGCAATACAAGGCAGGGCTGAGATATACAGGTGCATCTCAATAAATTAGAATGTCATGGAAAAGTTCATTTATTTCAGTAATTCAACTCAAATTGTGAAACTCATATATTAAATAAATTCAATGCACACAGACTGAAGTAGTTTAAGTCTTTGGTTCTTTTAATTGTGATGATTTTGGCTCACATTTAACAAAAACCCACCAATTCACTCAACAAATTAGAATATGGTGACATGCCAATCAGCTAATCAACTCAAAACACCTGCAAAGGTTTCCTGAGCCTTCAAAATGGTCTCTCAGTTTGGTTCACTAGGCTACACAATCATGGGGAAGACTGCTGATCTGACAGTTGTCCAGAAGACAATCATTGACACCCTTCACAAGGAGGGTAAACCACAAACATTTATTGCCAAAGAAGCTGGCTGTTCACAGAGTGCTGTATCCAAGCATGTTAACAGAAAGTTGAGTGGAAGGAAAAAGTGTGGAAGAAAAAGATGCACAACCAACCGAGAGAACCGCAGCCTTATGAGGATTGTCAAGCAAAATCGATTCAAGAATTTGGGTGAACTTCACAAGGAATGGACTGAGGCTGGGGTCAAGGCATCAAGAGCCACCACACACAGACGTGTCAAGGAATTTGGCTACAGTTGTCGTATTCCTCTTGTTAAGCCACTCCTGAACCACAGACAACGTCAGAGGCATCTTACCTGGGCTAAGGAGAAGAAGAACTGGACTGTTGCCCAGTGGTCCAAAGTCCTCTTTTCAGATGAGAGCAAGTTTTGTATTTCATTTGGAAACCAAGGTCCTAGAGTCTGGAGGAAGGGTGGAGAAGCTCATAGCCCAAGTTGCTTGAAGTCCAGTGTTAAGTTTCCACAGTCTGTGATGATTTGGGGTGCAATGTCATCTGCTGGTGTTGGTCCATTGTGTTTTTTGAAAACCAAAGTCACTGCACCCGTTTACCAAGAAATTTTGGAGCACTTCATGCTTCCTTCTGCTGACCAGCTTTTTAAAGATGCTGATTTCATTTTCCAGCAGGATTTGGCACCTGCCCACACTGCCAAAAGCACCAAAAGTTGGTTAAATGACCATGGTGTTGGTATGCTTGACTGGCCAGCAAACTCACCAGACCTGAACCCCATAGAGAATCTATGGGGTATTGTCAAGAGGAAAATGAGAAACAAGAGACCAAAAAATGCAGATGAGCTGAAGGCCACTGTCAAAGAAACCTGGGCTTCCATACCACCTCAGCAGTGCCACAAACTGATCACCTCCATGCCACGCCGAATTGAGGCAGTAATTAAAGCAAAAGGAGCCCCTACCAAGTATTGAGTACATATACAGTAAATGAACATACTTTCCAGAAGGCCAACAATTCAATAAAAATGTTTTTTTTTTTTTTTTTTATTGGTCTTATGAAGTATTCTAATTTGCTGATGTAATGGAGCAAACAAGATGTGAGACGTGCGGATCCATGTGCAAAGCTTTTATATACAGTGACGTGGTCAGAACACAGGCAGGGTCAAACAACTGCAAACAGGTATGGCATGGGCAAGACACAGAGTAATCCTAGGACAAGCGTGGGTCGATGATCGGCGAACAGTATCCAACAGGGTAAGGCAGAGAGATAATCCAGGTACAAGAGCAAAAGTCCAGGCAGGGCTTAAACAGAGTCCGAACAGTGAGACAAGGGTAAATACAGGGAACACAGACTTGAAAACAACAAACAGGTTCTGTATCGCAGCTAACACTAGAGGAGTGATAAACACAGGACAACACTGGAACTGAACAGAAACACAGAATGGCACGGTAGGGCAGCTAGCGCTAGAAGAGAGCTATACGCAGATCAATACTCGGCAACTAGATCAGGATCTGAGAGTGCTTTATGTAGTGTATGTAATAGCTCTTAGGTGAGCGTGTGATTGGTGACAGCTGTGTCATCAGTGCAATCAGCTGTAAGTGTGTGTGTCGTCAGTGCAATGGATGATGGGTATTGTAGTTTGTGGGTGACATGCAACAGTAGTGTAGTGCAAGAGTCAATGTGGTGGAAAGGCAACCTCTGATGGTGAATGGACGGAAGACCATGAACTGGATTCGTGACAGCTGAGATTGGTGGGTTTTTGTTAAATGTGAGCCAAAACCATCACAATTAAAAGAACAAAAGACTTAAACTACTTCAGTCTGTGTGCACTGAATTTATTTAATACACGAGTTTCACAATTTGAGTTGAATTACTGAAATAAATGAACTTTTCCACGACATTCTAATTTATTGAGATGCACCTGTACAGGAACACAGCGAGTGTAAGAAGTAGACCAGACAAAAAAGAAATAAACAGGCAGAAACTAAATACACAGGAAGAAACTAGATAATTAATAAAACACAGCTGAAGACTAATGAACTAATAATCACACTAAACGAGGACAGGAAACAGGAAGGACCAAATATGGGCATACACAAGGATGGGGAGCACATGAGACAGAAAACAGAACACAAGCCTGACAATATGTTTATTACTTTTAAATTCTTAAATGCTTAGATTGTTGAAATGCATAGTTTTTACACACACGGTAATATTAACACATCTTAATAATTAAAATGAAAGCACTTTTTAGCACACTATTTGACTTTTTCAGGGAGTTATATTTGCCCTCCTGTAACTCGTCTGCACTAAAAATGGTATGTTAACTGGTTTTATTAGTATTATTTAATATCACTAAATTAACCTAACCATTTATATCAACAAAACAATGATTATGGATTAAATCAGGTATAAATGACTCTTTAAGGCAAGCACTTTTTACATTGAGCATTTACTATTGTCCTTTTGCATTACTGACACACTATTTTGCTATTAAATACTGTAAAGCTGCTTTGACACGATCTGTATTGTTAAAAGCACAGATGTGATCGTCTGGTCTGATTGACATTTGATTCTCTGTCGCTGTGAACAAATATAGAGTATATTTCGTCTGTTTTCTCATGCACGTGCTGCTCTTCTCTTCTTCCTTTGGCAGAAGTGGACAATAGATGTGAGATTTGATCAGAGGTTTTGAACCTGACACGGACAATCCTCAATCTGCAGTCCATTTTGATTTCACTAAGTGATTGCTGTGAATCACGTTCCAGATCGCTTCCACAAAATCAGCTTTGCATCAGAAAAGCGCAGAGCTGCAAGAGGAAAGACGGGTCATTTGGCTGCGAAACCACAGAGTCAAACTTCTGGAGAAATCTGACCGATTATGACACATGAACAGTGTTTCGTTAGCTGTGCTGAATCCTCAGAAACATAAACTCTGCATTCAGCTTCAGCTTCTGTTCAATGAAGCTCCTACACTCTTCCAAATAAAGCTTCCAAAAGAGGGTTTTCAGCACAGCGATGCCCTAGAAGAACCATTTCTAATTCCCCAAAGACTATTTCAGTGAACAGATTTTAGAAGAACCATTTTTTTCTTAGTGTGACAAACATTTTAATGATCTGTAGAACTTTTTCCACTTCAGTGCAATGGAAACTTAAAGGTTCATCAAAGCCGATAAAGACCTTTCTTACACTGATTCAATAGTATAACTGTATGTTTTGTGCTGACAGGCTGAAACTTGATGCAGATTGTGTGACACATGCTGTTTATCAGCATTTTACCACGACTGCTTTTCTATAGTCAGAACTATTCATTTTGAAGCGATGCAAACACCACTTTACATTTTAATGATCAGATCAGGTAGAAGAGCACATTTTTGCCAAATTTATTTTTTTATTTATTTTTTTTTATTTTTGAAAGCATCTGTATGTAGTTTTGTGTGTTTTAATGACTTTGAAGCCCCTTACAGTTAAGTGAGTGAGTGGAGTTCACTGTCGTAAATATACCACTGTCGTAACTACAGTCGATCGCTGTACATATTTGCAGCTGCCATAAAGTAATCCGCGCTTTTCGCGGTATTTCGTGCCCGCTCATCAAACTCAAACACTCAGAACAGAAACAGATTATTACACATTATTAGAAGCCACTGTACAATCTGAATAACTTGAAACCAATATGTTAAGGTACAAATGACAGAGTAACGTTAGCTTTAACGTCCAAATTTGTGTTTTTCCAGAAAGTGGAACAAAAACACAAGAACACAAAGTGGTTTTCACTCAGTAGAGTTTAACCCGATCACACACAGCAGTGCGTTTCAGAGCCACGACTTTGTGTTTCTATTTGGGTACAGTTTATACGCAGAACCTGTCTTTGGCGTGCACATGATCCGCAGTGGTTGGGTTTAAGGGGTAGATGCGTGTCATATCCGCGCAAAATCAGTTTAACACGCAAAACACAAAATATCGTGCTATTGAATACACATTTTCATGAGACCAGGCTGATCTCGCGGAGACTCAGTGACCCGTTCAGAAGAAGCCAAAACCCTGCTATTTGAAATATGTCATGAGTTTTGTAAATATATCTTTCAATATCAGAGAGAGAGCATATGTTGCGCTGCTGAGCGGAGGCTTACGGCAAAGCTGCCTTATCCACAGCATTACAGCCTCTAAGAAAGGATTTACTTTATAATTCTTGATTAGATAGAATGTCTCTGCTAAACGAAAGTAGAAAGAACACACACACACACACACATTAGTGTGATCATCATCAGCCTCTGATCTCACACACACACACACACACACACGCAGAGAGAGAGAGAGAGAGCAGGAGCAACGCGCTTTCCTCCTCCAGACGCGTCTCCAGGCGCGCAGACGGCTGCAGGAGGCGATGCTGTCTCTTCAGGAGTCCTGAGGAGTCTAGAGGAGTCTTGAGGAGTCTAGAAGAGTCTTGAGGAGTCTAGAGGAGTCTTGAGGAGTCCTGAGGAGTCTTGAGGAGTCCTGAGGAGTCCTGAGGAGTCCTGAGGAGTCTTGAGACGCGCTGGATCTCAGATGCGACAGACAGACACTGATGACTTCACACGCGCTGCTGCTCTACGGGCTCGGACTCACTCTATCCGCACTGCTTTCCACACAGGGTGAGTGTGTGTGTGTGTGTGTGTGTGTGTGTGTGTGTGTGTGCGCGCACGTTTTTGTGACATATGAGGACACAAATTTGTATAATGACATGGGTATGACATAGGTATTACAAGGATTACCCCATGTCCCCATTTTTCAAAACACTTATAAATCATACAGAGTGAGTTTTTTTGAGAAAGTAAAAATGTAAGGGGTAGGTTCAGGTGTAGGGTTGGTGTAGGGTGATAGAAAATACAGTTTGTACAGAAAACCATTATACCTATGGAATGTCCCCACGATTCACAAAAACAAACGTGTGGGGGGGGGGTGTGCACACGCCTGGTATTTATCATGTTATGGGGACCAAATGTCCCCACGAGGATAGTAATACCAGTAATACCAGGACATTTTTAGGTCTCCATGAGGAAACAAGCTTATAAATGATATAGAATTAAGTTTTTTGAAAATCTAAAAATGCAGAAAGTTTCCTGTAAGGAGTAGGTTTAGGTGTAGGGTTGGTGTAGGGTGATAGAATATACAGCTTGTACAGTATAAAAACCATTACGCCAATGAAGAGTCCCCATAAAACATGGAAACACAATGTGTATGTGTGTGTGTGTGTGTGTGTGTGTGTATGTGTTCAGAAGTGAGCTGAATCTGACCAAACCTTGCTTTATGGACAATTAGACACTTGGAAAGACGATTCATGAGCATATGTTTTCTTCTTTTTTATAAGCTGTTCTTATAGAGGTTGCATTGGGTTTATAATTAGCTAATAAGTCTATGTCCTCATTTAGAGCTAAATAATAATGTGTGTGCACTTAAAAATGGTCACATCTAAATGTAAATGGGGGAAATAGAGCTTTAATGTTGTAAAATATTGACGACTTTTTACAGTATGTCTTCCACACCTAATGCATAAAAATAAGGGTGTAAATGTGCTTAAAAGACAGAGCAGATTTAACAATATAACAGAGACAGGATGCTTCTTGCAATGAAATGCATTTGGTCAAGAAAACAAATATAGGCTTTGTTAATATAAATTTTAAAAAATCACATTTTCAAGGGAAAATTAGATCAATTTGATATTTGATAAATTTGATAAATTAGAATTATGAATCTGAGAGACAGCATGATATCTGGTTGGTTAAATGGATGTTTATGGAATAGGAATTGATGGATTATGACAGAAGAACAGGTTCTATTGATGAATTTGGCTCTTTTGACTGTCATATTGTACTGTAACAGTGTGAACTAACCTAACCCTATTATCTGTATTATTATAGAGTCTTTATGAACTATGTCTAATTCTGACTAATGTTGACATTTAATGGGTCAAACACACGCTAGATCTCAGTACATGCTAAACTCAGGCTCACATAAGCACATATGATCGTTGTGTGACCTGCAGAACCTGAACAGATCCACACACACACACACACACACACACACACACACACATGCTCATGGGCTCCCCAGGGCTTCACACTGATTTCAACAGATTTTTATTGAAGTGATTTTCATAAGAGCATTTGCTGGGATTATTGGGCATCTGAAATCTGGCCCGGAGCTTTTGCTTTGGCTATTTATCGTGACGAGCGGCTGTGGCCATTCACACACAGTCATTCTCACAGACCGATGCTCTCCTGCTCCATTCATTGGCAAAAGATGCTGTTATGATGAATAAATCCATAAATAAGGCTGACTGCTGCACTACATCTCACTCTCTGACTGTAAAAGTGGCACTAATAGAATGGAGGAGATACAATGGTACACAAAGCAGCCGTTTCAAACAGCCATTCACCTGTTTAACCAATGCTATCCAGAGTTTTGTTTGTCATGTCAGTATAGTGCTGCAGAGATGATGTATTTTTGTAGTCATGTTAGCATTTCCAGTTCCATCGTCCTGGGTTTTTAAAAGGGTTTTTGGGTAAATGCCTGAAATAAGGTCTGTGTCTAACACAAGCTCAAGATATTTCATGTTTTATTCTATAACATAAAATACAATGGTAAAACCCCCTCAAATCTTCTTTGATACATTAAACATCATCACACTGAACAGGTAAACTCATTGTTTTGACATCATTGTATTTGTAATAAACTATTCTAACTCAATTTTGAACTGAAAGAGTTGTTGAAGCTTAATGGTGGTGATGTTGAAGTCACATGACTGTGGAGTAGCTCGTTTATAGCCTACAGTTTTGTTAAATTCTGAAGATCATCGTAATGAACAAAACACATAAGAATCATAAACTTTTGTTGGTCACTGAACTTGTTTTCTGCAGTAATCCAGAAGTCAACAGAAATATCCTAATGGGTTTTTTTGTCAAGGGAACCGGAGTGATGTGAACTTACAGACTGGCAAAACTCCATCTTCACTGCAGCGCTCTGTAGAACAAACAGCATCAAAGACTACACTGTGAAAAAAATTTAGCAGCTGTGGTTGCCAGAATAATTTTGTAAAAAATACAGAAAAACTGTAAATACATTTAAAGAAATAAAGCTGTAAAATTTACAGTATAAAACTGTAATTTACAAACAGGGAAATTTGAATGTAAACCATTAAATTCAACAACACACACTGCTATTAAAATCTGTTTTGTACCTTTAACATACTGACAACCACCATAATAATGCAGGTGGTAAAAGAGAAAGCCACGTGAAGAATCAAAGCTCATCACAGGTAGCTTCACCACAAGTGGAAGTATATACTAATATATAGAAGGTGCACAGAGTCATTCATGTAAACACAAAACACCATCACGGTAACACACATGATACTTAAATAATGCAATAAACTTTCATTAAACAACAGAAGATGTAACATTAAGCCCAAATGTACATAACTGATAACAAAAACTATTAAAAAACATGATTATTTAAACAAAATACTTTCAAATGTGGAGTGTCACGCAGGGAATTCTGGGAATATCAGTTTACAGTCTTTGACTGTAAATTATACATTTTTACTTCTAAAAACTGTATAATTAACAGCATTTTACTGTAAAATTACATGAAATGTCTGGTTAGATCTTTTACAGTGTTTCCCTGTATATAGTACAGGAACTCACTGTTAACATATTAACATTTTTTTTTCAGTAGTGTTTTTACAAATTTTACAGTTAAAATTACACTTATTTTTTACAGTATAGAGCTGCTCCATCTCCACTGCTGTTTACAGATTCTTCTTCTTCTTCTATTATTTGGTGCTTGGCAAAATCATCAGTACGTGAGCGCCACCAGTCGTAGTGTGCTTCTCAAGAAGCTCCCTATAAAGGCTACTGCAAATACTTACAGTGCACTGGAACATTGGTTCCCTAAAAACCTCTGATGCTCGTGTTCCCTTACGGGAAATGACGTCACATTAAGGCTTGCAGTGATAAATGGATTAATGGTGCAAAACATATAATTCACACTTACAGGTTTTTCCAGCTGCTTACACACAAAATCTTTCCTTGTCACACAGTTTCTTAAAGCTGACACTCACACAGCAGAAGCTCACACCAAATCTGTAAACCATACACTAATTCTCAGCCTTTGACTCAAGTTTTCAATTTCATAAAACACTTTTTGCAAAACACAACACACAACTCTCTATGTAACACACACAAATCTAACAGGAATTAATATTATGGCAAAGGTGTTTGCAAATGTTTGCTTTTGAGATGTGTTTGTGATATTTTGAATGTAGTGCTACATTTTGCAAGAGATGTGATGCATTTTGCATTTTTTTTGTGTGTATGCAATTCTTGGATTTGTGTGGACAGTTTGAAAAAAAAGAGACAGTTTTGAAAATGTAAACAGTTGAAAGAAACTGTAATTAACATCATGACGTGTGATCAAAGATTTAAAAAGACAAACTTTTATTTAATTACATTTAAACATGAGCATAAACACACAACATAACATTTGTAATATTCTTCCGAAATTTTGCAGGGAAACGTAACAGAACAATCTTTCATAATGTTCTATGATTTGAGTACATAATTTTTTCTGTAATATGATTATATATGCAATTAAGCTATCACGTGGTGGTACTCTTAAGGTACAAAAGATAAAAGATACTTAATACCTTAAAGATACCTATTAGTATTTCAAAAGTACATGTAAGCAACATAAAATTAGCAAATACATTAGTAGCTTCTATCTTTTGTAGTTTAGGCAGAGTGAGGGCGATCCATCTGTTGATTATCCGTTGTTTAACACACTAACTCTCACCAGGCCCAGAACTGGGACATCTTGTCCTCATAACATATATTTATTATGCATATAAAAATATATCAGAATGAAATATTAATGAATGTTAGTTTTGGATTTCTGTAAACTTTCTTCCTCAGTTATTTACATTTTTCACAAACATATCAGGTGGGATGCTTCTTTAGTGATGGGTAATGAAGATTATCAAGTCAAGTCAAGTCAAGTCGAGCTTTATTGTCATTCTGCTACATGTGTGGACATATAGTGGAACGAAATGTCGTGTCTCGCAGGACCACGGTGCTACATACTAGTTAAACATAAGATAAACATACAACAATGCAAGTATAGGAAAAACAATAGAGCTATACAACAGTTAACTATCTGACTATACATATACTAAAAATACTATAACTGCTATACCTAGTTGTCCACACATACACAAACTGAGACTGTACAAAAAAACTTTACATAAATACTGTACATGAAATTGTGCGAAAGAGATATATGTACATGAAATTGTGCAGAAAAAATATATATTTTGTACATTATTGTGCAGAAGAGAGATTTTGTGGGAGACAGTGCATAGTGCAAAAAGATTTTGTAGTGCAATGCTCAAGTAAACGTATTATTTTGTAGTGCAATGTTCAAGTAGACATATTTTCTTAAGAGTCTTTGTGGCAGGGAGTGTTTGTAGAAAGTGTCTAGTGTGCATATAGTGGGATGAGTGCGTTACTACAGGTGGTTTGTATAGCCCACTCACCTGTGTGTAGCACATTCAGGGGTTTGGTCCAGAATTGCACTTAGTAAAATTGTCAACAGTTTTTAATGAGTTGGGGGGTGGGAGGGCTGAGGTGTTCATGGTTTCAGAGGGGGACAGGGGGATTGGAGTTAAGAGCTCTCACAGCCTGGGGAAAAAAGCTGTTGAGCAATCTGACAGAGCGAGCTCTGATGCTCCGGTACCTTCTACCTGATGGCAGGAGCTGGAAGAGGTTGTGAGAGGGGTGGGTGGGGTCCTTCACGATGCTGGTGGCCTTGTTGGAGCATCGTGAAAGGAAAATGTCCAGGATGGAGGGGAGAGGGGCACCGATGATCTTTGCGGCAGTGTTCACTGTCCGTTGTAGGGTCTTGCGGTCAGCAGCACTGCAGTTCCCATACCAGACAGTGATGCAGGTGGTCAGCACACTCTCAATGGTGCCCCTGTAAAAAGTGGTGAGGATGGGTGGAGGGAGACTTGCCCTTTTCAGCCGGCGGAGAAAGTGGAGGCGCTGTTGTCCCTTCTTGTTGAGTGACGTGACGTTGGTGGTCCAGGTGAGATCCTCTGTGATGTGCACTCCCAGGAATTTAGTGTTGCCGACTCTCTCCACGGTTGAGCCGTCGATGGTCAGCGGAGGGTGGTCAACAGAGTTTCTCCTGAAGTCCATCACAACCTCTTTCGTCTTACCCACATTGAGGGACAGGTTGTTAGCACCACACCATTCAGCCAGCTGTGCCACTTCCTCTCTGTAGTGCGTTTCATCGTTGTTGCTGATGAGGCCTACCACAGTTGTGTCATCAGCAAACTTGATGATGTGGTTGGAGCTGGACTTGGCAGTGCAGTCGTGGGTCAGCAGCGTGAAGAGCAGCGGGCTGAGCACACAGCCTTGTGGGGCACCTGTGTTCAGTGTGGTAGTGCTGGAGGTGTTGCGGCCGACACGGACTGACTGAGGTCTTGCAGTTAAAAAGTCCAGGATCCAATTACAGAGGGAGGTGTTAAGGCCCAGCAGGTTTAGTTTGTGGATGAGCTGTTGTGGGATTATTGTGTTGAATGCTGAGCTGAAGTCAATGAACAGCATTCTAACATAAGAGTCTTTCTGTTCCAGATGGGTAAGAGCTAGGTGGAGAGTGGTGGATATTGCATCGTCCGTGGAACGGTTTGGACGGTATGCAAACTGGAGTGGGTCCAGCGTGTTTGGGAGACTGGACTTGATGTGCTGCATGACTAACCTCTCAAAGCACTTCATCATGATTGGGGTCAGTGCTATGGGACGATAGTCATTCAGACAGGACACAGGTGACTTCTTTGGTACTGGAATTATGGAGGTGGATTTGAGACACGTGGGGACGACTGCCTGGCTCAGCGAGATGTTGAAGATGTCTGTTAGGACATCCGTCAGCTGTGCAGCACAGTCTTTCAGTACACGTCCAGGTATGTTGTCAGGGCCCGCAGCCTTTCGTGGGTTAATCCTGGATAGGGTCTTCCTTACGTCGACTGGAGAGAGACAGAGTACCTGGTCGTTTGGAGATGTGAGTAGTTTCTGTGCAGGTGTGTCGTTCTGTATCTCAAATCGTGAGTAGAAGTGGTTGAGTGCCTCTGGTAAAGATGTGTCATCGTCACTGGCCTGTGGCAGGGGCTTGTAGTCAGTGATGGTCTGAATGGCTTGCCATAGGGTCCGAGTGTCTCTGCTGTCTGTGAAGTGATTGTTGATTTTTTTAGCATACTGATGTTTTGCCTTCTTGATGCCATGAGACAGATTGGTTCTTGCTGTTTTGAGGGCTGCTTTATCTCCTGATCTGAATGCTTCATCTCTGGTCTTTAGCAGCCCACGAACCTCTGCTGTCATCCATGGCTTCTGGTTGGCACGTGTGGTGATGGTTTTGGTGACTGTCACATCATCTATGCACTTTTTGATGTAAGCAGTCACAGTTTCGGTGTACTCCTGCAGGTCTGTGTGGTTGTTGTAGGTGGCCGCCTCTTTAAACATGTTCCAGTCTGTGTCCTGGAAGCAGTCCTGCAGTGCTGAGGTGGCATTGTCTGGCCATACTGTGATCTGCTTTTGAACCGGTTTGGTGAGTTTGAGAAGTGGGCTATATGCTGGGATTAGCATAACAGAGATGTGGTCCGAGTACCCGAGGTGGGGGCGGAGTTCGGCTTTGTATGCGTTCTTTACTGTTGTGTAAACAAAGTCCAGTGTGTTGTTTCCCCTTGTTGCAAAGTTCACATGTTGGTAGAACTTTGGCAAAACTGTCTTTAACTGTCTTTATCAACAGAACAGAAGACATGTTCATGCTTTATATTTTCAGATCTGATGAAGTCCTGTGCAATGAAATGAATCTGTAATTAAAGTTAAGCTTTTATATTTCTCTATTGCACAAGTGTTGCTGGTTTGGATTTATACTGATTGCTTTAAATCGATAAACAGTTCACCCTGAACACCTGCAGGAACACTGATCTGTGTTTGGGACGTAGTCCTAAAAAAGGTATCAACATTTATTCAGCATCGTTTCCGTACCATGAGCGGGAAATGCCTGATGAAGGTCATGGAACCGAAACAGTACTGAATAAATGTTGAGACCTTTTTAAAACTGGGAGAGTGTATTTTTTTAAATTATTATTATTTCTATATTTAAATGGATTCCAAATGTGGAGTGTGAAAAATCAGACCGATCAAATGACGTATATACAGAGAGCCATATGGATGTTTCCCTGCATGCAGTCGGGATAATGAGAGTCAAAAACAACACAGACTGCTGCTGATGGTGTTAATGACAGCTTCATTCATGAAAAATGAAGATTTTTAACTCATAGTGCTCCAGTATTAATCACACATGCACACTACAGTGGAAAAATGATCAATGAATAATAATCAATATCTGTAAATCTATACATACCTCAAAAACGGTGTGTATTCCTCACTCTGTTTTTTTTTTAAGTTTGCTCTCTTTTTCATACTTTAACAAATTTTATTGAAAAACTAATAATAGTAAAACATTAATGACACATTAATAAGAATGCATTAAAAAAATCAATAACTTTATGAAAATGTTTATCTGAATTTGGATTTATTCAAGTCATAAATTATTTAATATTGCTGAATCAACCTAAATGCATGTTTATTCTCACAAATCTAATTTTTATGGGTCAAATCAGGTTGAAATAGCATACAGATTCAAAATACAAAAAAAAGATTTTTTATTTGATCTGGTGAAGTGTTTATTTTTCATACCATATTTTCTTGAAAACTAACAGAAAGAGAAGCAAGCTTCAAGAAAATCTGAAATAGTAACCTAAAAATGGCTACATCTACATTTACTGATCTTATTCAAGTCCTAAATATTATGCAATATTACTGATTTGAAGTAGGTAAATGTTTTTAAGCTAATTTTATGGGTACAATAAGAGTGGGAATATAGCACATCACTTCGGGACTGTGCTGGTGCTGCAGCGTTTGGTCTCTCATGATGATGATGATGATGATGATGATGATGATGTGCTTCTCCTCTCAGTGTCCGGCCTGCAGTGTTACGGCTGTAACGTCTTCCATGGGCAGAAGTATGTGGACGTGGGCTGCACTAATCCAGAGGTCATCACGTGCACACACTCGCACAAGGGCTTCAAGCACCGCTTCTGCATCAAGACCGAGAGCAGTGAGTCACCTTCGCCATCTCAAGAACATCTCTGGCCTTTCTTACCGTGAGCTTGTTTTCAAATCCACAGAGTATTTGTGTGGATGAATCGACACTGACCCACATTTGCAAAGATTACACAAATTTAATCTTCTGCTATTCTTTGGACATTCAACAGGAAATGACCTCAGATATAACTGACATCTGTACAAAGAATTTGCAAATATAAAACCTCACTCCGTATTATTGTAAATCTGGGGCGATCATGTGTTCAGATCATTCACTGTGAAAAAAATTATATGAAATAAAATGAACTCAAAGAATTCAACCAATTTGAACTTAATTTTATCCACACTATTACATCACAGAGTAGAACATTCCACAAGCTGTCGTTTTGGCAGACTGCCTTCAATATAATCTATTTTTAGACTAAGAAAGTTCTGAGTTCTGAAACTTACAGCATGTTTTTGTTATACAATGACCTCTTATATGTCAAAAGATCAGGGGAATTTTGGTTTCTCAGTTCATGACCCCTTTAAGGCAGCGACTGAACTGAGTTGAAGAAGGTGTTGTTGCCTTTCGATTCACAGAAAATCAATGAGTTTGTCTGTGCTCAGAAACACATCAGTCTCAGACGTGCCAGTCTGTTATCATTAGGCAAGCACAGCCGCAGCTCAAGCACTAAAGAGCGTCGATAATGAAGCGCGCTGACGTTCACGTCAATCTCCTGGTCATGAGAGCTGACGCAGCGCTGCTTTCCACCGGCTCAGGAGAACAGAGCTGCTGATGACAGCCGTCAGCAGAGAGATGCTTTCAATTGTGTCTTGAGCGGTGTTTCTTTAATCTCAGCAGGAAGCGTTTATTCGCCTGGACTGTTGCGTAACACGTGTACAGTCCTTCTCCTGTTTGTCCTCTGCTGCTAAAACGCTGATAGTGTGATGTCTCAAATAACTCCAAGAACTGAAACTAAACTCTGAATGCATTTTCATTTTTCCAACCATCCATTCATTCTCCAGCTGTTTGTTCTCTGTGGGGTCATGGTGATGATGATGATCCCAGCATCTCGAGGCCGTTAGTAAGGAATTATCAACTGAAAATTACATTTTATTAAACATGAAAGTGCCACTAGCCTATATGATGATAAACCTCCAGATGGACCTGAACACAGAGTGCTAAACCACAATTACTAGTTTTTTAAATAGTTTTTTCTTTTTGCAAGTGGCACTGAACTACAAATAAATCATCAAATATTTGATTTTAGTACAGAAAAACACCAAGTAAAGTAATTTGCTGCTTATTAACAGTTAGTAAGGTAGTTAAGTTTAGCTGAGGTAGGACGGAAGAAACTAAAATATGGTCATGCAGAATAAAGGATTAATATGTGCTTTATAAGTAATAAACAGCCAATATACTAGTAATATGCATGCTAAAATGCAACTAGTTTATAGGGAAAACTGTTCTCTAAACCTAAAACGAAATGTTCGCTTAGAAAAAAACTGGACATTTTGAACATTAAAGAAAATTCAGAAATGAAGTTTTTTTCATAACTGTTTTTTTCAACTGCTTACACACTAAATCTTTACTTGTCACACAGTTTCTGAAAGCTGACACTCAAACAGCAGAAGCACAAACCAAATCTGCAAAACCATACACTAATTCTGAGCCTTTTTCAATTTCATAAAACACTTTTTTGCAAAACACAACACACAATTCTCTATGTAACAAAAAATCTAACAGGAATTAATATTATGGCAAAGGTGTTTGCAAATATTTGCTTTTGAGATGTGTTTGTGATATTTTGAATGCAGTGCTTCATTTTGCAAGAAATGTGAGGCATTTTGCATTTTGTGTGTGCAATTCTTGGATTTGTGTGTAAAGTTTGGAAAAAAAGAGGCAAAGTTTTGAAAATGTGTGTAAGCAGTTAAAAAAAAACTGATAGCAAAACATTCTTAGAACATATTTTTGTTAGCTGGCTTCTATTTCAGCAGTTTAGCCTAAAACAAGGTCAACAGAGTTTCATTCACTGCATGCGACACAAACAGATCTGATGTGTGCATGCACTGGAGCGACCGCATGATGGTCAGGGTGACACACGAGTCCCTGAGCCTCGTTATTAATGAGGTTAATTATCAGACTCAGAGTCTGGCCTCGAGACTCCAGCTCCAGTGATGCAGCGCAGATCAGAAGAGAGTGGCAGCTGTTTTCTGTGACTGACAGACAGTGTTGGGAAGGGTACTTTGGAAATGTAATCAGTTACAGATTACAAATTTAAAATGTAATATGTAGTGCAACTATTTCAATTACTTTATTAATGTAACTGATTACTTTTCAAAATTTCTAATGAATGTTTTACTCATTTTGAAACATGTAAAGCAGGCAGGGTTAACCTTACAGTAGAACTCAACACTGATTACTGTCAGACTTTCAGAATACTTCATCACTTGAATTAAGATTATACTAATTTAATTTTAAAGCACAGCCACCACAGAATCAGACTTTAGCACCTCGTTTTGCTTTGAGATAATAGTTATAGTAATAGCTAATAGAGATACTGTTTTTGAAATTAAATATTTGCATAGCTACAGCAGGAAACACTGGCATCTAACAATGCCTTGGAATAAACAGTTAATCTTAAAAAATAATGCATATACATAAACCCAAATAGGAAATAAAACAGTTATTGAACAATGTGCACTGTAAAAAAATTCCAAGCTGTTTCAACTAATTATTATTTAGTATCTAGTTCCAGATTTTTTTACGTTCAGTCAATGTCTCTCTTCATAGTGCTTTTTTATTTGTATTTTATTATTATTATTATTATTATTATTATTATTATTTAGTTGGCTCAAGTCCATTCAACTGAAATGTTGAAATTGAAATTGAAAAACTGAAATTGGTCGAACATTTAGAAAACTACAGCAAATTATTTCAATAAAATTGAACCATTTACTCTATATGTTTCATATGTTACCTAAACTAAGATTTATTTATTATTTGGGCATCATAAGAAATTGCTGTGGAACTAGTTATTACATCTTCCTAAACTCCTGAAACATAGGTGGCTCATATTTTAGAGCAGTCAATACAATTTGGGAAAAACATCAATTAAATACGTGCGTGTGTAAATATTCAGATGTAACCCCCTTTGTAATCATTAACATTTTCAGAAGTAACTGTAATTTAATTAGACATTTTTTTCTCAGTAACTGTAACTGAATACAGTTACATTTATTTTGGATTACACTTTATTTTAAGTTGTCCTTGTTACAGTGTAATTATACATTTAAGGACTGAGTAATATTAATTAACTACATGTACTTACTATTGTCAGGATTGTCTTGTGTGTCTTGTGTTTCCCTTCCTCTTGTATGCCCATATTTGGTTGTTCCTGTGATTATTAGTTAATTATGTTCCAGTTGTGTGTGTTTAATTATCTCATGTCGTGTACTAATAGTGTGTCCTGCCCTGTGTTTCCTGTCGAGTATTATACGTCATTCCTGTCTGTCGCGTGAGTGTTCCCAGCCTGTGTTGATTTACCTGTTTTGATTTAATTAAAGACTTTGTTTTGATTTATTCCACGCCTCCCCGTTCCTGGTTTCCGTCTCCCCTGTGGAATCGTGACAGAATACTTGACCCAAACAGAAGTAAGCGGCACTCCCTTTCCTCGTGTTTCTGTTCCCGGTTTTTTGAAGAGTTTTTGTTTTGTTTGGTTTTTGCTCCCGCCGTGATGGCAAGTCCGGCGCTCACCCAAGGCCGCTGCCGTCTGCGGCTGGTACCTGCCAGCTGGACAGATTTCAGCCTGGTTCAGCTGCCAAGCCCGCCGCCGTTCGCCTCAGACAAGGCCGCTGTCTACGGCTCAGTCAAGGCCACCAATGTTCGCGGCTCACTCAAGCCCCCGGGCCGCTGCTCCCTCGGCACTCCTGGACATGGAACTGCCCCTGGGGCTCGCAGCTCCATTCCTCTCTCCAGTGCCCGCACCTCGAACGCGCCTGCCAGAACGCCCTCCAGTGCCTATCCCAAGTCAGGTCATGTCCCCTGTAGTCTTGTCCAGTCCTCTGGAACTCATTCGAGTCGGTCTTGTCGGTCATGTCATATCTGTGGGGGTTTCGCTGGAGCAAGAAGCTTCTCTTGTCATGGCCAAGGAGGCCATTCCCAAGCCGCTTGCTTATCAGGACGGCCCGACAGAACCAGTT